>JAAAKM020721499.1:102341562-102798146 GCA_010016025.2 Alatinidae sp. Z8VKAUB7J3
CATTACATATGACCGACCCGTCACCATCAGGGCCTGCAGTGCAGTCAACTCCGTTATGACTTGAACAAGCTCCCTGGGCATCTCCACTTCTTGTGCAGTTGCTAAAATCACCCGAGGACATAGAATCCTCAGAGCAATTCCAAATTCCCAAAGTTAACGCAATGGTTAATGCTATAACCTTTAACAGTCGTTCAATTTTATGCTCCATCTGATCTCCTTTGGAAAATATTATTTGAAAATATATTTATTGAGTGACAAGTTTCTCCTCGTCGGTGTACTCGCAGCCATCGTAGGCGAGGCGCTTCCAGACGACGTCGGCGCAAAGCTTGGCCTTCTCGAGCGCATCCGGTCCCGAGACCGTCAACTGGCCGAGAGCCTTCCACCCGTCGTGGTAGGAGAGCGAGACCTTGTACGTGTCCGTCGGACGCACGCCGCGCACGCCCGAGACGCGCACCCGGTCGCCTCCCTCGTCGGTCAGCGTGAAGCTGGTGAAGTCCGCGGTCACGTCGGGAGTGAGGTAGGCACCGGGGTCGCCCATCTCGGGAGTGACTAAACGATTTAGCCTTAATGAGCCTACAATGCCAAGAATTAGTATTAATCAACTGAGATAAGGTAATTAATAATTTTGCAGAGGCTAAAGTAGGAAAAGTCATATTTGAATAAATAGAAATTTTGTCTAATAAATGTAAATTTTGTCCGGAAAATTTTCTGGAGACAAAGAGAAGAGGGATGCTCATCAAGATTTTGCTCCTGGTGCAAGAGAGGGCAAAACCACCACTGAGTATCACTTATAAAAGTGAAATTAGCTAATAAACCCCTATGTCTGCAATGGGAAATATTTTGATCCAGCCGTTGAAACGTTGCGACACATACAGTTATAGCAAAAAAACATATAGAATTTGGTGGATCAAACCAACACAATCGTTTTATCTTGAAGACATAGCAGTGTGAACCAAGGATTTTAAAAACCAGAAAGAAACCTTTGTTGGACGTTCTGGAGCCGCATGATTGCGCCATCCTCGTGCGCATGCGAGCCGACGATGTCGAAGCCGAACTAACGGACGTTTTTGCAGCGCAAGGGCTGACGATCAGGAACTTGGCGCGTAATGTTGGTGGAATTCTACCGACGCCAGTACCCAGGCTGAAGACATAGTGGCACAGGCCAATATTGCCCTGAGTCACGCCGAGTCGGCGTCAAAGCAAAAACAAATGCTCTACACTCCCGCACTGTCGGAAAAGCTTCACCACAGGGTGAACATGATCCAGCAATTAAAGGTTGCGCTGGAGCAAGACGAATTACAGCCCTATTTCCAGCCCCAATTCGACCTCACCACAGGTAAGCTCATCGGTGCCGAAGCTCTGTTGCGCTGGGTCAAAGCCGACGGCTCTATGGTGTCGCCGGGCGAGTTCCTAAATCGAAAGTTCTAGTTCCCTTTTTAAGTGACAAAAAATATTAACAGGCGACTTGGCCCCTCCCACGCCCCTTTTTCCCCAAAGTTACCGGATCAAAATTTTGAGTTTGGTCATTTTGTTCAAAATGGTCGAAAGATCTTGTAATTATGTCCTTGAAGATGACTTCACCCCCAACAGTCCCCGAGGAAGGGCTATAAGCTTTGAACTTTGCCCATTGTTTGCATATAGTATTGGTTATTGGGAAATATACATATACTAGCTGTTGGGGTGGCGCTTCGCGCCACCGGAAGGGTATAAACATCACTGAGCTCCACGCCGAGCGATTCGGTGGCCAACGCGCTCCGGATGACCCGCAAGACTGGGGACCTCGCGTTCAAATCTATTCCCAAGAAACATCGATGGATCTGAGACCTAGAAGAAAAGTTGTAACGGCTACGGCGTCCCAGGCAAGCGACGCGGCACCCGTATTGGCACGGGTGTCGAGAAGTAAACTAGCCAACCATACTACGGCGTTCCCGGCAGGCGACGCGACTTTGAATATTACGGCGAAGTCAAAAAATCCTTTCAACACTATAAAAAGATTGTCAGGTTTACTGACTCTTGAACATGCAACATATAATTGTCTATGGGAAAAACAATCCGTATTCAGCTCTATACATCATTATTCTAATGGTGTGTCCCTGTGTCCCGGTCGTCATTTATATTCCCTGTGTCCCGGTGTCCCAGTTTGTAATTTCTCTTTGAGTGTCCCGGTCGTCATTTATATTCCCTGGGTCCCGGTATACCGGTCTGTAATTTCTATTCGAACAATCCCTGTGTCCGGCTCGTCATTTATATATCCCGCCTGTGCCCCCGGCGTCCCCACCAATGAACAGACCAGACAGACAAGCAGGAGAGAAAGAAAGGCAGACAGAACATACAGACAAACAGACTGCCAAGACAAAAGGAAAACAGACAGAGAGAAAAGACAGGAAGACAAACCAGATAGAAAGGAAGAATAGACAGACAGAAAGACCTAAAAGACCAGACAGAAGTTCTGGATAAACCAGGAAGAGAAATGGACCAGACATATAGACAAACCAGACAGACGGACAAGACAAATAGACAGACCAAACTTGCAGACAAACAGACAGACTTGAAACACAAACAGACTAGAACCCCACGTGTGCTGCACAGTTCCGCCACGCTCAGTACCATTTCCGCCACGCTTGGCACACTTCCACCACGTGCCACTTGGTGCACACGATTTCTAAAAGTGAGCACCCCCTCGGAAAAATCAGATAATTTAAGCAGGTCAATATTGTCTATTCTTGGTAAAATGCTGTGATATGAGGTATGGTGACTTCTTTTACAAATAAATAACTCTGTTCAGTTTGAATTGGGCCTTGTCAATAACCAGCCTTTTGAAGTCATTTGTTAAGATATTTTTGGTGTTGTTATGGTGGGGAAAATTGGTAGAGTAAGTATTAAATTTTCAATCCCGTTAGAATTTTTTTTTCTTGTTTGCTTTTCAATCCCGTTAGAATTTTTTTTTCTTGTTTGCTTCTGTGCCTTCAGTGGTAGATCTGGCCTCTCTTGCACCCCGGGACAAAATCTTGATTAGTGCCCTCTCCCCCCTTGTCTCCCACAAACTTTTCACGTCAAATTATAATAAAATTTTCTTTTATTAACAAAATTATTTTTAATTTATTAATTAATTAATATTTTTTTTTATTTATTATTTAAATAGTCTTCTTCGAGTCGCACGTGGGCATGGGCTCGTGGGGCGCGCTCGCGGTGCTGATGCCCGCCGCGGAGCTCGAGCGGACCGGCGCCATCTCGAGCGCGATGATCGTGGTGACGGTCTGCCAGCTGCTCTACATCACCGACTTCTTCGTCTTCGAGTCGAACCTGCTCTCGATGCTCGACATCATCTACGAGAACTACGGGTTCATGCTCACCCACGCGTTCCTCGTGTGGATCCCCTTCAACTTCACGCTCCAGCAACAGTACTTGCTCGCGCAGCCGAGCGACCTGCCGTGGATCGTCGACTTCCCGATGTACGAGAAGGACGAGGAGACCGGCGAGATCGACTTCAGCCATAACCCCTTCTCCATGCCCCAGGGCGGGATCGAGGCGCTTGAGGGCGACCCGCTCGAGGTGCTGGGCTATCAGTACGACCTTGCGTGCAACGGCTACGAGCTGATCTCGGGCGCGATCCGGAACCACAAGCTCGACATCATGTACAAGGCCTTCGGCCTCGCCGGCTACGGTCCGGAAGAGGTGGACAAGCGCTTCGGCGGGATGGTCAAGGCCTTCAAATACGGCGTACTTTTGGTTTAATGGATCTCTTTACTTTTCTTTGAAAAACTTCTTTTTTTTGTAAAAAAGGCTCAAAATTGATATCTGTTCGATAAAAAAAAAAAACGAGAAAGAGAGATACATAATAGAAAGGCGAAAAAGAAACTCAAAGATTTCCTCCCAATAACTCCAACAATATATCGTATGGAAATCCTTCCCAGTTTCTGGACCAAAATAATCATCATTTTGAACAACCTAATATCGGATTAACTAACATTACATTACAAAAAAAAAAAAACAATTAAACGTGAGTTGTCGGAAAATCCTTCAATTGCTCAAAGTTGCAATTTAAGGTAATAATAGTATTTTCAGCTTCACAGTTTTGCTCAATCCCAATTTATGAGGTTTCAAAAATCAGCAAATACATTTCAAAAAATTTGAAAGAAAAACCATTGATATGGCTTAAAATTATACTCAAATAACGTGGTTTCATTTTTCAAAACCAAAGGAAAAGAAACTGAAAATTAAGGTATAGTGTTGTTTTGTCAAATTTATAACAGGTATTGGTGTGCTGGATTTAGGATCCTTTGTCCAATAGAGCAAGGGCAGCTCCGACACGATATCCTTCCAAACATCAAATTTAATTAAGATCTGATCAACCGTTCGTAAGTTAAAAATTCTTCATTTTTCTATTTTTCCGAATTAACGGGCCCCCACTCCTCCCAGATGGTCAAATTGCAAAAAAGACTATTTCCAATTTAATCTGTTCCGTTCCCTGATACGCCTGCCAAATTTCATCGTCCTATTTTAACTGGAAGTGCCTAAAGTAGCGAAACCGGAACCGACAGACCGACAGAATTTGCGAATGCTATATGTCACTTGGTTAATACCAAGTGGTTTAGCTTCACATCTCTCTTAAACTTTCCCTTAAACGCAACTGAAGTTTGTCAAGACCAGAGTCCGTGAGTATATTATCCTTGGCATCTTTCAGGGGCTGTAAATAAAAAAATTGATTATTTATGAAATGCTATTCAGTATGAAATATATTTAGATTTTAGAAACAAAAAGGAAACTAGAAGAATTTAAGATGTGTAATTAATATAACTCATGGAAATTCGCGTTTTTGTCAGTGTAATTTTTCTAACGCAAAGCTGCAATGCATGCTTTTTGAATTTCTTTTTCTTGACGTATGTCCTTGACGTGAATACAAACATTAACAACATGTGCACGTATAGCTGAATAACTTAAGAAGTATGTGTACAGACTAGATAAGGTAACTAATGCGTTGTATCCATGTGTGAATGATCAAACAGTTCGTGGTAACGAACTGTAAGTAAGGAGCGACGCGGCTCAATAGTAACCAAAACTCTAAATAAAGAATTTTAATTCACATAGATATATCTAAAGAATCGGCTTATTATGCTGATTTCAAACTTATAAGTTTCACTAAACTTAGCGTTACTCATCAAAGGCGTGAGTACCGCATTGGGACTTTCTTGAATAATTGACACCAGCTCGGACCAGCTCTTTACCGCAACGCCATTAACATGGGTAATTTGGTCGGCCGCCATTAAGCCCGCTTTTTGCGCCGCGCCGTCATCCAACACCACGCCGACTGTACTGGATAATTCTGGCCGCCATACCTGCAAGCCCGCTTCGCGATCTACATTTTCGGGGGCACCGGCTAGCGGCAAGGCCACTGTTATTAACTGACCAGCTCGATCCACAGTGATTTGCACCTCATCAGCAGTTAACGAGGTTTAAATAATTTTTTGCCAAATATACTATCATCTTTTTGTCATATACAGTATCACAGTATACAGTATCAAAAATTCAGTATAATTTTTTGTCAATATCATGAATGATATCATAATCGTAGGATAAAACTAAATATGATGCTCAATTAAAATTAAATGAGGACTTAAGTTTCAAATGGGGTTCGTCCTTTACCATTTCCACCTAAAAAGGTAAAAGCTCTTTCTCTGTGTGATATATTTTTGACAGAAGATGCATTTACAAGTTGAAATAACTTAAAAATGACTTTATATATGAATGCGAAATTCCACGTTTTTATAAATTGGGGCTTGAAACTTCCACAACAAGGTTCTCTGATACACTGAATCTGATGTGTGATTTTTGTTAAGATCGTATGAATTTTAGGGGGTGTTTCCCCCTATTTTCTAAAATGAGGCAAATTTTTTCAGCCTCGTAACTTTTGATGGGTAAGACTAATCTTGATGAAATGTATATATTTAAAATCAGCCTTAAAATGCCATTCTTTTGATATAACTATTGGTATCAAAATTACATTTTTTTTAGAGTTTTGGTTACTATTGAGCCCAACCAAAAGAAAACAAACCTTTTAAGTAAAAACCAAAAGTAAAAAACCCTATTACATAACAATCAAAAGCGAACAATCCCTACCACATAATAACCAAAAGTAAACAAACCTTATTATGTAATATGCAGGTGTACTTTGCCGTTACAGGCGCGCTATAGTAATACAGATTCCGATTTAAGTGTTTACACTATGCTTGGTAGTATAATGCCTAAGCCAAAAATGTGGGTTTGGCAACCAGACTATTATGTTGTATCACAATTACTTCATTTAGTTTTCCAATGCCTTTTGGCCATGTGGCGGTAATAATCCATGCGCCGGGCCCTGATCACCTCGGCCGGATCCTCGGGGGGCTGGTTGGCGGCGATCCTTGCGGTGCGGGCATAGCCCACCATGGCCGGGCTGTCCGGCGCCGAGGCCAGGATGGTGCCACGCGTGAAGGCATCGAATCCGCGTTGGCCCTGGGCCACTTCGATGGCGTTGCAGACGGTGGGGGTATCGACCTTGCACAGCAAAGTCAGGAGCGGGTCGTTCATGCGGCCTCCAGCCAGCGGCCAAGCGCTGCGTTGACGAACTCGGGAGCAACTTTTGCTAGTTGGTGTATCTATTATTTGTTTCCAGTGTATTTGATGGTAAAACCAATTTGGTTCCAGTAGTAAGACATGTAGGGAACTTGTTCTGCTGTTAGGCTACAGTCAACTTCAGCGATGAGGGGTTTGCAACTATGCTAGTTGGTGTACCCATTTATATGTTTCCAGCGAACTTGATGCCTATTGCGAGAAACGGCTGTTAGCTCATAATCATCTTCGGCAATGAGGGGTTTGCCGCTTTCGCTAGTTGGTGTACCTATTATTTGTTTCCGGTGTTGTTTGCAGGTAGCTACACTGCTGCTTGTGTCAGTGTTCGTACTGTGGTACCACAAATAATCGTTTGTGTGTGTGTTTACTCTTGTGTTTTTCAAACTTTTGTTTGCCTTGCGGCTCTGCTGACCCCAGGTGCGGCTTTGGTGACCACATTTGCGGTTCGCAAAGCCGCAAGACATCCTGTTTCAAGAAAATGAGGGAACCTGATGGCATGACGTCCAGTGTGGCAACGTGTGGTTGTCTGATGTCCGGGTTGGTGTCGCATGGTGGGAAGATCTGTTTGGCAGCTGATGTGCTTGTTAGGTTATTTTGAACACATTGTGCAGCATGGAATGTACGCATTCCAAGCATGCAATTGTCACTAAAAAAAGAGCAAATTATTTAAAATAGATTCATTCAGTAAAAAAGTATCTTGAGGTATAATAGTCATAATTGACATTAATAAATCAGAGTGTACTTTTGAAATATTATTATTACCTATATATATAGCTCCTTCAATAGGAGAAAGTAAATTACACAACAGCTTAGATATAGTAGATTTTCCAGCTCCATTCTTACCAACAATAGCAATTTTATCACCCTCTTAAATTAGTGTCCTTCAGTAATAACACGCTTTTACCAATTTAGTTTCATGAAGAAACAGTTTGTATCTAAAGCTAATAAGGTGCCTGCAGCCAGGGGCGTTACTAGCCAAAATGTTGGCGGGGAGGGGAGTGAGGGATCTAACCGACTGGCTGTTCATTTTTACCAACTGTTTTTTTAATGACTAATTAGCATAATATCCGTTTCGAATACAAAACTTGAGAGTACAGTTCAGCTCAAAGAATCATAGAGTCGGAAGAAGATTAGCCTGTTAGTTTAGTTTATCGTAAGATTTTTTGGTCACTTAAAAAGGACACTAGAACTTATGATTTACGTTAGAATGAGTCCTCTCGTTACATTCTAGGAGCACTGGGTCGATACGATTCCCCCTAGGGGAAAGAAAACAAATAAACACGCAGCCGTGATCTGTCTTCCGGCAAAAAATATAAAATTCCACATTTTTGTAGATAGGAGCTTGAAACATCTACAGCAGGATTATCTGATACGCTGAGTCTATGATGTGATTTTCCTTAAGATTGTCTGACTTTTAGGGGATGATTCCCCCTATTTTCTAAAATAAAGAAAATAAATAAACAAAAACTTTCAACCGGAAGTAGTGACCAGCATTTAAACTTAAAACGAACATAAAATTCTACGTATGTAGGGGAGTTCGTCTCCTCCACAGTACCTTTTCCTGAGAAAATTTCCCTTATTTCCGAAAAAAGGGGAAAAACACTTCGTAAAAGTCATAGATTTTTAATGAAAATCACACCATCGGATTTAGCGTACCGGAGAACCGAACTGTAGAGGTTTCAAGTCTTATCTGTAAAAATGTGGAATTTTTATTTTATTTCAGAAGAAAGTTCACGGAAGACGGCGATCTACAAAACAAATTGGGCCTCAGCCTGCTTGCATCCGGGCAAGCCGATCGTGCGACGCCCGTGTTGGAAACCGCGATTGAGCTCAATGACGCGCTTTTCGAAAGTGAACAGGTACTGGTTCTGACCTACTTGCAGCGCGGTGAGTTTGATGAGGCGGAGGCGACGGTCAATCGCATGATGACCAAAACCCGCGACGATGCGGGGGCGTTCTATCTTCTTGCACTGGTGAAATCAGCCCAACAAGACGAAGAAGTATCCTCCTGGGCGTTGGACCGATCCACACAGTGTAAATACAGAATACAGAGTACGGAGTACGGAGTATATCGAGAGCGCGAATGGCGAGATCGCAAGAAGTCTGCTTCGGGGAATCATTGATCACACGCCAGAAATTGGACTGCCGAAAGATGATGCCAACAAAAAATGAACCATGAAGAACACAATTTTCGGAGAAAGGAGAAGGGAGTCGCTTTGGCACGTAGAAGAAAGCGAATATAGCATACTAGTTCTGCTCGACGCTGTAGATAAGGACCGTGTCCCAGTCTCTTTTAGTGCTTGGTCAAGTTGTTAGGCCGGCGGCATCGCCAAGGACGGCGCCAAGCTGGTGACCGCCGTTGCCACCGCACAGGTGCCGAAGGTGACCATGATCATCGGCGGCTCGTTCGGCGCCGGAAATTACGGCATGTGCGGGCGCGCTTACTCGCCCCGCTTTTTGTGGATGTGGCCGAACGCCCGTATCTCGGTGATGGGCGGCGAACAGGCGGCGACCGTGCTGGCGCTGGTCAAGCGCGAGGGCATCGAGCGCAAGGGCGAAAGCTGGGGGCAAGCCGACGAGGCGGAATTCAAAAAGCCGATCCTAGGTAAATTTTCTCAGGCTTGTAACTTTTGATGGGTAAGACTAAACCTGATGAAACTTATATATTTAAAATTAGCTTTAAAATTTGATTCTTTTAATGTAGCTATTGGTATCAAAGTTTCGTTTTTTGGAGTTTCGGTTACTATTGAGCCGGGTCGCTTCTTACTACAGTTCGTTACCACGAACTGTTTGATTAAAAATGAATCAAATACTTGCCCGCATGAACTTCTTATTTCATCGGACGATAAGAATTCCGACTTTGAAACCGAGTTTCCATGAGGAAATTTTACGCTAAATGTAACTATGTAACTATCACAAGTAACTACCATCATGTAAATTTAGCTGTCTTTATATAAAAATAGTAAGTAAATATGCTTTTTGTTGATGTAACTACCTCAGGAACTGTCAGGATGCATTCCTATTTGAAAAAAAAATATATATAGATATTAAAAAAAAAAAACTGGTCGCAAAATTGAATAAAGCAACCTCAAGTGACAAAACAAAGATGTATTAAATAAAAAATTCAACCTCAGAAAATGCAGAGAAATCACATCATTACCAGTTATTTCGCGAAATAGGCAGTTCTCTCTGACCAACGTTGGTTTTCTGCTCGTCGTAGCTTTTCTTTCCAAGGTAAATCACGCGGAAGGTGCAGGACACCTTCGGGGACTTTATAGCCGTGTTCTTGCCAACCAATGCGACAACTGTCTGACGTGCATGGAAGCGGCATTTGATAAAACAAATGAATTTGATTGTCAAGCGACATGTAAGAATAAGGCCCAGGAGTTGGAAGACGGGGACGTTCGTGGTGAGTGCAGCAAAATGTGCGCAGCGCGCTTCGACGATTCAAGCGTAAGCGCCCAATCCCTTACTAATGAGACATTACTTTTCTCCTCAGTTTATTCACCAGATTTCTTTGCTTTGTAACCAACATAAAAGACTCGTCACTTGTGGAATCCAAATATGTCTCATAAAGCCGATTTCTTAATTCTCTTTGGTCAGTTATCTCCTCTTTTATCCTTGGTTAAGCTTCTTTTACTTAAAAACTTTTACTGGACACGTCCTTTCATATATAGGATTAATGACTTCCATCAGAAAACCCAGGGCCTTAGTAGGGTATTCTTTCTCCAAACGTTTTACTCCGGTCTATTAAACTCACTCTTTTATGAAAACTGAGTTTCTTAAATTTATCAAATATTATTAACAAATCAGATATATTTTGAACGTGTTTGGTATTATTTCTGAAAACTAAAGCCAAAGTTTCTTAAATGATTAAATATTATTAATGAAAAATCAGATGTATTTTATCCGTGTGTATTCTTATATCTGAAAACGAAAACGCAGGTCTCTTAAATGCTCAAATGTTTTTAATAAAATAAAGATGTATTTTAGCCTTGTGCATTCTAAAAAAATTAAAACCCAGTTTTTTAAGTGATCAAATATTGTTTATCAACCTTCGGCTCGGCCGCCGGCAGCGGAGATTGCGAAGGCGCCGCACGTGCCGCGCGCCAGTACGGCGAATAGACCTTGAACGGACCGCCGGCACCGGTGCCGAGCTCCCAGGGTTCGTTGAGCAGGCTGGCATTGAAGCTGTTGACCGTCAGGCCCGCGTCGCGCATTGCCGACTTGAGCGCCTTGTCGCGGGTTACGGCCTGCGGTTCATAACAACGGTTCCAGTGGATCGCCGTCGCGCCCGTCCGGCCGGCAAGCTCGGCCAGCTGCTGGAGCGGATCGCCTATTTCATCTTCCCATATGCATCCAACTAACGATGGTTTGAGGACTTTGGTTTTCTTCTTCAGTTCTTTCGCAAAATCTTCCTCTTTTAATTTCAGTTTTTCTTTCCTGGCTTCTGGTGACTGCAAAAACAGAAGAAATGAACAAAAGGAAAATAACTTAGAATACAAACAACAAATTGAATAAAAGGACCATCTATTGATCAAGAATGTTCTAATGTCCTGATGTTCATTGCACTCTCCTATTTCGGATATAAAACAAATTAAAAGTAGTATACAGTGGCGTAATTTCGGGGCACGGGTTCAATCCCGGTTGTGACCAGTTATTTAGTTTGGGACAGGGTTCAGTGGCGTGACTCTAAGCTCAGCCAGAGTCAACCCATCTCTGAATGGATACCTGGAGAAATCTGGGAAGGGTAAGCAGGAAGGGTGTTTGAAAGCACAGGACTGTTGGTCCCCAGCCCCCCATTGCACTTCCTGGCTGAAAGGCCACGAAACGGAGATCAGCACCGCCGGTTTAGACCTTAAGGGTCTAGTGCTGTCTTACTTACTACTACTTACTTACTTATTTTTTTGCCTCATGGACCCCCCAAACTCCCCCAAAGAGAGCGGATCCACTCTGGTTACGTCAATCATGTATCTACGACATTTGCTTATTCTACCCACCAAGTTTCATCCCAATCTATCCACTCTAAGCGTTTTCCAAGATTTCTGGTTTCCCCATCCAACTTCCCCCAATGTCACCAGATCTGGTCGAGATTTAAAATAAGAGCTCTGAGACATGAGTTCCTTCTAAATATCAAATTTCATTAAGATGTGGTCACCCGTTCTTAAGTTAAAACACCTCAATTTTTCTAATTTTTCCAAATTGAACAAAAGGACTATCAGAAATTTTTAGTAGGATACATTCGGGGTAAAAAAAATTCCTTGCAGGCGGTGGGGGCTAGTTCCACTCCAATAGGTTTTTGACTCGTAAAAAGGGCACTAGAAATTCTTATTTACAATCGAACAGGACCCCTCCGAAATTTATGCTATCCTTTCAATAAAAATTTTATATAGCCCAGGGTCATGATTTACAACACCTGCTATCCAGGGGTACGTCTAGAGCAAAATCTTGGGGGGCCAATATGACAAGGGCGCGAATGATCAAAATCTTGAGAACAGCTATCACCTTACTAGCATCAGGGTATAAGAGCATAGCAGTCCTACCTAATGTGATCTTCTTCAATTTTAATATAGAGGGCTAAGAACCACAAGGTTGCAGCTATTGCTGCAGCCATGGTATACATAATTAAGGGGAATGATTCATTGATATGACTAAACAAATGATACAATTAGTTAAATTTGGTCATTTTCTTGGCAGAATTCAAGGGATTACTACCCATCATTTTTCAAGCATTAAAATCTGCCCAACACTGCTCAAAATACCCTTTCTAAGTGAAATGATTAAAGGGGAAGTACCTAGTGATTTTAGGAAAACCTTAATTAAACCACTGGAAAACAAAGGTGACAAGAGTGAATGTCTTAGTCGAATTATCGAGGCATTAGTCTGGTCTCTTTAGGTAGCAAATTACTTAGCAATATGATACTTTTTAGACTGAGAGATGCTGTAGACAAAGTTTTAAGGGAAGAACAGTGCCGTTTTAGAAAAGGTAGAGGATTTGTCGACCAAATTCTCACTCTTAGGTTAATAATTAAGAAGTCCCTTCGTTGTCAAACACCTTTGGTCCTCAGTTTACAGACTGGGTTACCGGGACACAAATGACGACCGGGACACAGGGAATATAAATGACGACCAGGACACAGGGACATAACTACAACAGGGACGCCGGGGGCACAGTATAAATGACGACGGGGACACAGGGAATGTTCGATTAGCAATCATCATCAACAAAGCTCAAGGGCAATCGTTAGAGAAATGCGGTATAGATCTGAATGCGGATTGTTTTCCCATGGACAATTATTATGTTGCATGTTCAAGAGTTGGTAAACCTGACAATATATTTATATGGACAGACAATGTGACTGGGTC
The DNA here is from genome assembly GCA_010016025.2 of Alatinidae sp. Z8VKAUB7J3. Lineage (NCBI taxonomy): Eukaryota > Metazoa > Cnidaria > Cubozoa > Carybdeida > Alatinidae > Alatinidae sp. Z8VKAUB7J3. The sequence goes on from JAAAKM020721499.1 coordinate 102,354,538, forward strand.
TATTAAGTATTATCATTTGTTAATTTTCTTTTGTTAAAAAATTAAAGTTTTGTGAAGAGGGTAGAAACAAAGTCAATATCAGTAGGGATTTTCGGCGATAATTACAATGGTCCTGATGTAATTTATGTATAGAAGATTGTAAGAAAAATGAGCTAATTACTCATTTACATGATTTAATTATGGATAATAGTCCTGCTTAACATTCAGTAAAACATAAAAATATGTTCCTTTTTGTTCTTGAGTTTTTACTTAGACTACCTTAGCAGTAAAACTCCGGATGGTTCAGCTCTACTACTTTAAATGTGACAACAGCGGTTTCGTTTTGAATTAAATTGAAATAGTCGTGGTCATCAAGTCATGGCAAATTGTAGAAAGAGCCAAGACAGACCTTCAGACAGACAGACAGCCTGTCCGAGTTCTTGACGATGGCAAACATCAGACAGGGAGAAGAGCAAATACTCGCCATGGACCGAAGTGGATGGAAGAGGCAGACGTCAATCTCTACGCCGAGCAGTGCCTGGCAGGAGACTTAAGTCAAGTCAAGTCACCAAGACAGATAGTCCAATGGAGTGGTGAAGTTTGTTTTTTTCTTATATATTTCCAAAACCTTTTTCGGCAACTTTGAGCCCATGCAATGATAGAAGATTCAAGTGACTCACGATTTGACCGCAGAAGCCAAGTTGCTCTATTTCTTACTCTTTTATATCTTATCCGTGACTCGGTGCTTCTTATTTTGTTGTGCCCATGCCACATGTCATTTTTTTTCTCTGACAGTTTGTAGGATGTCTCAAGGAAGACTTTGCCTATTTTTTACGGAGCTGCCTATTAACAATAGTCGGAATAAACTTGTCTCGACCTACTGTCGCGGAAGGAGCGCAGCTCGAGGTACCTGAAGCTCGCCCGGACACGATCGAGCTGTTGGTCGATGGGCAGGTCCTCCTGGTCGAGCAGGTTGCGCACGTAGATGCCCTGAGGGCCGAGGCGGGCCTTCGCGAGTTCGGGGATCACCTCGAGCCGCGGCGGTCGGTAGGGCTGGGACTCACCCTCGACGTTCCGAATCTGGAAGCAGTCGTCGAGCACCAGGTCGAAGGACTGTTCGGTGCGACGCAGGTAGGTGGCGGCGTCGCCTCGCACCAGCTCGATGCCTTCGCCGCGATGGCGGTGGAACCCTGGGCCTGGGTGTATTTTGTCAGCTTTGTGGTGCTGGGCACGTTTGTGGTGGTGAACCTGTTTATCGCGGTGGTCATCAACAATCTGGATGAAGCCAAGGCGGAGCGCCTGGCGGATTTGACCACACCACCCACATCAGACGAAATTCTTCAGGAGCTTCGCCAGACGCAGGAGGTGCTGACGCGTATGCGCAGCAAACTCGAACATCTGGAGAAGACGTGATGGCGCACAGACCGAGGAGCGCATCATGATACTCATGATCGACAATTTTTCAATTCTACGTTTTCTTAAAATTGACAATGCGTTAAGGCAATGTCTTTCTTAAGATTTTCAATCTCTGTAAGACGATCTTGAGCTAACTTGGTTAAAAATTAAGGTAAAAAACTAAAAACTAAAAAAAGACCAGTTCAAAAACGAATGTATATACAGACCAGGACACCGGGACACGGGTTTAACCAGATGCGACTAAAATTGGATCGTTGTGAGATCTATATATATCAAAATAAGTTCAAAAACGAATGTATATACAGACCGGGACACCGGGACAAAAATGACGACCTTCAAGGTGCCGACCTTGCGGAACGCCGTCGAGCGCGCGCCTTACATGCATGACGGCTCGCTTAAAAACCTCTATTCCGTCGTCGCGCACTACAATGATGAGTTCGTCACCCGGCCCAGCAAGTCGGAAGATATCTTCAAGCTGAACCTCACCGAAGAGGAACAGGTCGCGCTGGTCGAGTTCATGAAGACGCTCAGCAGCAAGGACAAGCCCGTCGCGCTTCCGTCGCTTCCCGCCTACGACCAGACCGTGGAAGGCAGCTTCACCGGCGTGAGCCCGGCAGCCGGTAAAAAGGAAAATGAAGAGTTATGAACAGAAAATTACACTATGATGTGCCACAATCTGTTTCTTTACTTAAACAGGTATCCACATATTTTCATTTCAATTCAAATTCACCTTCCTTCAGAACTCTATAACCACTGGCTTTAAAGAACAAGAGCTAAAAGCTCGTATGGCACTTGTGACGAGGTCGGAAAAGCCAAGACCTCATATGGTATGAGCTCTGGCAAAATTCTAAGAATCAATAGATTGCTTTAAAAGGAAAATCAGAAGCTTAATACCGGTCGGGATTTAAAATACCTCGCTTTTTACAATAAAGCTTAAATTTTGTCCCAATTCTTTAAGAACGATCCCTGAATCACAAAGATCGTAGAATAAATAGTTGAAATTACTAAAAATACATTAGCGTAAAGAGCGAGGTATTACGCGGAGGTGAATCCCTCATATATGTAATAAAATTTCTGTTCGTTTTAAGTTTTAATGGTGCTCCTTACTTTCAGTTGAAAAAATTTCATATTTACTTTTTCATTGTTCTTTTAAATAATGCTAGAAGATTCTGCGCCCCCTTCATTGAAATTCTCTTTCCCAAGGGTCGAGGTAGTCCTTTGCAGAGATCGTTGTCCATAGACCTGGATCTTACGCCCTGTCGCAGTTGTCCTCCTGTAGAGGATCCTCCCACGATGGTGTTCTGCGTCACCATGCAATTTAACCCATTACTGGGAGAAGTTTTGTAACTCATGGGACGTGTGGACACGCCGTCGGCCCCCCCAGGGACAGGGTCCCCACTCTGTCCGTTCCTCCTATGGAGGTACCCTACATATCTGTAGGGCGTTCCCCTATCGACACCCGAGGATACGCTGAGTGGCCTGGGGGAGGCTCGCTCTTTACACTAAAGCTTGAATTGTGTCCCAACTCTTTAAGAATGACCCTTAACTTACAAAGGCCGTAGAATAAATAGTTGAGATTACTAAAAATACTTTTAGCTAGCCCCTTTCATATACGGAATAATTTCTGTTCGTTTTCAGTTTTAATGTCGCTCCTTACTTTCAGTTAGAAAATACTTGTTTTTTTATTTATTACCATAAAAAGCAGAATCCTGATGTCCACACATTGTTGCAAAAAACTCCTTTATTAGTATTTCAGTTTCTATTAGAACTAGTTGCTCCATAAAAATCATAAGTGAACGAGCGACTCTGGCTACCAAGAACAAAGACGTCCACGAAATCAACAATATTATTCTTACCAAGATTCGAGACCAGGCAGTCATTTACAAGTCAGTCGACATATTTCTAGAATCAAATGAAGCGGTTAACTATCCATGAGAATTTTTAAATTCCATGGTCTCCAGCGGATCTCTAGGCGTACCAATAATACTGTTGCAAAATATTAACCCACCAAAGCTTTGCAATGGCACGCAACTGGCCGTAAAAAAGAAAAAAAAACAATGGAAAATGACAGAATCGAAAGCTGGCTCATAATCGATAAAACTGAGGACCAAAGTTGTTTGACAACGAAGGGACTTCTCAATTATTAACCTAACAGTGAAAACTTGGTCGACAGATCCTCTACCTTTTCTAAAACCGCACTGTTCTTCCCTTAACACTTTCTCTACCGGATCTCTCAGTCTAAAAAGTATCATATTACTCAGTAATTTGCTACCTACAGAGACCAGACTAATGCATCGATAATCATGACACTTACTCTTGTCACCTTTCTTATACAGTGGTTTAATTAAGGCTTTCCATTTGAAGGTTTTTTCAAACTGTTTCTAATCCGGGAAAGAAGCGCCGATATCAGACAGCACGCGGGTCTCCTGACACAGGATCTGAGTGGGTGTTACCCACCAGTCCGGACAGGCCGAGGCAATGGCATTTGCCGCGCGTTCAGCCTGCTCTGTGGTGTCGTAAATCCCAAAGCAGGTGGCACCACTGCCTGACATCCTTGCAAGCAAGCAACCCTCTTCGCGGGCAAGGGTGCTGAGCACGTCGCAAACTTCCGGAAGTATGCTGGCCGCAGGCAGGAACAGGTCATTAATAGTAACCGAAACTCTAATAAACGGAATTTTTATTAAAAAAAATAGTTACATCAAAAGAATTGCATTTTAATGCTGATTTTAAATATATAAGTTTCATTAAGTTTAGACCTACCCATCAAAAGTTACGAGCCTGAGGAAATTTGCCTTATTTTAGAAAATAGGGGGAAACACCCCTTAAAAGTCATAGAATCTCAACGAAAATAACACCATCAGATTCAACGTATCAGAGAACCCTATAGTAGAAGTTTTAAGCTCCTATCTACAAAAAGTGGAATTTTACATTTTTGCTTCGCTCTTTATGCTAAATTATTTTTAGTAATTTCAACTATTTATTCTACGACCTTTCTGATTCAGGGGTCATTCTTAAAGAATTGGGACAAATCAAGATTTAGTGTGAAGACCGAGGTATTAACGAGGGGACCAACCCCCTCATATATATAATCAAAAATATATGAATATAAAAGTTTGTTACTTAAGTTAATTTTTAAGTTGCGTATATTTTTTACTAATAAAAACGTTTGTTATAAGTTAAAGGTTCTAGTTGCCTTTTTAAGTAACCGAAAAATCGGAGGGCAGGGTGTTTCCCCCTAGTTTCTAAAATGAGGCCAGTTTTCTCAGGCTCGTAACTTTTGATGGGTATGACTGATCTTGATGAACTTACATATTTAAAATCGGCATTAAAATGGGATTCTTTTGATGTAACTATTGGTATTAAAATTCCATTTTCTAGAGTTTCGGTTACTAGTGAGCCGGGTCGCTCCTTACTACAGTTCGTTACCACGAACTGTTTGAAACAAAAGCAGATGGGCGCAATAAGCGTTATAAATCATGCACAAACCGTTGCGGTTGTAACGGCTTTTGTTTGACCATGGCGCCTTCGGCGACGTCCAGACCCAGCGCCTCGGCCATGTCCGGGGTCACGTCCTGGATGCGCACGCCCAGCCAGCCGCGGCGGGTCTCGCCATACTGCTTGAGCTGGTCGACAACCTTGGTCACCACGTTGGAGGCCATCGAGAAGCCGATGCCGATCGAGCCGCCATTGGGCGAAAGGATCGCGGTGTTCACCCCGATGACGTCGCCGTTCATGTTGAACAGCGGGCCGCCCGAGTTGCCGCGGTTGATCGCCGCGTCGGTCTGGATGTAATCGTCATAGTATGATTGTGAAACTCAAATTTCACTGTCCATCTTGCCATGGATCACACTCCTGGATTATGTAAAGTCCTGTAAAAAAAATAATCCTGAGGGAAATTTACATTTGTTTCGAGAAAGGGAGAGCCCTTCCTCCAGAAGGGAAAGGGGTCCTGGTGAAAATTATCCAATCGAATTCAGCAAATCAAAGAGCTTTGTTTTCAATTTTGAGGCTCCCATCTACAAAATCATATGAATTTGGATTTTGTTTTAATGGCCATCACTAATGTGTGTTTATTATTTGTTTTGTTTTCTCGAGCTGTGGATCAGGCGTGCTTGCTGTTTGAGCATGGGCGGTGGTTGCGGGGGTGATCGAACCCGACTCTGCGGCGGGCCAGGTCCGTCTCCGAGGGGTCGGAGGGCTTCGGTGCCCGCCTCTATCTCGTTGACCTGTCTGATTTTAGTGTGAATTCGCAGGCGTGCAGAGGCCCGGCGATTCGCGGCCGCGGTCGGCATCGCAGCGCGGGGCTCTGTCCTGGATACGGAATGTTCCCACCGACTGCCCAACGCCGTCATCGAATCCTACGCCTCCGGTCCCGTTTTACAGCTTCTGAATTCTCCCAACTAAAATGTCCAACTGAATTCAGTTCTTGATGACAACTTTCTTAGAGAAGACCATTCCACCGTTTTAATAAAAAAAAAAAATATATATATATATAATATATATTCTACTGTCAATTATGACTTCGAGAGATAGCAAAAAAAGTGTCCCTAACAATTACAAGTGAAATTCTCAAACAATCGAAAGCGCTTTTGGCGAAAATTGTTGATAAACTTTGAGTGCAAATTTAAAAATTTAAAAATACTAATAAAGTTCCAAATTTAGTCATTTCAGCTCGAAGGGGAGCATACCTGCAACGCGCACCGACGACAAGGACGACGATGATGACGACGACGACGATGATGATGATGATGATGATGATGATGATGATGATGATGATGATCTTCTCTGCACCGTTTGTGTCCGCGGCAAACAATACAAGACTCTGTCCTTCAGCTCCCGCCATTCGTGTGTCGGTGCTTGCCTACAACACCACACCACCACAATCAGCATTGCGGCGAGTGCTCATCCCTCTCCCATCCACTGCACGCACGAAATGCTCCGGTCGTCCACACCAAGCGGAGACGACCGGGGTACTGACGTAGAGATAGGATGATATCTGGTAGCGAAGACGAAAGTTATCGCTGGCGTGTTTGCAGACCAATAGCTACAGTTCCGCGGTGTCAATCCCGGAGCCCATACGCGAGCAAATACAAGCGGCCTATCGTCGTTGGCTGGAGGATCGTGGCTTCCGCGCGCGCCGGGGTCAACGCGAGATGATAGCGGCCGTGGCTCGCGCGCTCGCTGGAGAGTCCCCTAGAGCCCTGGTTGTAGAGGCCGGAACGGGCACTGGCAAGACGGTCGGCTATGGTGTCGGCCTGCCGAACCACAAGATGGCCATGAGATACTCCACGACGACGAAAAGGAGAATCACCAGGAGCACGCCCCTGCGCCAAGAGCCTCGGGTCGCTCCGCACAAGCCATACAATACCACAACGACAGCCGTTGCGAAGAGGATGGCCAGGCGGCTGTGATCGTCAATGCTGAAGGCAAAGCCGACCGCCACAGTGCTCAAGCTCGAAGTTGCCAGCACGGTGCCACCGGCTGCTGTAAACTGCCGCCAGCCAGCATGCTAATCAATGCTAATCACAAGCTAATCTGTATATAAACAATGGGCAAATTGTATAACTTACAGCCCCTTCTTAAGAGGCTGTGGGGGTCTTTTCATCACCAAAAGCATAGTTACTGGCCTTTCAACTATGCTGAATCAGACTGCTATCTTAAAAATTCTGATCAGTTTCATCGGAGAAAATGGGGTATGGGAGTGGGGTTAGTTGCCCTCCAGTCTTTTTCACCACTTAAAAAGGGCCCTCGGGCTTTTCATTTTCAACCGAATTAGTCCTCTCTCGATCTTCTAGGATCATTGGTTCGATACGATCACCCTGGGGTTCGGGCCGACCACGCCGGTCAGGCCGCTGGCGATATCCAGTTCCGCCGCGTCGACGAAGGATTTAAAGCCGCTGAGTCTCAGGCGATTGAATTGCACGCGTTACTGTCCTTTCAGGCGACGGCGCGATCAGGTCGCGCGGCCCGCCAGAAGTTCCTCGAAATCCTCGAAGGTAAAGGCGCGAACCTTCTCGCCATCGAGGAGGAAGGACGGGGTCGAATCCACATTGTGCTTCTTGCTCGCCTCTAGCCGCGTGGCGATGATCCCATCGAGCAGCTTGCCATCCGTCAAAATTGTGAAAAAAAAAATTAACAGATTTAAAAGATTTTAAAATTTAACAGATTAAAACATTAACAGATTAAAAGATTAATATATCAAGAGATTTAATAGCGGATTTTGCATAACAAATTTGTATTGGCCTCAGGAAGCTTGAGAAATTTTTTTTTAACAGTTTTAAAAGATTTAACGATTTAACGGATTGAAACATTGCCAGATTAAAAGATTATCAGATTAAAAGATCAACATATCAAAGATTTAACAGCGAATTTTGTATAACAAATGTTTATTTGCCTCGGGAACTGGGCGTCTATATCCCGTCGAACTCGATGTTCGATGTAGGGCTGCTGCTGGTCTTCGCCGGCATCGGCTACGTCATGCGCAAGAGCGGCTTCTCGATCGTCTGCCTGGTCATCGGCTTCCTGTTGGGCCCGATGCTGGAGATGGCCCTGCGTCAGACCATGCTGATGCACAAGACGGACCTGACGATCCTGATCACACGGCCGATCTCCCTGGTCTTCCTGCTACTGACCCTCTTCTTCATCTGGCATTTCGGTCTCAAGGACCGGGTCATGAAGAAAAAGAAAAAGGCACTTGGTTAATACCAAGTGCCATAAAAAAAGGTTCTTAGACAGGGGCAATTCAACAGGGATAGGTTTACTCGATAATTTAAGGTATCCCTGGCAAACAAAGCATCAGGAAGTTTGTCCAGCAAACAAAGCATCAGGAAGGACAATGTCCAGTCATTATGCACGATTTTTTCCTTAAAAAGACAATTTCTTTGTGAACCCGCAACATGGATGCTGAAGATACCAGCCATAGGTGGTGCCGGTGTTATTCAGAAATGGTCAGAGATCTACATCCTTCGATTTTATTATTTTGCTTATCCCTTCTGAATTATCCCTTGACAATAAATCACTTCTCGAACGCCCATCTTGCTTTGTACTCTCTTGTCTTGTCATCTGGCACCCCAGCTGGTAGTTGCCTGCGCTCATGGCAGCATCCCAGCGTTCACGGTGACGAACACCTCTCGAGGCAACATCGACTCTTTCCAATAGGGAGATCAACCCGCCGGCCGCCCCTCACCGGCGCAGGGCTTTCAGCAGGACAGCCAGAGCGAGGCTGTTAGCGACACGAACAGCTTCGCCGGAGAGGACCAGGCCCCGGACGTTTCTAATGCGAATTGCACACAATAGATAAGCACATTCCAGCATGCAGTTTATTCTTAGGATACGCTGCTACGATGTTTCTAATGCAAGTTGCACACAATAGATAAGTACATTCCAGCATGCAGTTTTTGCTTAGAATACGCTGCTACGATGTTTCTAATGCAAGTTGCACACAATAGATAAGCACATTCCAGCATGCAGTTTTTGCTTAGAATACGCTGCTACGATATTTCTAATGCGGATTTCACACAATAGATAAACAAATTCCAGCATGCAATTTTTGCATAGAATCAAGAGCAGCAAGAACGGCACCGGCAGTGTTGGTGGCCCGGTGCGCTTCGGCGATGCCACATTCAAGCCAGGAGACTGGGTTTATTGTGATGCCGACGGCGTGCTGGTTTCAGACAGGGAATTGATCTCGTAGTCAGCTGCGCACGGCGATCGCCGATGCGGCGGACGCTATCATCCCCGCGCTCAACCGGTTTGCCAATCTGACTGCACGGGGGCTTTTCAGCAGCCGTCTTGCCCGGGCAGCCATCAGGACCCACGCGGCATCGATGGCGATCAGCACGACCAGCGGGTTAATTCTAAAAAAATGAGGTATTTTTAACTTACAAAGAAGTGAACGGATCTTAATGAAATTTAATATTTAGAAGGACCTCGTAACTCAGATTTGTTATTTTAAATCCCGACCGGATCCAGTTTCATTGGGGGGGGGAGCGGAAATCTTGGAAAACGCTTAAAGCGGAGATATCAGGATGAAACTTGGTGGGAAGAATAAATACAAGTCCAAGATAAGTGACTGACATAACCGGACCGGATCCGCTCTGTTTGGTGGAGTTGGGGTGGGGGAGTAATTAAGAAAAAATAGAAAAAATGGTTTAACAACATCCAGTTGGGAAGGATTATCATTACATTGTATTGTAGACAAGGGGTGAGAAAAAATCTCGAAATTTGTTTTAAAGCCCCTTCTATCTTGTTTTTTAGTCCAACAAGGCAAACTCTGGTTTGGAGAAGTCAGGTCTTACCGAAAATTTCGGCTTGACACACTTTTACAGTGATTTCGTTTCTCGGGTGAGCAGCTGTTATATTTGTAAGATTATGAGAACACTTTTCCAAGTTTGCAATATCCATGCTTGAAAAACTTGCAATATTCGGAGTAATTTCTGTTCATTTTAAGTTTTAATGTCGCTCCTTACTTTCAGTTAAAAAAACTTGTTTTTTCATTTAATATCAACAGAATCAGATTTTAGATTCTAACACCACTACATACAGCAGAACATGTAATGGGAACCATGTCGCTGTGAAATACGGATAGACAAAAAAGTTGCAAGTAGACGAGAATACACGGCATGTATGGAATAGTTAGAAACAGAAGAAATTGAAGAATAATGCTTCTGCCGGATAGATAGTGGTATAGCATCACTTTAAGAATAATCCTTTTCCAGACGGCCGTGCCTCCCGACTTCTGACGAGCGGCTCCGCGCGGCGCGAGCTACGGCCGAGTCCGCGCAGCACTGTGAGTAGGATTGCGCGGACGGGTCTCCCTGCTTGCACGCCGGAGTACGCTCGCTGTTATCGTCTGCTCGAAACTTACTCCCCAATCGGGATCGAGCCATGATCGAAACCGCGATTCCATCAACAACCACCGAACGTATCGCCGTGCAGGCCGAGCGGCTCCTCAACGACGCGGTGCTTGGCTTTTTCGCACTCGTGTCGCTGTTCCTGCTGATTAATTTTTTCTATCTGGAGTTTTAGGTCTGCAACAGTAGCTGCTCGCTGTGCGGCCCTGATGTGTTGGCGAATTTGTTTAATCTGTTGCTCGAGCCGCTGCAGCTGCGTACCAATGTTCTGTTGCACCCGACTTGTTGGTACAAAAGAGTCTGCGAAGGTCTGTTGTGTGCCAGTTTGGAAAGCAAACAATCCCAATAATAAGACCAGGTATTGCCAACAGCGCATTAGTCCCCCATTCAAGCGTTGTCCAATTTTGTGGTCACTACTATCGGTGGTTTGTGGTCAGGTCCATGGAATGTACGCATCTAGTGTATGCAAACTGTGTCAAATATGCCTTATCAGCCTATTTTGAACAAAGTCAAAATAAATAAAAACTCTACACCCTTAATATAAGATCTATTAAACAATAAGCAAGTATCTTAAGTACTTTTACAATAAGCATTTGAATTCAATTTACCCAAATATAGTAAATTTATTTTATTAACCCAAAAAACTTTTACATCCCCGTCGGATAGTCCAGAAACTGTGTGGCAAGGCCAAAATGGTCGGTGAGGTGCTGGCCGACGGCTTTAACACCGTATGTCGAGGCGGTGTAGTTCGGCGCTGAAGTTGAGACTGAAACCTTTAGTTTCACAGGCGTCATTTCTTGCTAGCTACTGTCTAGGAGAGAGGTCGTTAGTACTTGGGCGTGATGTTGGTGCCAAGAAGAATGAACCATTAGAATGACTTCTACTGCGACCACTGCCATAAGCCTACTAAAGGCACCATCAAAGAACCTCCTTGAGACGGTAGCTTAACCACCAGCAGAGTCGGACTCTTTGTAGGTCGGCCAGAGAGCGCCATAGACCCGCTAAAAATTAATCCTTCGGCAGATCGCTCCGTTTCTATGCAACTACCGTCAGGGTAGAGGGTACCGACAATGTATTTGTGAGGACATCTCATGTGTCCATCGAAATGGTTTTGCAGTAATCAAATAATTAATTAGACAAAACAGCAACAAGCAGAAGATACCCAATAGCAACAACAAAAATATAAATAAAAACATGACATATATCAGAAGCAGCACAGAAACAGGACAGGACAGAACTCTTTAGTAAAGAGTTATGTGCACTCCGTGATACATTTTTAGCCTTTTTTGAGCACTTCGCAAAAAATGCTCGTCAATACCTCGCCCGTTACGATAAAGTTCGAATTTTGTTCCAATTCTTTAAGAATGACACCTGAATCATTCAGACTGTTTAATTAGAATAAATAGCTCTTTTGAAAGTATTAAGAAAAACTCTAGCGTAAAGAGTGAGGTATTGACGAGGGGTCGCACCCCCACATATATGTAATAATTTCTGTTCATTCTAAGTTTTAATGTTACTCTTTATTTAATTTTTGATCGTTTTTTAAATAATGCTGTGAAAACCGGCGCCCCTTCATGGAAAATTCTCTTCCCCCATGGTGCTCTGATGTGCGCATGCGCTGCATTTGTTTAAAGTTTCGGTGTAATCACGTTTTAGGCCCTGAAATGTGGAAAGTTCTTCACACAGACTGGACTTGTCAAGGCAGAAAGCAATCACCAATTGACATTCGAACTGATAATGTTAGAAACGACACCGTTATAAAGAACATAGTCATCCATGTTGAGCCCGAAGGCCGGCCGATCAGCGGTATACTTAGAAACAATGGACATGCGCCAACGTTCAAACAGGGCTGGATCATCTCAAATGATGATGCCTATTTTCCAGGGCTCGTCGAGGTGGTAACCTTGGTGCCGATACCACTGATAGTTCAACAGGTAGACCAGAGGGATTGCCGGGAGCCAAACAAAAAATGTCCACGGCCACATGATGGTGGACTGGAACATCGCCACGGCCAACAATAACCATCCCTTTCGTGTCCCCCGCATCACGGCCTTCGGCGAAACGCGTTTCCACTCAGGGTCAGCGACACTTAGGTTGGGCATGGTTTCCTGGGCAACCATCTGCGCCTGAGCCCGCGACGCGACGGGCACCAGGACGTCGCGATGCTTCTTTTCGTGATTCCCAGTTATTGTTTGTTGTATTTTCTTTATTTCTTTCTCTTTCATACTCCACTATCTTAAACTTGTACAGTGGGTTACAAATAAATTATTATCATTGTTAACACACTTATAAGGTTATTCTCAACTTTGTAGTGGCTGTAGGGAGCAAGTTTAGCGATGCTGTGCCTCTGTAACTTGAATTTTTATTTGACTGACATCTATAACTTGTTAACTTTTAAAGTCGAATTTTATGTAGAATAAACTCTATAACTCTAACTATATATATTTCTCTTCCCAAATTTGTGAAACCCATCCAGACGCACGCGAGCCCAAATGCGAGGGCAAGCAATGTCCGGCCCCAGCGATCGTCCCTGTAATAAAATTTGGCATTCGGTATATTGTTTTTATCCATGATTGAGTGATTATATCGATTTTCTCAATATTTCGTCACCAAATCATTCGATAATTGTTCACCTTATTGAATATCCAGATAATCTTCGGCTTTCGATTAGATGCCAGGGTCATTCCTATTTCAAGACGCCGGAGCAATTCGTTTCAGAAGGTCTGCAGCGAATACCTCCCCATTTCAAATTTTTTGCTAAAGAAAAACCTAACCTAAAACTGACAAATATATATTTGCCTAGATAGTCCACATCTAAATTTCGAGGAGAGAAAGGTAGGGCACACTTCTCAACTGAGATGGTCCCGTACTCCTATGTGAATAGGTAGCAGAACGTGACAGTTGAGCAATCATACATTTTAAGCTTTAAACTTTCAGAACATTTGTTCTGAACATACACCAATAATCCACCATTACATATTAAATACGCGCAGTAACGTAATTCTTAGAGAGTATTTTCAGACTATAGAATTTTCTGGTCTTAGAGAGTCTATTATCTGCAGTGAATTGTTAAAACTCCAGTACGGATTAAAATTTGAAAATTTTTAAATACCAGAACAATAGGTTTTTAGTTTATACATAATTTCCTTGAAAATTAAAGACGGGTCAGTAGCAGCAATGCGGGTCAGACATCTAGCTGCTTTAGTAATAAACCGTGGTTTAGGGGGATTCTTATGGAATTTTACAGTCCAATATAGGAAAAGGGAACTTTTTATCATTGTCATTAATTCTAATATTAAATTTTTTACAAAGTATTTATTAAGTTTTTTCTAACTAGACTATTGTATTTGCAAAATTTTAGCCATCGGTCACTATTGATATTATACTACTCCCATCTATATATCCCATCCTTCATACAGGAGTAAATAAATCCTGTGTCACCTAATTTTATCTTTTGTGTCTCTGGTTTCTGAAATTCTAACAACTCAAGTTTAGAACGTCTGAATATATCTACCAAAACATCAATGCGGTGTTTTTTTCTTATATCTTAAGATTCAACGTCATAATTTTTCTGTAAAAAAAAAACTTTATGTAAAAGAAGTTTTTTTTTAAGAAGAGCAGAAAGTTTTAATATACATATTACGAAAAGGTAAAATGACCGACCGGTCCACGCCAGGCTTATGTGCTACAAGTAATAGCTGAGCATGTATTCCGAAGTGGAATGCCCTAAGGATAGCATGTCTTGCCAGGAAAATGAAATCACTTAACGTATCAGCTTCTATTCAAACAGTTCGTGGTAACGAACTGTAGTAAGGAGCGACCCGGATCAATAGTGACTAAAACTCTAAAAAATGGAATTTTGATACGAATAGTTACATCAAAAGAATCGCATTTTAATGCTGATTTTACGCTTTATTGAAAACAAATTGAAATCCAAATATTTTCTTTTCCAGTCATTACAGCATTTTAAATGGAATTTCAAAATTACGGTTAAATAAAATCTTGAAGTGATGATCTTTCAACAATTAATATAATTATATATCAAATATTCAGTTTTATTTTATTTGTACTTTCCAAGACTGTTCAAAACACATATAGTTTTCAGTAAAGCACCAATGACGCAGTAGGTTTTAGACTTTTACAGTGAGAGAAGGAGGCAATACCCAAACTCTTGTTTGTAGTGATTTTTATCGTTTCCGATGATCTTGAGCAGCGCCTGCTGCACACCCTCGCCGCTGACGTCGCGGGTGATGCTGGGGTTGTCGCCCTTGCGCGCGATCTTGTCGATCTCGTCGATGTAGACGATGCCGCGCTGCGCCCGCTCGACGTCGTGGTCGGCGTTCTGCAGCAGCTGGACGATGATGTTCTCGACGTCCTCACCGACGTACCCCGCCTCGGTGAGGGTCGTGGCGTCCGCGATCGCGAACGGCACGTTGAGGATCTTGGCGAGCGTCTGCGCGAGCAGCGTCTTGCCGCTGCCGGTCGGGAGTTGATTTAATAATATTGAGGCAAATATTTATTTGACCATGAATTAAGTTCTTTAGGCTATTTATTTTTAAATGATAAAAATGTAGATTTTTGAAATAGCACATAATTTCGTCCTATCTTAAATAGTATAATAGTCTCTTATCTTTTTTGTATTTTTGAAGGGAATAGCTAAAAAGTTTCTAATAATTTTCAGCCTTCCAAAAAAACTTGCACAAGTTGTGAGAAGAATGAAAATGTGTGCGTCAGTTTAACTTTTAACCACAAGTCGAGCTTCCTTTAATTACGTGGGGATGCGGTTACGGTTGAACACAGGGTTCATACGATACAGGGCAAAACGGCCCTCCGACTGCCCCCGGCGCAGTGGCATCTTGTTGTCGTCTGCGATGGAACGGTGGATGTCGGCGCGGGCGGAACGACCGAGACGCTCATGAGCGGCGAGGCGCTCCTGTTCGACCGAACACCCGCCCTTGCGCTACAAGACCTGACACTCTCCGCCGATACCGGCGTCGCGCTTGTTTTCGGCATTCAAGAAAAAAGATTACCGCCACTGTAATCTGGCCGGCTTACTGGGTCATCGGTTTAAAACTTTGAAACTGAAGGTCCCTCCGAAAATAGGAAGAACTGAAAGCTTTTTTTCAAAAAACTTGAAACCTACAACCTCAAGTTTTTTGATCAAGAGGGTTCCAATGCACAAGGAAAAAACAAACAAAAAAGAATACTAATTTCAGAAAACCGGCGAACGAAAAAGGCCAACGAACTCTTTCTAAATTTGCCTAAAATCCTGAGCCAATGGCTCCTTAATGTGCAAAAAATGTCACAAAAACAATTCAATCGGCTTTCAACTTTTATTAGCAATTCCTTCGCCATTTTCTAAGCAATGGAAATGCTTACTGATTTAGTTTTGCCTTAAACACTACAAGTTTCATTTTAAATATTTAAAAATGCAATCGTTTGCACATTTGTTGTCCTCTATAATGATTCTAGCATAGAACTATCAAACTATAACGTAGAGTAAAGCGAGGGGCTTGGAAGGGAAAACCGTTCTTATTCAAAGAATAGTCTCTGTTCCTTTTATTATCAAGAAATAGCATGGCTATTTACTTCCAGTTGAAAAAATATTTTAAATTTAATTTGCCAAGTAAGCCTGTGTATTTAAGAGTGAAAATTAAGTATAAAGAACACAAAAACCTTAATTGATCATTCTTGTGATGACAGTCTTAAATTATAATTCAAGTCCTCTTTATCAAGAGCTCATTTTTGGGTCTCTCAGAGATGAATACCTATTACTGAATGAGACTTTATGCGACTGAAGCTCCGACTCTTCAACAGCAATGTGCTCTCAATTCTCCTTTACGCAAGGGAATGTTGGAAAATAGGGCACAGACCTTAGTAAGTGTCCACTGTGAAACAGTGTGGTTTCTCTTTCGCAAATTTCATAACTACCACGTTCTTCCAGCCGAACGGGTGCAGCGGTTGCCACAGCGGACCGCACCTGACCGACGAGCGGATGCACAACATCGGCGTCCCGCTCCTCGAACCGGTCGACAGGGGCGCGCGGGACTTTGCCTTTCGGACCCCGCCGCTCCGCAACGTGGCCGCGTCGCCGCCCTACATGCACAACGGCACGATCGAGACGCTCGACGACGCTATCGCGCACTACGGGCGCCCGCTCTCGACCGCGCGGGACGACGACGGGTCCCATCTGCCGGCCGATCTGTTCGAGCGGCGCGTGAATTTTCATCGTCCTAGCACGTCCAAAAGCACCGAACTCACCAACGAACTGGAAATCCCCTCAACTCCTCCAAAGAGACTATATCCAGTCCAGTTTGCCAATCACGTATCTAGGATTTTGTGCTTATTCTTTCAACCAAGTTTCATCCCAATCTCTCCACTCTAAGCGTTTTCCAAGATTTTCGGTTCCCCCCTCCAAATCCCCTCCCATTGTCACCGGATCAGGACGGGATTTAAAAAATGAGCTTTGAAAAATGAGGTCCTTCTAAAAAATATGCAAATTTCGTTTTGTAGTTTTCATAACTGTATATTGGTATCTAAGCTGTGCTGGAGAGGAAGCAAAAATGAGAAAAAATAGCTCGGTGTCTCCTGAGTACGTCCTTCCAACTCCTCTTCTAAGAGCTCTTATTTAAGGTTTTGAATTTTTAGGCATTTCCGGCTTTTTATACCAAGTCACAAATTTGTTTTGTAGGAATATCTATCGTTGTGGTTGCCACCTGCATCTTGAAGAAAATTATTAACACCTGCATCTTGAAAAGGTTAAAAAAAAGTTCAGGAACCGGGATTTGAAGGGGCTGGGTTCAGATATAAAAAAATTCAATATTGTCATATTTTGGTAACACCTCATTCATTCACTAGCTATTGAAGAGTGAACTCCTATAATCAGATTACTTTTTCAGGTTAAAAGGGTTTAAATTTTATATTGTTTTGGACTTTTTTTTGCATAATTTGATGCAAGTATAGACTTCTAAATGTGGATTATACCATTTATTATGGCAGTCATTCAAGCAAAGTTTGATGAAGGAATGAAACGGCTTCAGGCATAACTGGATAAAATATTAGCAGAACAGAAAAGTTTTTCGGTCTCTAAAACGAATAGAAATTATTCCGTATGTGAGGGGGGAGGGGTTACTCCTCCACAACACCTAGCTCATTTTGCTAGAGTTTTGTTATTACTTTAAAAAAGCTTCTTATTGTTCTAATTAAACGAACATAGTGTTACATTAGTCGTTCTTGAAGAATTGGGATAGATTCAAACTTTAGTATAAAAAGCGAGGTATTGAGGAGGGGCAGATTTCATATACGTAATAAATTCTATTCGTTTTAAGTTTTAATGTTGCTCCTTACTTTCAGTTGAAAAAAACTTTTTTTTTAAAAAGGTCACTAGTGATGATACTGCTGTTAAAGCTGAGGCTACTAATATTAATTAACGTTTCAGTTTATGAGCTAGTGTTTGTTGTTTATTATAAGTAATGGTGTACTTCTTATTTTGATCTGACTCCATTTTTAGGAGTTATAGGTCATTTTAGTCTTTACTTTGAGGCGTGATCATCTCTTAATAGGTTGCTAGCTACCGCTGCAACCTGGTTAGCGGTTTTTAATTACAAAAGCACGCAGAGGTAACAAATTCCTAATGTTATAATGACATAAGAAACTACAGTGGTGTGATAAAGTAAACAATAAATTTTGATTCAACAAGGAATAAGTGCAGAAAAACAATTTGAGCCAGATGAATACACAAAAAGTAATAAACACTATAACTAAGTACAAGACACACACACGCAAAAAAAAGGAAAAATAAATGAAAAACGCAAAGGTATTACCACAGACAAAACATATCAAAAATTGCTCAGTTGGACATCTGTATTGTATACATTTTGTCTGTGGGTATTGCGTTACTATTAACTGAAGTACTGACGGAACTAACCTGAGACATTCGTTTTATAGCCCAGAGGAAAATAGTTCGTGATGTAGCAGACGCTGTCTTAGAAAAGAAAGTTAAGAGACGCAGCTTTAAGCTCACAAAAACACTATAAGCTCGGTAGAAAAGAGGAAGGGTTTGCATAAAAAGTACTTAAGTGATGGATCACATGAGAAGAAGAGGAAAGTAAGGGAGGATGAGAAGGCTTTAAGGTATAAATTAAGGAGATGTGAAGTATAAGCCACGATAAAATTGCCGAGGATCAGGAAGATGCAGCCAGAGGGCTTAATAGTAAAATATTGTATTGGCTTGTTGAGAAACTTGGGCATCTTCCAAAGTTTATGTGTCCACCCCTTCCATTAAAACATGTATGCTCTGGGTTATAACCTACAACCCTTTCCCCCGGGTTCTGGGGGTCGCGTCAACCCTGGAGGCATTTATATGATTTTTTGCCAATTTTGAACACAATAACAATCTCAAAATTTTAATCGGATGTATTTGGCGAAAATAGGGCGTGGGATGACCACCCTTTCCATAAAACCTTTTATGCCATCGGCACATAACTTACAACCCTTGCTTCGGGTCCTGGGGTTAGACCCTGAAGGCATTGTAGTACTACTACCAGTACTACTACTACTATTACTACTACCGCGACACTACCACTGTTATCCCACCAACCACAACTACTACTACAACTACTACTACTACTACTACTACTACTATTACTACTACTACAACTACAGTCACGACTACTACTACTACTACTACTACTACTACTACTTCTCGTAAAACGCTACTTGCTCGTCGTCGTCCAACAACAAGTCGATCGCCGCCGCCTTAGTAGTAGCAACTAGTAGTAGTAGTAGTAGTAGTAGTGGTGGTGGTGGTGGTGGTGGTGGTTCAGGATAATTTCAAAAATAAAAGTTTTTTTTTCAAATAAATTCTATCTTGCATTTCAGAGTATATTCAAAAATTTTGTATGTTTCAGTTTAACTTAAATAATACGTTTTTTGACATCAGTCCTGCCAACTCTGAGATATTTACTGCTTATTAATGTAAAACAGTATCAAATTCCCTGAAAAGAATAATTTGGACGTTTGTGCTATTGAGTTTGACTACAAAATTGAAAAAAGAACTTATATTGATTGTTTTCAAGTTCAAAATTTTAATACGATAATATTGAACTTACGATCGAATGTTTGCTAATCGTGTCCTGACAGGAATATGTAGGTCATTTACCCAAAAGCATCGGATACCTGTATGGGCGGCTTGTAATGCAAGAAGGTCAATGCTTTAGTTTACTGTAGGCAATCTTTAGTGCCCAATTTGTTGTTGTAGAAACTTCGAAAACAGTTCATTCGATTGAAAATTGAAAGAACCAGTGCTCTTTATAACAGACGAAAGTGATTGTAGGGCAACTACCCCCCCGCCACATTCACAATTTCCTCGAACACATCCAATAAAAATTTTGAGATAGCCGCTCATATATATATATATATATATAAAATTACCATGTGTATGTGTTACCAAAGATTCGACAATTTTTTTTTTCTTTGTATATGCAAAATACAACCAATAAAAGTGCCGCATTAAGCCAACTAGAATGAACTACCAGTGAAAAACATTAATGTAAAGTCAGGTAGGTTTTGACATTTCCGCTTCGCATATATCTATTGAAATTAACCAATCAAACGGTTCGTGGTAACGAACTGGAGTAAGGAGCGACTCGGCTCCTTAGTAACCGAAACTCTAAAAAATGGAATTTCAAAGCATTTCTGATGCCTCCGGTTGACTTCCTGTGTCTGCATAGTGTGTATCGATTTAGTTCTATACAGTTTCTATATATCCCAACTTTGTTGTCTTAAATCTTTTGTTTTAATAGCAGTAGTAATAGTAGTAGCTTCTGAATTGATTGTAGTAGCCTAAGCTTTAGTGGCAGCAGTAGAAATAGAGGTAGTAATAATAATAACAGTAACTAGTATGAGTAGAAGCAGAAGCATTAGGATGCAAATACTTTGTTTTGGTTAGTTCAATATCCCTCACAACAAGCCCTGTTATCAGCATTAAAATGCGCTTCTTTTGATGTAGCTATTGGTATCAAAATTCCATTCTTTAGGGTTTTGATTACTATTTAGCCGGGTCGCTCCTTACTACAGTTCGTTACCACGAACTGTCTGATAGACACACTTTCTTTTGGTAATTTCTTTCTGAGCCGCAAGCTTAACCCCCCCCCCTCCCTAAAGCAATACGTTTTCAATATGCTAATTTTTAACTGCGTAAAACTTGTGAATATACAACATTCTTGGCAGTCCCATTGTCTGTGGATATAAATAGATTTTCCGGTTGTGGTATTCAAAAAGGCCAAGGATGTCAAGGTGAAACTTTTTGAGAATCTTGTCCCAGTATTAAACTATATTGAAATACACTACGTACAAACAGGTTGCTAAAACGGCTTAATTCAGAAACTGCTAAGAGTATTAAATTGGAAACTTAAGAAATAATGAAGGGTTTGATTAACTGACAAAAAGTAAATATGTGCACCCTGCTACTACTGCTACTGCTACCTCTACTACCACTATTATTACTAATACAACTATCACTTCTGCTGCGACATCTACTATGCCTAAAGGTACTGCACATAAATAATTAAAACGAAATATGCATAATTTTTTTTTGGCTAAATGACTTTCTCATAGCTTTAATCGTAAGATTTTGATAAAAAAGGAACGGGGGAGGAGGTCTAGTTGTTCTTCCAATTATTTTTATTACTTTAAAGGGCAACTAGAACTCTTAATTTTTGACGAACGTTTTGATTCGTAAAACATAAACACAACTTGCGTAACGAACTTCTATATTCGTATGTTTTTATTATGTATATGAGGGGTTCACCCCGTCGTCAATACCTCGCTCTCTACACTAAAGCCACCTTCTATTTGTTACTTTATACATATTTCATTTATTCTCAAAGTCACTTTTCCTAGACACGTTATTTCATTCACCCCCATTAACCTTTTTTCGTTACCCCTTTATACTTCTCCTCATTCTTCTTCCTTGTTATTCCCTGCACTCACATTTCATTTCCACATCTTTTTCTCTCCTAATTACACCCTTCCCTCACAACAGCACGTCATCACAGCAACATCAATTCACATGATCCACATATTTATATTATAACGGGCGTAAGTTTGTATGTATGTTTGTATGCAATTTTTCTGGTAGGCTATTAGCATTTCTCAAAGTATTTGGCAAATAATTCCATATTTTCGGTCCGGTAAATCTAATTGAAGAACCAGACGACGTGAGACGTCTCATTTCTGTAACTAGTTGCAATGCATGCCGAGTATCCGTTGGTGAATTTCGAGCCGAGTATATGTTGGTGAATTTCATCATTCCTTCAAAAAACTGACATAAACGACTCAGGTGCGGTATTTGTGCTTACTTTATATAAAGTTTCGGCAATCTTTTTTTCTTGAAGTCGAGCCACATTTAATATCTTAAGTCGGGATGTTGAGCTAGTTAAAATAATGTTGTGTGCATCCGAATTGTGAAAAGGGCGTATCTGCAACGTCTCATGACCGAACAAGTGCATTACGTTGGAACTGTCAGGAAATGCTGAAAGGGATGTTAAACTAAATCAAAAGAAATTATGTGCATCCAGCTTGTCAGTAGGGTGTGACTGCAATATCTCAAAAATAGCTAAGTTGAATACTTCAGGTAATGTTGAGGAAGGTTTCGTTGTGGAATTTGAGAAATACTGAGGGGACTTTTGACCTAAATCAAAAGTCGCGATAGTGAAACTCTAAAAGACGGAATTTTGATACCAATAGTTACATTTAAAGTTGCAGTTTAAACTGATTTTAAATCTATAAGTTTCATCAAGTTTAGTCTTACCCATCAAAAGTTACGAGCCTGAGAAAGTTTGCCTTATTTTAGAAAATAGGGGGAAACACCCCCTAAAAGTCATAGAATCTTAACAAAAATCGCACAATCAGATTCAACGTATCAGAAAACCCTTCTGTAGAAGTTTCAAGCTCCTATCTACAAAAATATGGAATTTTGTATTTTTTGCCAGAAGACATCAAAAGCGAAAGTAAAGAACTAAAAATATGCGATTAAATGATTTGCTACAATTAGGATCAGAACTAATCAAAAATGAAAATAAAGAACAAAAAATATGAGAACAAGAATATATACAGTTAGAAGATCAACAGCAGCGCGAACCACAAGCAACAGCGAGAATCAGACCGTGTCAAAAATGAAAGTGAGGATGAAAGAATTATGTGGCTAGCAGACACGCGAAACCAAGCATCAGAATGTGTCAAAGTGACAGTGAAGAACAAAGAATTGTTCTGTTAGAAGACAAAAATGATTGCTTACATATAGTAATGGTTATTGGGAAGTGTACAGACGTTTTCAGGGGGATTTTTTTGGTTGGTTAGAATTCAGGGGGATTTTTTGGGTTGTTTGGTTGGTTCAGGGGGATTGGTTGGGATATGTTGAGGGAACTTTCCGTCGAGGAATTTGTCATGGGGGAAGAAAACTTCCATGAAGGGAGCGCAGGATTTTCTAGCATTATTTAAAAAAAAACAATGAAAAAATAAATATGAAAAAAAATTTTCAACTGGAAGTAAGGAGGAGCATTAAAACTTAAAACGAAACCATATTTGAATTATACGTTGCAGCACTTTTTGTCTCAATAATTACTGGTCTCGCTACACTCTATGGATTAAACGCACTTTTGCGAATAGACCAAGTAGATTAAGACCCGTAATATAACTGCTAAGAGCTCGTTTCAAAATGTTTTTTTTTTGTCTGTGTTATTCTCAGGTGGATCGGATCGCAGCTTATGTTCGATCGTCTGAAACTAAACATATTATTATAATAGTAATAAAAATATCTAAGAAAGGTCTACGACCGATGAGACTCTAATTCAGGACCTCCTGCCTATACACCGCCACAATGTCAAGAACGACAGATTTTGGTAAATTTAACATTTGGGCAAGTAAATGAATACTTAGTCGACGGTCTGCACACACGAGTCACATTGTCGGTGTTTATCGAAGTCGAAGGTGTTCCAGCACGGTCTTCATCGGCGACCTCTTCCCGGCCCTCCAAAAAAAACCTGGTGCCACAGACAAACATCACATCTTTCAAAAGCAACATCTGGGTAAGCCTGCTTGATTATATCAAACGTCTCTGTCACAGATTTACCGAATTCCGTACAGAATTTAATAGTGAAAATTCTTGGTTCTATCTTGTAAGTCAAATTAAATTAAAAAAGAAACAAGAACTTTTAACTATAAGTAAGGAGCGACATTAAACTTAAAAAGAACAGAAATTATTCCTTATATGAAAGGGGTTGTTCCATCCTCGACGCCTCGATCTTTACGCTAAGGTTTGACTCTTTCTCACAACTCTACTTTTTAAAACAATAAAAAAACTTTAGCGTAAAGAGCGAGGTGTCGAGGAGGGGACAACCCCTTTCATATATGGAATGATTTATATTCGTTTTAAGTCTTAATGTGGGGCATATAGTGTTTTTATGGAATGCGTGGTCGTATAAACTTCAGATGGGGCTCATTTAATTGGAAATTGAAAGCTATATTGCCCTTATTAAGTATCAAAAGTGTTTTGAGCCCAACCATCCCCCTCTATGCCCATCATTTCCCCAACCGCATTCAATAATTATTTTCATATAGCAATTTTGTTCAACGTGGTTGAAGGGTCTGGAAACTATGGGACGAAGTCCATGAACTGTTCCGGGCTCAGCCCGCAGAGCTCTTCGACCTTGTTCGCTCCGTACTTGCGGGCCTTTGATTTTTCTGATTTTCTGATTTTATTGATTTTTCTGTTCATTAAACTGATTTTCTTAGGGAACTTGTTATTCGTTGATATTGTTTATGGAACTTATTGCGTGCTGTTTTTTGTTCATGAAACTTGTTACATGTAGATTTTTCTATTCCTGAAACTTGTACATTGGTTTTTCCCAATTTGAAATGGATCTTGTTCATGGAACTTATTTCGTGCTGATTCTTAATCGTTGAACTTGCTGCGTGCTGATTTTTGTTCGTGAAACGAACAAAAGTCCTCCTCGTGAAACCGGGAAACCAGAATTCTTGGAAAACGTGAAAATTGGGGTATTTTTATGTTAAGGATAGGTGATTGGATCTTAATTAAACTTGATGTGTAGAAGGATCTTATGTCTCAGATGCTCCATTTTCGACTCGGATTGGATCTGGGGACACAGGGGGTTTGAGGAGGGAAACAGATTCTTGGAAAACGCTTAGAGTAGATAAATCGGGATGAAACTTGATGGGAAGAATAAGCACAAGTTCTAGATACGTGATTGATATAATTGGAACGGATCCTTTATCTTTGGAGGAGCTGGGGGTCAAAAGTTTTAGTTTTCGAGGGTAATAGCTACGTATGTTGAAACCATACTAAGTGGAGGACTTGAGGTGTGTTAAATTTTGATAGTAACAGCTGAGTTTGATCGCAGTATATTTTGTATCTTAAAGTTGCTGTTCAGATTAATTGGTTCATTCATACGATAGATGTGAGCAGAATGGAAAACTGTGTGACGAAGTGAGAATGTTCACAACCGGTGAGGCTGAATTGTAAATATGTCTCTGATGGCAGTTGAGCTTGATGTTGGAAGAGGCATGTTAGATGCTTGTAATTTTATTTCGGTGTGTCACTTATCTTATCATTAGTTTTGAAAATCGTATGTTCACATGGCTCTTGAACAAATTTATGAAATTAGGTTAGGAAAATTCTTTCTTTTTTTCGTCCATGTTCACACAATGAGTCATCGGCAATTCTTCAGTGGATATAGGATTACGACAGATTATTTCATCTGAAACTCGTGTGACGTAGTTCTTCAAATAATAATAGAAGAACACTGTCAGTTCTTGTCGATGACAATGTGTTCAATAACATCATTGTTAATCGCATATTGATTTTTGTTCACAACATTAAAACGGATGGGCTTTTCCTCCTCAACGCCCCACTCTTTACGCTAAATTTTCTTACTGTTTTAAAAATAGAGTTATGAGAAAAAGTCAAACTTTAGCGTAAAGAGCGGGGCGTCGAGTAGGAAAAGCCCATTTCATATACGGAGTGATTTCTGTTCGTTTTAATTTTTAATGTTGCTCCTTACTTTCATTTAAAAAACTTGTTTTTTTTATTTAATTTTCAAAAGAAGTAGCTATAAACAAGCAATACGAAGTGAAAATGTTGTTCTTAATGCAGGACTGAAACCGAAACTCTAAAAAACGAACTTTGAAACCAATAGAGATATCAATATATATATCAAGATATATCAAATATAGAAGTTTCATTAAATTTAGTTTTACCCATCAAAAGTTACATGCCTGAGAAAATTTGCCTGGTTTTTAAACAAAGGAGCAAAACCCTCTAAAAGTCATAAAACCTTTATGAAAATCACACCATCAGATTCAGTGTATTATAGAATCCTACTGTAGAGGGTTTCAAGTGCCTATTTGGAAAACGTAGAATTTTTTAACTTTTGCCAGAAGAAAGATCAAGTGGGAGGGGGCCTAGGAGCCCTCCATTTTTTTGGTCACTTAAAAAGGGCACTATAACTTCTAATTTTCATTAGAATGAGCTCTGTCACGACATTCTAGGACCACTGGGTCGATACGATCACCCCTGGGAAAAAACAAACAAAAAAAAAAAAAAAAACGCGCATCCGTGATTTGTATTCTGGCAAAAAATGCGAAACTCCACATTTTTGTAGATAGGAGCTTGAAACTTCTACACTAAGGTTCTCTGATTCGCTGAATCTGATGGTGTGATCTTCAATAAGATGATATGCCCCATAAACTCCCCTCCCCACGGAGAATTCTCCCCCTGAAAAATCCTCACAGTAGAAAATTCACCTACCCCCCTCCCACCCAAAAAATGTCTTTATATTTCCCATAACGACTGACAAACGCAAATAATAGTCAAATTTGATGACGTACAGACCTTTCCCCAGGGGCTTTGGGGGATCTTGTTATCCTCAAAAGCATTTTAGAACTTTCAATTATGCTTAACAAAGTGGTTATCTTAAAATCTTGATAGGACTGCATTGGGGGAAGAAGGGGCGCGGGGTGGGGGCTTGCTCATCAATAATTTTTTGCATTTCAAAATGTCGGAGCAGCGGGCAATCTTCACGATCATGAATCTTCTTTTGACGGGCTCGACACATCTCTTGCATATAGTCCGGAAAAGAGTTTATTTGTACAACCTAAAATCGGACAAAATAAAATTAATAAAATTAGAAAGCTAATATTTGTGTGAAAAAATGCTTATAATAAGACGTCAATGACGGCGTTCATGCTCGTATATTGTGGTTTTATATGTAATTTTATCATTTAGATGTACATAAATTTTTGTGTCGTAATTTGTCGAGGTCCAAGATACGCGACTGACATAACCAGACCAGATTCGCTCTGTTTGGTGGAGTTCGGGGGGAAGTAATTCGGAAAAGAGCTCTTATTTCAAATCCCGACCAGATCTGTTGATATTGGGGGAATTGGAGGGGGAAACCGGAAATCTTAGAAAACGCTTAGAGTTGAGAAATCGGGATGAAACTTGGTGGGTAGAATAAGCAAATGTTGTAGATACGTGATTGACGTAACTGTACTGGATCTGCTCTCTTTGTGGGAGTCAGGGGGTGATGTTTAGTGCTTTGGCGAGAGCGACGTCCTCGAACAACTTATCGGCGACCACGGCCTGACGCCGGATGTCGAGAGCACGGCGCTGCAGCACAAAGAACTCGTCCAGTACTACGCGACGGATTGGGACTTTATCCTCTCCCGCGCTGAGGTCAATGGGCAGTTGTTGCTGGTCGATGACGGCACGGTGGCGGCCAAGGTGCCTACGATGGATGGCGAGACGGCGCTGTCCTTAGTGCATGGCGGAACGATCTTCGAGTTCGAGGCCGAGATGGACGCTCGGTGCCAGTATGAGGCTGTCACCTCGTCGTTATCCCGGCACTTAGTGAAACTTTCGATGTATTGGAGAAGATCCTCCGCCCCTGTCGCCACTTTTCTTTGGTAGAATCAAATAAGAGTGAGTTCTTTTCAATAAAAGCAGAATCATCACTGAAAATAAAAATGAATATAAGTTATTCTCAATATGAGAAGGGGCTACATACTCATTGAAGTTTGTTTATCAGTATCTGTTGATTTAAAATTTAGATTTTGGGGTAAGACTGGACATAAAAAAAATTTTTACGCTTGTAAAATACAAGCATTTACCATCAAGATGTTTCTGATAGGAGCTTGAAATTTTCGCTATAGGGTTCTCTGATACGCTCAATGCCATGGTGTGAAGATTCTATGACTTTTAGGGGATGTTTTCCCCTATTTTCAAAAATAAGGCAAATTTTCTCAGGCTCGTAACTTGTGATGACAAAGACTAAATTTTATGAAACTTAAATATTTAAAATCAGCATGAAAATTTTATTCTTTTGATGTATTTTTTAGCATCAAAATTCCGTTTTTTAGAGTTTCGTTTACTATTGAGCCGGGTCATTCGACAGACATTAGTTCCTATTTGCATTGACGTGCAGCAGGCCGTCGACGCCGCCGAGATCGACGAACGCACCGTATTCGGTGATGTTCTTGACCACGCCGTCGACCGTCTGGCCTTCGTGCAGGTTGGCGATAACCTCGGCGCGCTGCTCGGCACGGCTCTCTTCGAGGATCGCGCGACGCGACACCACGATGTTGCCGCGGCGGCGGTCCATCTTCAGGATCTGGAACGGCTGCTTGAGCCCCATGAGCGGGCCGGCATCGCGCACGGGGCGCACATCGACCTGGGAGCCGGGCAGGAAGGCCACGGCGCCGCCGAATTTTTAGTCGGTACCTAACATCTCATATTTCTTATGAACGTTTTCTTTTCCAAATTTAAAAGTTGGATTAATAGACACGTCAATATTGAAATTACATTCAAGCTCTCATATTTAGTAGACACAGCTGTTTTATTTGTTAGGCTATGAAGGATAAGAACAACTATGCTAGTCAATATTTACCACCGAAGTCTGTGGATATCAACTCAAAAAGTGGGCTTCTTTTAAACCCTGATCTGTTATTTATACCTTGGCTTCATTTATCGAGCTTGAATTACCATGCTCCCATTGATGTTGGTATCCAACCGCCTAAAAATGTGAGGACAATTTTATTGCTTACAGGCAGTTCTTAAACCTTGTAGTTCAAGAGGAGTTTACTTAGCTTTCAAGTGACACAAACTTAAAACTATATTTTCCAAAAAAAAAATCCTTGCCTGAATTCCAGATCAGAACTAGAATTGAATTTCCTACAATCTGGTTTGTTACTAGCCAAAATGTTTGGAGGGGGGCAAGGGATTTTACCAACTGGCTGGTCATTTTTACTGACTGTTTTTTATCAATAATTAACATAATGTCCCGAGTAAATGTTAAATTTTTTTGTATAGATATAAAGGACATAATGAAATGTCATAGACTTAGCCTAGGGAACGGACTTACCCTCCTCTTCTCTTTGTCGATAGTTCATATTTTAATCATTACATTCCACTTTTATTGATTATTTAGGCAGCTATATTCATTGAAGCGACATTTCAGGAGCGGTAATTTGAAAGACGGTATATTAGTTCCTGAATAGCTGCATAAAAAAAAAAAAAATGTGAACTCGGTCACAGCATTAAATTTACTGAGGACCGGAAAAAACTGGTTACTCTGGTCAAAGTTTGTAATTTGCAGCCCCTCCCCCAGGGACTGTGGGGGAGTAAGTCATACCCAAAGGCATAGTTAATATAGTTTTCGACTAAGCGGAAGAAAAAAACAATCTCAAAATTTTGATCCGTTGACTTAGGGAAAAAATGAGCGTGGGAGGGGGCCTAGGTGCCCTCCAATTTTTCGGTCACTTAAAAAGGGCACTAGAAGTTTTCATTTCCGTTAGAATGAGCCATCTTGCGACATTCTAGGACCACTTGGTCGATAAGATGACCCCTCGGAAAAAAAAATTATCCCAAAATTTTGATTGGATGTGTTTGGGGAAATGGTGGACGTGGGAGGGGGTTAGTTGCCTTCCAACCACTTTTGACTATTAAAAAGCGCACTAGCCCTTTCAATTTCCAATCAATTGGGCCATTTTTGAAGTTTCTACGACGACTCCTTTGATACAAACCAAGACCGTCAAACGAGACAAGAAATTGTGAGACAAGAGGAATTGGGAGAGAAGAAAATGATGTATTAGATAAAGTTTTTAAATTAGGTGCCGTATTTTTCGATCTGATGAAAGGTTTTGACATTGTAGGATATTATTCTTGTCATATTCCTTAGAAATGGATGCTTTTACTCTATTGGATATTGAAGGTACTAGCAATGGCGAAATAAAACATAGATTGCCTAACGTAGCAGTAGAAAGTACAAAGGGCTGTTAACTAACCCTAGAATAGGACAAAATGTTTGCATGATCTGCAATATCCTTGAGCCAATTCAAGTCGGAAAAACTGTTATGCTTTGCAACAAAAGTGAATACAATGCATATTAAAAGATTTCAAAACGGATTAAATGCATTAATGAAATATACTGAAGGGAATGGTAGGTGTCCTCGGTGATGGTCAGCAGCGGGGTGTTGTCGCGGGAATAGAGATGATCGCCCGGCTTCAGCAGGAACTTGCCCTGGTTGGCCTTGGTGCGCGCCTGGCTGAACCGTTCCGACAGTTTGTCGGCGTTGAAGCAGACGAAATCGCCGATGGCGCCGCCGTCGACCTCGATCACGCGAATATGCTGGCCCTTCTCGACCACCCAGGCGCCGCCCTCGCGGCCCGGCAGGGTGACGTCCTCGATGATATTCACGATGTCCTCCCCTAGAGTTTTCTCCCTCGCTCGCGCGCATCCAGCTGAACGACGACGAGGTGACGCGGCTCACGGGCCAGCTCGACGCCATCGTCGACAACATCGCCAAGGTGTCGGAGGTCGCCACCGCTGACATCGTCGCGACGAGCCACCCGATCCCGCTGAGCAACGTGTTCCGTCCCGACGTCGTCGGACAGACGCTCACGCACGAGCAGGTACTGCAGAATGCGCCGGACGCTGCCGACGGCCGTTTCCGCGTCACCGCGATCCTGGGAGAAGAGCAGTGAGCGACATCATCGGACTGAACGCGGCCGATCTCGGCAAATAAATATGATTTTATGTAAATTCCCTATCTACAATTCATTTGGCTGTTGGACGATAGAAAATTTGACATCCAATCAGACAAAATGTTGCGCTAGCTTCATCGGCTGCTTCATCTTCGCGTGAGACCGCACCTAAGATCATGTATATACACCGGCATATATTAATGCTCTCATATGCATGATTTGTCATGGCCATGTCAATTTCTTCGCTTAGTATGTAATTAATAGCAAAAACATAAATTACAAATCATCCATGTCCATTTTTTACCTGTGATGGATTATAATTCTATGCTGAATAAAATGGCTATCTCAAAATTTTGATCCAATGACTTTTGGAAAAAAAGAGCGTGAGAGGGGGCCTATCTGCCCTCCAATTTTTTTTGATCACTTGAAAAGAGCACTATAACTTAATTTTTCTTAGAATGAGCCCTCTCGCGACATTCTAGGACCACTGGGTTGATACAATCACCCCTGGGAAAAAGAACAAACAAATAAAGACGCACCAATGATCTGTCTTGTGGTAAAAAACACAAAATTCCACATTTTTGTAGATAGGAGCTTGAAACTTCTACTGTCGGTATACTCTTCGCAATTTTGGCGACTTGCGGATCGGCGTCGGCACAGGCGCCGGAGCCGCTCTCATCGTTCAAGGATTGTGACTCCTGTCCGGAAATGGTGGTCATGCCCACCGGATCGTTCCTCATGGGTGCGACGGAACAAGAGCAAAAGGACATGTTCATCGGCCATGTCCCTGCCGAGCATCCGCCGCGTGAGGTTACCATCAGCACGCCATTCGCCATCGGCCGCTTCGAAGTGACAACGGAAGAATTTGACGCTTTCGTTCGCGAAACCGGCGCCCAGGTTGCTTTAACTTGCATTTGAATGCAAACATTTTCAAACTTTTAAATCCGTAAAAACCTATTACGCAGTAATTAAAAAACTTTGACCCCCCCTAAATGTTGAGAAAAATAAATTTTTGGGCGGGAATAAAGTGGGAATCTTCAAGGAATTTTGAAGGAATGTTGAAACGCATCAAAACACACTAATTAAAACTTATTAGAACTAATACATATGAATCAGATATTTTAATGATTAAGCATAGGACGTGAAAACGGTAGAAACATTCATTTTATACACTAATAAAAACTTCGGTGGTCTACTCATACATGAAAACCGTTATTCTCAAAAAATTTTCTTTTGACTGTTTCAAAACTACGAAGGTTTTAGGAAAGTACAACATTTTCGTCAGTGTTGCCACTTTGAGCCATAAAAATGAATAGTCAAGACTAATTCGTCAAATTTGTCAATGCTCTTCGTCCGTAGAAATTCAAACATAAACAATATCTTGATTTCCAAAGACAACTACACCTTCAAAGGTAAGCTACATCTTCTGAAGCCTTTTGGTGCCTCGCTTTTTTTTCTATATAGATAGAACTTCCCAGGTATAATAGCTTCGTCGATAGCCGCTCTGGCGGTCATTTCCTCTTTTAAATATGGCTGCAATGCCTTGTCATTCATTTCTTCAAATACCGGTGCCATAATGAACATGGTCAAAAATAATGTCAGTCCGATCAATATCTGATTAGATGGCGACTGTTGTAAACCGATGGCCTGTCGCAAAATTGACATGACTACAATTATGCGGGTAAAACTGGTCATCATGATTAAAAACGCTGGCAACAAAGACAGCGCCGTCATAATCCCCAACACCTGAAGGGTCATGGTGTAATCTATAAACATGACGAATCGGCACGATTATTTGCAAAGGTCTATGAAAAATGGCATGCATGTATTAGACAAGTAGCAAAACTTGTCCCCCGTGTTTTTGTTTAAAAAATGTCCCTCGTATTTTTCTTGGAGACTTTAATTATAAAATTTATTTTTTTGGATCAGCAATATATCTTCGTCTTTTGTTTTTCCGTGGTATTTTTCTGATGAGATGATTATGCTTTTCCTTCTTTAAATAGACTACTGAACACATCAACGGTGGCGCCCGAATTCTTCATAACGATACCAGGAGTGCGATTGCGATGCGCGATCGCACCCATACTGCGGGTACCGGAATTACCGAACGCCTTGAAATTGTTCAGGGTGATGGAGGAACCGCTTCTTCTGTTGTTGTGCAAGATCAAATGGTCCCCATTCCTACAAACCTCGTCATAAACGGTGAATTTAATAAAGACGTCGACTGGGCTGCCGCCGGTCTCGTCATCCTGCCTGACGCGGGTTCAACCGCCGAACCGATCGTCGACATTACACCGACATCGTATGACTTCGGTGGTGTATTGATAAACGGTAGTGCAACTACCAGGCTAAATTTTAGCCCTGGGCGAGGAAGGCTACAGTTTAGCAGCGACGGTGAAAGAAAGGATTTTATTCGTGGCAGTGAAAGGCCTTATTTTCACAAAGGAAGAGGAAGAGGAAGTGGCTGTGAGACGAATGGAGGTGGTTTAAGCTATGCTCAAAACTATACTGAATTTGGGGAAGACTCCAACGATGGCAAAGTTAATATTTTTGTGGATAGAGGAAATAAAGATGGAGACTACAACAGAGGGAGAGTGTTCTCAAAATTTCAAAGTGTTCCCATTCCAAACCAGTGTTTCGCCATCATATCAGCCGACTCAGCAATCGCATATGGTTGCGGATCAGGACCCAAATGAATATACCTGAGAAGCTTGTACTGGTTAAGAACATGCTTTTCAAAGACGAGTCTTACGTTCCCAATCGTAAGCGGGTATATGACATTCAGAATTATTTGATCAATGGTTTCTTTGAAACCAAAAAAGGAGGTCCTATCTCTCTGGGTATTTTGTACCTCATCTTATGTGAAGAACTGGAGATTCCTATCAACGGCATCATCCTGCCCGGATACTTTGTTCTACGGTATGGCATGAGGGATGACCCGCACGCAATGTATCGACGGCAATTGGACGAATTCCTCCGCTGCGTACGGACTGGGATTCCTAGCCCCACCAGCAGTCTGCAGGATGCGCGGGACGCTGTGAGCCTCTGCTCCGAGTTGTACGCGCATCGTTTGCCTCTGGATGACTTCGTCGAGGCGAGGACCACGGCACCGTGAAGGTAGCGATTCTGGGTGCTGGTGGATTTGTGGGGAGTGCGGTCTATCGGCATCTCCTCGATCAGGACGACCTGGAGCCGATTCCCATTGTGCGCCGCGGAAACAATATTTTGATTTTTTTTATTTCCAGTTTTTTCAATCATCTGTCAGTAAACATCCAACAGAAAAATCAGTGAATCAATATTGAATGTCGAAATGTAAATATCGATATAGGAAACAATATTTTGAAATTTTTGTTACTTCTCAGCTTTTTCAATGATCTGTCAGTGAACATCCAACAGAAAAATTCCAGTTAAAGCATACACAATTTTGGAAACCTTTATAGTGACCAATTCAATTTTTGATCTTAAGCTTTAAGGACTTTAAATAGTTCTTAACATCACGCTTGTCTCTCTGCCTTCTACTGGCTCTACTCGTGCTTTGTAGGTCTCCAAGACTTCCTCTTGGTCGTTCAACACGACAACGCCTAAGCCACCGTGTTTACATCCGTTCTGGTTGTTAGGCGCTGCACCGTCAGTAAAGATAAGTCGTGGCGTTAGTGTACTCATATCCTAATTCCTCCGATTAATGGGTTAACTGTTTAGCTAGAGCTTGTTGAACCTTGGCTAGTTCTGCTTTGCAGTCTTCAAGACGTTTAAGGCCAACCTCTGCTGAACTGATTTGTCTGTTCATTTCTTTTTACAAATGAATTAATTGATACATAAACTTATTTGATTACCATACCGGATTCTAAAAAAAGGCACGTTAGCTACACTATGAGAGGATTTCTTATATATATAAGATGCTAAATCACGACCAGCAGTTACTACTTCTTTTGGGGGTTCTGCTATGGTATCTTTGTGAAGGGATATTTAGTTCAAGAAATTTCATTATTTTATCCATACTAAATTTTCCTTGTGCTTTAGAGCAAAGAAATATTTTTGTTCCAAAATCTTAATATTTTGATAGAGCTCAGCCATAATATGGGAGCGGATACGGGAGAAATCGAAATCGCGGTTGCCCTGGGTGGTGCGCATCGGGTCGATGTCGAAAACCAGATGCACCGTCCCGGGCGGCAGCATCAGCCGCCGGCGCATATCGATGCAGTCGCCGTACTCGCGCTCGGGCGAGTGCAACGATACCGCGTCGTCGGCCCGCAGACCGCCGACGGCGGTCTTTTCCCCCGGCCGGTACAGGGTCAGCTGCAACGAGGCGCCGACCCACGGCCGCCCGATGCCTTCGAGTCTCAGCGGTCCGGGCAGGCGGCCGCACGGGCTAAATCATCAATAATCAATTAAGAGTTTTGCTCAGTTATATGAAAATGTCTAGTCCCTGTATGAATTTTATGTCTGGGGCAATTGTTTTTCTTTTATCATAGAATTTGGCCAGACACTGTAGCTATAGTAAATGTTTTTTTTGGATTTATAAGAACATTATATTACGATTTTGAACTACTTTTGTTAAAAGTGTCGTTTTTCCAGACATCGATCACCCGCAAAGAAACAATCTGAATGGAGTTTTAAATTGGTTCTAACTATTCCAAAGGTCTAAACGCAGCTAGCTTGCTGTTTTGATTCCCTTCCATTCCTTTGCTGGACATAATGTTGGACATTTGCTTTGGGATGACTTTTATCCCATCTTTTCTTTATTGAAACTCTTTGATTTGTTACGTCCGACCAATGACCCATTATTGCAACAACAACAACAAGAAGAAAAACAACAGCAAAAACGACGACGGTGGATAGTCCCTATACGGCACAAGTTGAAGAATCGGACACTGTATGCCAATTGTGATATTCGACGTAATAAACGGAAACAATGTGCATCCAATTTTGTGAAATTCTTACCCTTGGAATTTTCCTAATCCGGGCGATTTTCTCCCACATGATATGAATCTATAAAGATGAATTTTGAATTGGTTGCAAAAAGATAAATGAGTTGAAAGATGATCGCTGGGAAACTAATTGTTTGTTGTTCACTAATCATGATTGATGCAAAAGATACTCGTTCATTAATAGATAACTCACAAATATATTCAATTGATCGTTCATTAATAGATAACTCACAAATACATTCAATTGATGATGGAAATTTAAATTCATTTGAAAGTCGAATTTTACATTCAATTGAAGATGGAAATTCGCGCGATTGGCCGGTCATTTGGACGAAAACGTTCGAACGCGAACGTGTGTTGTTTTTGACGCCGCCAACCCGCCGCCGGGACGACCGCGCGCGATGATGATCGACGGAATCGATGTTCGATTTGCGGTGGGCTATCCCGAAGCGGACGATTTGATCGAAGAAATCATCGGTAACCACACCGCTGCGAAACGATTGGCGGTCATTTCGTCGGATCACCGAATTCAAACCGCCGCCCAGCGCCGTGGGGCAGTCGCCTTTGATTCCGATCCATGGCTAGACGATTTGTTGGGAAATAACCCTCCCCCTTTAATCTATCCCACTTGGGACAGATAATGTGTAAGTGATACAAGTGCAGTCCCAAGCTGATTTTTAAGAGAATAAGCGATTTCTATCCAACTATACCTCGGCAAATCCCAAAACTGCCTGTGCTCCTTAGTTTTAATTAAATCAGTCTGTCACAAATCCACAGTCCTTTTAATTAGTTTTGTATTATAATTTATAATATATAATTATAATTTAGTTTAATTAGTTTTAATTAGTTTCCTTTAATTAGTTTTGTTTAAGTTGGTCTGTTTAGAATTTAACTAGATTCAAAAGCGTCAAGTGAAACTTAAAGAAAGAGACTCTAACAACAAACTAAAAACAAGGACTTGCACATCCAAACTTTCATCATTGATGAATTAGGACAAGAAACTTAATATATCAACTGTTGGCTTTGCAAACTCAAACAAGATAGCTAAAACTAGATATATCAAACATCCATCAAATGTGATTTGACACAAGAGAGTCCAAATGTCAAGCATTAAAATAAATAAGTTTTGACAAGGTATATCAAAATAGATACCTTGATTCATCCAGCTAAATTTACTGAGCCAAGTATTTAGTATAATCTGCAGAGTTGAAGGCTATCTTCGGAGAATTGGAACTTGCCGCAGGTTTGTGGAGGAAGGTGTGACCCTGTGAACCCTGTTCTTTGGTATTACCTACAGAGATGAAGGTTATCTTTGGCAAATTATTTTCAATTTGCCGTAGATTTGTAGAGGAAGGAGTAGAATCTGTTCTTTGGTATAACTGTAGAGATGAAAGTTATCATTGGCAAATTATTTTCAATTTGCCGTAGGTTTCGGAAGGAAGATGTGGACCATGTTCTTTGGTGGTCCATTGGCAGCCACTTCGGGGCAGAGAGGGGAGGGAGGGGTCGGAGAGAAAGCTCGCTCCGAAACAAGTTCGCGGAAAGCGTTCGGTCGGGTGGGTTTGGTCGAGAAGAAGAGGGCTTACCGGCAAGAAAGGCGGTGAGAAGCTTCATCCTGGGCCGTGTGTGACGAATGTGGAGTGGATTTTGGGCTTTGGGTTTTGGTGGGAAAAGAACAGCGCACGGCGGCAGACAGTTTACTCCTTTTGCTCGCTCATGATGAAATTGAGGAGGTCGATTCTGAAAGAGGAGTTGCCAAGTTCGTTGGCGCAAACATGGGTTGGACTACACCCCGTTGTTCGTCGTGCTTTGGCCGGTCCATTTGAATGAACATCGGCAACGTATAGGCATCGTTGGTATCGCCCTCGTTCAGCTGTGCGCCGCCGAGGCTAATGCCCCCCTTTGCAATGTCGGAAGAGAACTCTTCGTGATGGGTATCGACATAAAAGATATCGTCGTATTTGGTGATCGACCAATACGGGCCGAATTGACTCTCGGCGCAGTAGTGAACTGGATCTTCCGCGCGCAGCCGTTCGAAGTAGTATCCTCGCGCCGGCTTGGCACCGCCTCGGGGCGGTTCGACCGTAAACAGCCGCAAGCGTTTGCGATCCAGCAGCAGTTACAGAGAATGCGATTCGCGCAGGCCTTCGACGTGCTCGTTGCGATCGCGCGCCAGGCGGATCTCGATCTGGTATTCGCCGTTGGCCGGAAACGCATATGGAATCAGCATTCCCCCGCGCGTGCCGATCGGCAGCCCGGGCATGCGGTCTTCCTGCGTGATATCGGGTCGCATGCGGAAGGTGGCACCGCCGGGGCTTGTCGGGGTTCGGTCACAAAGCATGTTGTAGCATTCTTTTAACAAATGTCTGCACGGCTGCTCCTTTTGTCTGCAGTCAGTCGGTGGTGGAAGAGGGAAGTGGGGAACTTCACACATCTGGTTAATCTGCCAGATTCAATTTGGGCTTTGAAACCTAGCTGGCTGCTGCCATTTTAGGACACGGAGTGGGGAAAAAAAAAACACAACAAAATGCTGAAGACTGGGCATCACGTGCTGCTGTTGTCCTGGTTCCTTCTCTAACAGAGAGCACACCAACAAAACAAACCAAAACTGGGAAACCTGCTAAGATATTCAGAGACGATCCCTGCTGCAAACTCGCGCTCACCTAGCCAGGCTGAGACACCCGTTCTTAGATAGCACACCGTCTGTGACAACCTGGGGGGCCATCTCTTTGGGAGCATCGTGTGCAAAACTTGCATCATTGAATGTTGAGACAGTAGCTTCGCCGAGTTTGGCCACCAAATGGGCGGCAACACTGTGTATCTGAAGATCCAACTGGTTAATCACACACTGCAGACTGTGTACCTTTTGCTGTAGCCACGTTAACACTTTACTGTCATTCAGTCGGATGCCCTCCGCATTGCAACCGAATAGCCGAGAAGTCGATATGACGCCGGGTCACTCGCGCTGCGGCGCGGCATCAACCTCCTGCGCTGCAAGCCTCTCGCGCTTCGCAACGCGGTGCAATGCCGCAGGCAGATCAAGGGAATTTTCACACAATCTGAAGATGTAATTCGGCAGTATCTTCTCGAAATACGATTCTCATCTGCCTCATGGCGACATGCGAATGTCGCGAAACGACATGGTCGGCGAGCCGGAATGCGGTGGATCCAGCGAGGCCGCGAACACGAAAAAAGGGTCAATTTTTGTAATTTTTCCGAATTAACACCCCTTGCAACTCCCCCAAACAGAGTGAATCCGTTTCGGTTATGTCGATCACGTATCTAGGACTTGTGCTTATTCTTCCCACCATGTTTCATCCTGAACACTCCACTTTTTTTCTAATTTTTCAGAATTACCCCTCCCCCCAACTCCTCAAAAGATAGTGAATTCGTTCTGTTTATGTCAATCACGAATCTAGGACTTGTGCTTATTTTTCCCACTAAGTTTCATCCCGATCTCTCCACTCTAAGCATTTTCCAAGATTTTTGGGCGATTTTATGCAAGAGTCTATTCAAGCTGCGATGACCGTGGTAAGAAATCGTGCTGACAAACTTCGCATTAACGACGATTTTTATGAGAAGCGCGATATTCACGTGCATGTACCAGAGGGCGCGACGCCAAAAGATGGTCCAAGTGCTGGTATTGCAATGGTAACAGGTTTGGTTTCTAGCTTAACAGGTAATCCTGTGCGCAGTGATGTTGCTATGACAGGTGAAATCACACAGGTCAGCGCCGTTTAATTGCAAGCTATTGTGGTAACGCTCCACTCTTTGACATTTAATTGAAAATTGGAAGTTCTAATTCCCTTTTTAGCGGCGGAAGTGATGGAGGGCCGCTAGATTCCCCCCCTGACTACCCCTTTTCACCAAACGAAACTAATTAAAATTGCGCGATAGCGATTTTTCTCAAAACAGTCTAAACAACATATAACAATGCCTCTAGGGTTGACACAGCCCCTCAGTGCCCTGGGGATAAGATTGCAAGTCATGTCCTAGGAACATACAAGGTTTGTATGGAATGGGTGGTCGTGTAAACTTCAGATGGGGCTCATTTGATTTGAAATTTAATAAGCCCTCTCCCACCCTTTTAGGACCTTTGATTCGATATCATCATCCCTGGGGAAAATACTTCCAATAATACATAAATAACGAAGAAGACCGTACTGTCTTTCCGTCATAAAAACAACAAACGTGGGACAGTTTTAATTTTTCAATTTAACTGTTAAGGACCCCATTTATTGTGTTTTATTTCTTTTAGATGCGTAGTTTGCTGAGGACGGTGCTTGGAATCAGAAGTTGAGTTCTAGTCCTTTTCTTTAAAGTCAAAAGTGACTGAAAACCAACTAGCCCCTGCGATCGCCTGGCGGGGATCGCCTTCGATACGAACCGACTGCCCGGCGACCGGCCGATGCGCCCGATCTTCTCGTCGGACATCGGCCACTGGGACGTCGCGCACATGGACGAAGTCCTCCCCGAGGCCTACGAGCACATCGAGTACGGCTGGATGGACGCGGCCCAGTTCCGTGACTTCATGTGCGACAACGCGATCCGCATGTTCGCCGGAGCGAAAGCCGACTTCTTCGAGGGCACGATCCTCGCGGACTACGCGAAGACCGTCGACCTGGACCCGAGCTGATGGGGGCGCGGTCACCCCCTCCGCCCCCACTCGTCCTCCAACTCGGCGGTCAAGTCATCGACAGTTCGGACTTTTCAAGGTGCCTGCGTCCCCCGTTCCCCTCCCACGTCGATGTCTCTGTCGCCAGCGTTCGCCAGGCCACAGTGCGTTGTTCACTGCAGTAACGCTTCGCCGTGACCTGCGTCTCATGTCGAAATTCGCACTTCTATCGCTGGCAACGTTCCCCTTGGCGGCAGCTCAGTGCTCCCTGTGCTCGTGCCCGGTTTGCGGCTGCCGCCACGACCACCTCCTTGATTTTCCGTTCGTTTTAAGTTTTACATGATGCTCCTTAATTTCAGCTGATTTTTTTTTATTTCTGACCGATTGTCAAGTAATGTCAAAAGTAGTATTCCCATATGCACTTTTATGATAGTCGTATCCTTGGATTCCATGAGAGCCCTATTTTGTCGTTCCTTGACAGCCAGCAGGTGCATGTTACGTCACAGGGAATGTTTTACAAGAGATATAGGTGCATGTTAAGTAATTGGAGTTGAGGGTGACGCAATCCTGCGTCACATGCTAAACTTCAGGGGCCCATGGAGAACGCCTTTAATCTAACTTTTTCTGTAACGAATAGGGCATTTTGAGGAAGGAAAATAGAGGATTGGAAACTATTGATTTTTTCGTCCCTAATCAAATTTGAAACTTCTACCCAAAGTCCTAGAACCATTCCCCCCTGTTTCTGAATGAATAGTTATCAATAGAAGTTTCAATCGAATAAGAAAAATACCTTGTGTAAGTTTTTATGGCACTTGGTACTAGCCAAGTGACATATAGCAGTCGCAAATTCTGTCGGTCTGTCGGTCCCGGTTTTGCTACTTTAGGCACTTCCAGGGTAGCCCGCTGGCATACAAGTTGGGAGGATGGGGCCGTGCAGTCCAAGACCGGCCTCATCATCGCACTCGCCATCACCCTGGTCGCCGCTGCCGGCTGGGCCTGGTTCAGCGCGGCGCAGCACGACGTGCCGCTCGTTCGGTGGGAACAGGCCGATGAGCTGCCCCTGAACGAGGACGAAGTCCCACCGGCACCATTGGTCACCGATGTCTCCCGTGAGGACACCGGCCGCACCACACCGCGACGGTCGCTGCCTCGACCCCAAATTCGCTTCGAGGGCCGCGTCGTCGTGGCATTCGGATTGTTGACGCGGAAGGCGGATCCCACCATTTCGCGTACAAAGTCAATTTCTGCACCACCCAAGAGATCAAGCGATACTTCGTCAATCACCATTTTCGCACCGTGATTTTCAAAGATCTGATCTTCGTCTGTGGTGTCTGAGTCCAGCGAGAATTCATACTGAAAACCACTGCAGCCGCCGCCAGAAACCTGCAAACGCAGCATGGTGTTCACAGCGCCTTCGCTTGCGATCAGTTCCTGAATGCGTTTCGCAGCACTTTCAGTCATTTGAACTTGCCGCTATCTCCTTATCTAAGGGCATGCCGTTTAATGTAACATATCCCTCGTCATGAATTTTTACTAAAGTGCTAAATTCTTTTTCAAAAGTTTTTTCAACTAGTAATGCTGTTCTTAATAAGTTGTTCTTCATAGATATGATTCTACTAGCGAATACGTCATAACCTAGATCAATTGGCATAAGTTTTAGCCACTTTCTTATTCCGGACCTTAGGTATTTGGGGTCTTCATTTGAAGCATCTTCAAAATATCTAATATTATTTTTTTCAAGATAGGATAATATTTCAGATTTGTCTTCTTCAACGATGTCTTTGGATAGTGATAGCACTAACAATCAGCTCAATAAAACTTTGAATATTGAGATCCGTGAAGCAAATCTGAAAATTGAAAACAATGATATCAGCGACCCGCTGGGCTGGTATCCTGAGCCGAGAGCATTCCCTGCGACTTTGGACAATGTTGTTGTTTACAAAGTTGATTTAGAATATTTAACCGACAACAATGGTGAAACCTCCGTTGCAAGTGGTGTAGGTTACAACTTTTCTATTTCTCCGGCGAGTAGCAGTAAGCAGCTACAGTTTCCCCTCACTATGCACGCATTAATAATCGGAGAAAATAAAAGCTTCCATTCTCCTTATCAAAACCTAGCCAAGCTCTAATTGGTCATACTTAAAGTGTGTTAGAAAAAGTGACACGCACGGCAGAAGGATTTTTCTTTTTCTCGCGTTTCTAAAAACCCTCAAGGGGATCCTAGTAGAGAGTGGCTATGTATTGATGTAATTGAAATAAAGCTATTTTTTCTATTTGCTAATGCATGCATAGTTACTTAGCAAAAAAAATTTGATAAACAAGTGGAAGTCATGATATTAAAATCATATACAAATGCATGTAACGCTCTATACTCATTCTATGCCAGAGTTAAATGGGAACATTTTCTTAAGCTAAATTAACAATCAGTTTCCAATACGCGCTACCAGAATAAGTCATTTCGAGTCTGATATGTATCAATGTCATTGGTTAATATTTAGCCATCAATAATCCTCGAACAATGCGAAATGTGCTTGGGTTATAGTACGGGGACTGTTTACTTTCCGAGGTAATTGTTAGATTGATAATGTCCCAAGAATAAACATCTTTCTAATAGACTATGTATTATTTTTCTGCAGTCACTATCAGTTCTGTCGTGCTAAAAATCCAATCAGCTGGTGCACTTGTGGTTGGTACAGCCAGAACATGACAAGCATAAACTGCCACCTACGGGAGCTGATGTTTGTATTTTTTCCAGAAGGTTAATGTCTGGTTTTAATTTTCAAATGAAATCAACCGGTTGGCTTCGGCAGCTAACGAGAAATAGTGATCAACCTGGCGCTGGATGGTCAGGTTGATCTCTTCCTGTTCTTCAAGAGAATGAGCATCCTGACCGTTCATCTGTTTGGGCAATTTTTTTGCCAATTTTCTCAAATCAAGTAAAACTGAAAATGAAAACTTAAAAACAAGCCATATATTGCCACAAAGGAAAGATAAGCTAAGGAAAACCAACTTATTTCTGTGAATGTTTGAGATATGAGGCTTATCTTAGTTTTGACAAGATTTTGAAGAAACTAAATTTCTGCGGGGTCTGGGGCAAACTTGAGTCTGGGGGGCAGTTGCCCCGACATCAAATTAAGCCCCTGATGCCAATGAACTTTCTATATGAATTTGCAAATGGCTCTCAACTCAACGATTATGACTTTGAGGTCCATTGAATTTTAAGAACATAAAAAATACCCTCATTGAGCAAAAAAAGGATGATTTTTTATCTTCTGCTCAATCTAAAGCAACAGCAAAAGATTAAATAAATCAATCAATACAATTGTTATTTTATACTTCTGTTTCTCTCTACGACAAAATATTAGGAGTTCAGTACAAAATGACCTCTCAGACCCGCATGGAAGCGGTGGTCTATGAAAGATTCTCATAAGGTGATAAAAATAAAGAATTCTACTCCAAACTTTTTTTTACAGAAGCATATGAAACTGAAAATATTCGCCCCAGAGCTCAGATGCCGATCCTACAAGCTTCACGCCAGCCGCCTCGTAAGCAGAGTCATTGATCGAGGCTGCCGCACCTGCGCCTGACTCAACCAGACATTCATATCCCAATTTTTGCAGCCGCTCGGCACTCTCGGGCGTCAATGCCACCCGTGCTTCACCGTTTGCTGTCTCTCTGGGTGCTCCAATCTTCATCCAAAACTCCTGATATTCCTGCCTGCGCCAGTCAAAAAGCACGTTTATACCAGTAATTGAGCCTAGCTGAAAACCAAGACTTCAGTGACGGGGAGTGGTAGTGAGTTGCATTGACTCATTATAGAGCTAGCTCACAGGGAGATTATTATTCAGAAGCCCAGCTACATCAAGGATGCATGAGAAGAATTGTTCCAAGAGCATGGACATGGCTTTGCTGCAAATTTGGAACAGCTGGATATACTGTACAATTCGGCTGCTCCAACGGTGTGGAAAATTTTGCAATTGTTGAAGGTGGGGCCACAGACAGAGCCTGAAACATACGATTTCATGCAAAGATTCATTCGCACGTTGCATGTGTAAGACGTTGGTAGATTCATGTATATGAAGTAACCCTTACTACAGAGCGACTTTGAACACAATTTTTCAAACCACTTTTTCCATTTTCCTTAATATTTTACTAGATTGTAGCCATGGCTGCAACCATGAATTAGCGTGGTAAACTAGATCCGACTCTTCCATACGCATTAATGTACTCAGCACATTTATCACACACAGGAAAAAGCCCTCGGGTTTTTCTTAGCAAGAGCTTAGTAAAGAACAAACCAAATTGTCATCACTTTTATTCACGCCACTCTTAAACAACCCGTTATAAAATTTTTAATTTTTTGAAAAATATAGGTTTCACCGTTCGGCTGCAAGTCCAAAGGACTTGTTGGTCATGCGTCAATCCTATGACACGGCATTTCACCTTTAGACTATAAGCGGTCAACTCTATTAGGCTTAGATTTCACTTGTTCGCCTGTGATTCCAAGAAAATTCAGTCCTAGATTTTGCATACAAGTCCAGTGGACATTGTCCATCACGCGTCAAACCAAAATAAATCCAATCTTTTATCCCTTTAGTTCTGTCCTAGGAATAACGCATGGAAGGATGATAGATAGACTTATCTATCAACGTATAGATAGAAAAAGATAGACGACAGACATGATGAAAGATATCATAAAGAAATGATATTACACGATGTAACTTACTTTAACTGGAGAGAAAACACTAGTTTCAGTAATAACTTGCTTCATCCCTTCACAGCCCTTGTTACAAGCTCTCTGAAAGTCTGACTGGCTTTGCTGGAGCAACACACTGCAGAGGCGACGCAGGAACCTTAGTGGTTAA
Source organism: Alatinidae sp. Z8VKAUB7J3 (assembly GCA_010016025.2). Taxonomy (NCBI): domain Eukaryota; kingdom Metazoa; phylum Cnidaria; class Cubozoa; order Carybdeida; family Alatinidae; species Alatinidae sp. Z8VKAUB7J3. The sequence goes on from JAAAKM020721499.1 coordinate 102,399,252, forward strand.
CCCCTGGTTCCCACTGCTGCGATTTCACGCAAAATCCTGCGACATGCGACAAATGACACAAATCGTACGGCAAGCTCAAATAGATTTAACAGCGAGGACACAACGTCGACGAAATTACGAAACGTAAGAACAGATGGAGAGCATATATTTTGGGCTATATATTTGCACATTAGGGGAGGGGGTAGAGTAAGTTGAAGCGCTTATAGGAATGATATAAGTAGGTAGGCTCACTATAGAGTATAGTAAAGTTGTTTTCATATTTTTATAGTGTTTACTTTTGAGGAAAGGCAATTCTGAACTCACCTTCATTAGTTTCATCTTGATCGAGGTGACTGGCATGGTAAAAGACAACATGTATTTAGCTTGAAATTTGCAAAGAATCCATAAAAAAAAATAATGGTCTAGTTTAGTCATTATTTTAATGGTTTAAATAATGGTATAATAAATTTTCTTGAGATTTAATAGAATTTTACTTCTGCAACAAGCATTTCCCTACGTTCCTTGTCGAAACGCTAAAAATAAACACTAATGTTGGAAATATGATTTGGGTCAAAACCTGGTATAACGAAATATGCACGTATTCGAATTATGTCTTTAACTTTACAAAAGCTACGCCTGTACAGCCTTCCTGACGCATTTCCTTCAGTCACTGGGGATTTGTCCAAACACAGAGCTTGCCTTGGCTTATCTGGCTGAGATTTCGGCGTCAACTCTGCCACTTGAGGATATAATTGATCCGAGATATGTGAACTGCCTTACCACACCGATAGCTTGTCCATTAGTCTTAACAGTTGATAGTGGTGCTGATGCAGTCTTTTTTATGGGCATAATATTCGTTTTCTTCCAGTCGATTTGCAAGCCGACTCTAGAGGCTGTGGAGGAGAGCATCTCGAGTTTAGACTTAATTTGGTCGAGATTGTTACTAAGGACAACTACATCGTCGAGTCTGCGCGACTGGTCAAGCTATACGAAGCTCAGGCCGCCGGGCAAGAAGAGTTGACCTTCGAGGAAAACGAAAGGCTGTGTCGTCGCTTGCGAATCCTTTTTTCGGATTTGATGGAGGTTTGGTGCTGCTGGGAAGATCCCGACTTCCATAACCCCATGGATGTACTTGCCCAGCTTCAGCTCCGCGTTCCCAACGCCGAAGTTGCGGCAGCTACCGCCTTCTCGTTTTTGCAGCGGATCGACACTTCGCAGCGCCCCATGCTGGTCTCCTGCAAGCGTGCTGAATTTTGTTATCCTGCATACTGGATTCCGTATATGGAAGGAACTGTCCCCTTATAAAAGCCCCCACTCCTTATGCTAAAATCTGACTCTTTTTCACAGTTCTACTTTGTAAAACAATTGAAAATTTTAGCGTAAAGAGCGGGGCGTTAAGGAGGGAAAGCCCCTTTCATATATGGAATAATTTCTGTTCGTTTTAAGTTTCAATGTCGTTCCTTACTTTCTGTGGAAAAAAAACTTTTTCTTTTTAATTTCTGGACGCATTTGAATTAACGCAAGTTTTAATTTTTGCTCATCCGGCGACGTCGTCTTCTGTGCCATCAACGAGGTGCAGGAGCACAGAACAGCGCTCGACATGAGCGAGAAACTTGTCGCCAAGGCCAATGCCTTCATGGGCGCCTTCGATCAGGCCGGGAATGTCGGCGAGGACGAATTCGTTGCCGTCGATGCGCACCACACCGAGGTTGGGCACCAGAGTGGTGAACGGATAGTCGGCGATTTTCGGTTTGGCCGCGGAGGAGGCGGAGATGAATGTCGACTTGCCGGCGTTGGGCAGGCCGATGATACCGGCATCCGCAATCAGCTATGGCCTTTAAGGGAACACCCCGGCTTGGAACGACCAATTATGAAGAGGAGAAAAAAGCCCTCATCGAACTGGAAAAGGCCTATCAAGCCTATCAACAAGCCCGGATCTCTCCCAATGCCGATGCCGATCGCGTAAAAGAATTGGCCGCTCACTTTAAGGAAGCGCAAAAAATCGCAGGCCAATATATCGTGAAGAATGAATTTGGCGACATCATTGAACGCGAGGGAGGGGTTTCGCTGAATGCCTTCACGGGGGCAGACGTGACCGGGTATTTTTATGCACTTCCCTCGACACCGTGCGCGCCAACCTTGAAGGCGCGAAATACACGCTGGCCGTGAACAAAGCTGCCGCCGACATGGGCATCAAAACCTTTGCCGACATCGCCGCCAATGCCGATGCGCTGGAAGGCAAAATTTACGGCATCGAGCCGGGCAATGACGGCAACCGCCTGATCCAGTCGATGATTGACGACAATGCCTTTGACCTTGGTGAGTTTGAAGTCGTGGAGTCTTCCGAGCAAGGCATGCTGGCTCAAGTGGAGCGTGCCACCCGCAAGGAAGAGCCTGTTGTCTTCCTTCATGAAACTGAGGACTGAAGGCGTAGGATTTTCTAGATACTTTTCAGTTATAAACTAAGAGTAAAAATATGGTCAAACCGTCCTCTCCCTTTCCTACTATAACAATTTTCTTAATATACTCATCCTTTGTGGCACCCTTTGTGGCATCCTACTATGGCACAACACATCCTTTGTGCCATAAGCAGGATATTGCTGATACTCTATTGATTTTAGCAGGCAAAATGTTGCTAAAGAATTATTATTAGAATTGATAGCTGAAGTACACCTAATTCTGGAAGTTTCAATTTTGTACAAGTAATGGAAAATTTTACTGAAGTAGTACTTCAAGTAAGTGACAGCACTGATTTCTTGTAGTAGTGAAGTTTTGCCTGGGATTTTTTATCCAGATAAATAGATACAGTTTTCGCATACTTTTTAATCCAAAAATTTTCCCCAGAAGTTAAATCTCTGTAAATCCACGATTCCCATCAAATTTTCTCTCTGGGCAGTTCATGACGTAACGGCGCGTGGAGTATGAGAAAAGCGAGTAGCAAGAAAAATTGCTTAAGCAGTCGAAGTCTAGACCATAGTTCTAATTTGTGTTTTTTTTGGATTGGTCAAAATTTTTGAATCGCTCACATTTCTGTGGTGTTTTTTTACCATGCGCTGCACACTTTACGTAGGAAGAAGCCTATTTACAGGAAGCCATTCGACAATCTCTTACAACAACAACAACAACAACAACAACAAAAACAAATGACGAGATAAAACAACAACAACAAGGATTTCAGTACCACGATCGTCATGTTTCCGTTGCGAGCCACGACCACGACATGAATCTGGAGGGGTCAAAATCTCAAAACATCAACAATAACAACAAAAAGAGTCTACCGCAGCAACCGCATCCGCCGCCACGAGTTGACACGACCGGCCAAAGAAACCGACCGCGTGAATCAGATCGTGGCGACCGGTGCAATCACTGGCCCGGTCATGCTGGTGCACCGGGCCAGTGCCGAACTTGCGGCTATCACAGGCGACGCCAGCAGCGGCGCCAGCCTGCTGGAAGCAACGGTCGACGGCTGGACCCATAACATCTGGCCCATCGCGGCGCCAACGCAGGTCGAACGGGTCACGGCGTTGCTGAACGCCATGCCGGCACTCTACATTGCCGACGGCCCCTTCGCGAAGACGCCGCCGCGCGAAGACACCCTTGCCATGCACCGGACTCTCGCGGACCTCGATCCGCCGCATCATCGCGCGCTCGCGCTCTCTCGACGTCGACACGGGCAGCGTCCTCAGAAGCGATCCGCGGGCCAGAAGACCATCGCGTCCGGCGGCAGGATCCGGCGCAGGAAGGCCACACCATCCTCGCCGGCGAGCAGGTCGACGTCGAGCCGTGAAGCGAACCCGATCAGGTTCACGCAGCGGAAGCTCGCCTTCGCCTCGTCCATCGGATGCGAACGAATTCTGGCAAAAAATACAAAATTCCACGTTTTTGTAGGTTGGAGCTTGAAACTTCTACTGTAGTATTCTTTGATACGCTGAATGTGATTGTGTGTTTTTTCATTAAGACTCTATGACCTTTAGGGGGTGTTTCCCCCTATTTTCCAAAATAAGGCAAATTTTCTCAGGCTCGTAGCTTTTGATGGGTAAGACTAAGTTTGATGATGTTTATATACTTAAAATCAGCATAAAAATCCGATTCTTCTGAGGTATATATTAGCATCAAAATTTCGTTTTTAGAGTTTTGTTTACCCCGGCGATCACTTCCGTCCGGACATTGCTGCCATGCTCGGCAAGCTTGAAGTAGCGTTCCATTGATAATCCTCCGCGCGGCTCTCCCTTGCCGCCATTGCCAAACCTTATGGGCGACGAGAGCCCGCTCACAATCAGCGCCAACCCGCAAGTCTTTCAATGGCAAATTGAAACAACGCCGGATCTTCGTCGATTCGTTGATACAGAATTTTGCTTCTGCCCGCTTGCCCGGCAAGCCCTTGCGCGGTTTGCTGTCATCGAACAAAGCCGGAGGAGAGGCAGATGCGCTGGTCCAGAGACGACGGATCAGGGGGATCGCCTCCTCGAACCGCTCGCGTCGGTCCTCGAACGGCACGCCCAGCCCCTCGAACTCCTCCGCGCGATACCCAACCCCGACCCCGAGGATGTAATTGCCGTTGGTGAGCCAATCCAGCGAGGCCGAATTCTCGGCCACGATCACCGGGTTCTGCATGGCCAGCAGGACGATGGCGATACCGAACTCCATCCCCTCGCCCTCGGCGGCGAGCCGCGCGATCAGGGGCTCGGCCTGGATCATCTGCAGGGGCTCGGACAGGAAGTTGGCGGAACGGGCTGGGTCGGTCATCACATCGTGCTGCATTGCCGCGACGCGGGGCATGACGTCACGATTGCCAGTCGCGGCGACAAAAGCGTACATAACCATGAAATCCCGGACGAGATTCCCCGGGTGAAGATGGACAAGGAAAACGAAGCCGACATCGCGCGCGTGTTCGAGCAGCAGTACGACGTGGTGATGGATTCGGTGCCGCGCGAAAACGCGATCGATTACATCATCAAGTACGCCAAGGGGCTGAAGCATTACATTCATTGCAGTTCGACCGGCGGGTACCGCCGGCGGTGATGTGCTGGTTGTGGCCGGCTACCTGGACCAGGGCGGCCTGGGCATCATTCAGGGCGCGCTGGACTCCGGTGCGTTTGAAACCTTTGGCCTGCCCGGCGGCATGATCGGCGACAGCCTGCCCGCAAATGTTGGCGCGGACCTCGATGGCTCCTTCGGCCAGATCGCGGGTTCCGACAGCAAGGGCGCGGAAATCTTTGCCGAAATGGCAAAGGAGCGCGGCTTTGACGGCACCTCGGCCTATGCGTCTGAATCCTATGACGCAGCGGCGCTGTTCCTGGCGAGTTTGCCGGGACAATTGAGGCTGTCAAAGATCGCTATTTCTTCGTGCGCTTTGGAGGCTATCCAACTGCGGTATTCGCGCACATGTCCTCACTGGTAGAATTGAATTTTGAGGACCTTCAAGTGGGAGCCCCAGTGATGTTCAAGCTTCGATTTAATCGAAAGGGCCCTGTCGCAGTGGCTGTTTGGTCGCAATGAACAGGCGGCGACAGTGAAAAGTATTCTGCAACGAGTGAAGTGTCTTAGCCCTTTGGAGCCATCAGTTCTGATGCCTCAACGCCCAACGTGCACCCAACCAACGGGCCATACCAACTGGCATCGCCATCGGGCCAACCATTACAGTGCTCGCGCCTGGGTTGCTGGTTGTTAGCTCTTCATTTCTTTTTCTGGGTGACAACAAAGGATTTGGTTGTTCACCAAATAATCCTAGGACGCTACCTACAGATCTAGAATTACCACTGTCTACAGACTCAACGCCTACTCCTAAATCTACTTCTGGATCTTGAAACATAATATTTCCCCCTATTAATTTTACGGTTATTAGAATTTCATTGATGGAATACCACCAATCATGGGGGGATTATACCAGGAAAGTGAACCTTTCAGAGATGAAACTGCAGAGTTGTCCGGGGAAGCTATTTTGAGGCGTGTACCAGACTTATTTTATCACTCTTTAAAGAAATGATTGGAATTGAGGCACTTAACCCTCACTAAAATTCTCAGGCAGTGGAATAATACCAAGTTTTTATTTCTTTTTCTTTAATTTTTTTGAAAAAGTTTCTTTTGTCCTCGTGGGGGGTGAAAACTACTTCTAAGCTTAAATAGTTGCATATAGAGTTGACAATTTAAGTCCTAGAGCGGTTTGACGATCATTCTGGATCATTTCGGCGGACCTCTTGGAATCGGGCCCTATGCCGGCAAAGCGGATGAGGTGTTCCAGTATTGGCGCACGGCTATAGACGAATTGGCCACCTGCCCAAACGTCATGGCCAAGCTCGGCGGTCTCAACATGGATATCAACGGCTTCGGCTGGGACGAAAGGCCGAGTCCTCCGACAAGCAGCGAACTCATGACCGCAACGCGCCGATATTTCGAATACACAATCGAGCGGTTTGGTGTGGAGCGCAGCATGTTCGAGTCAAACTTCCCGGTCCAGAAAAACTGATGCTTTCCTCGTGGGTGAATCTGCCGTGTCTAGATATTTGCATGTAGTGTTTTTCTTTATACACAATAAAATTTGGAAATTTATATAACAAATAAAAAGAAATTAAACAACATTAAAATAAATACATTCAATCTATTGCGAAGTCATATTTATCTAGGAGCTCTTTAAGGTCCACTCACATCGAGATCTTACAAATATCGAGGTATGGCTTGTTCTAATTTGAGCCAATCAGGTTTTCGCAGAAAATTCTGATTGGCTGAAAAACTTGATAAAACATGGCCATTGGCGGCACGGAGGCGCCGGTCGTCTCCGGCGGGATCGTCTATCTCGTCACCGACCAGGGTCAGCTCGCCGCGTTGCGCCGCAGCGACGGCAAGGTTGTCTGGGCGACGGACATGCGGAACGCCGCCGGCGACATCAAGGACAATGACGCCAACTCCTATGTGCGCCTCTATGCGGGACCGATCGTGGCCGGCGGCCGGCTGATCGTCGTGCGCGGCGACGGACATCTCCTGTTCTTCCGGCCGGGCGACGGCGGCCTCGACCATCGGATCGAGCTTCCGGGCGTTCCGGTGCGGGTATACACTGCAAATACCCCGTTTGCTGCCTGAGGACCGTAAAGGACCGTTCTGGGGCCTTTGAGTACATCAACAAAAGCAATATCCCCAGGGGGGATTTCAGACAATACTGCTACGTCCACAGGGTTGCCATTCAACATGTACATGGGTTGCCGTGGGATACCCTGCAAATTGACACCATTTCTGATTTGAATGAATTGAAATGGAAAATCACCTCTGACCTGTATCCCCGGTATTTTGGCCTGTACCAGATCAAAAATTGTGGAAGCCGTTTTTTGTCCAAATTTTGATTATTCAATTTTTTATTCAAGCTTTTTAGCACTTTTCACTCCAAAATTGATAATTTGTTGTACAAAATGATAGAAAACATCATTTTGCTGTGCCACAATCTCATTTGTCACTTAAAAGAGTACTGTATACTGCAATTTTATTTCAAATCAGTCCTCTTTCAAATCGGCCCTGTTTTAATTCTCCCAATACTGGAATACCCTTGGTTCAGAAGAATCACTCTGAACGAAAAAAGGAGACACGTCCCTGCTACCCTTGCCAAAATGTGGTTTTCCTTGTTGATTACCCTTTGGTGAGCAATATAATGTGTACTTTGTAATTCGTTTTGCTTTGCCATCCAAACAAATAGGTTGGACTCAGCGCTTTCTAAAAGTAACTCCCAATTGGCTTTTGGCACTTCATAGTCGTAGTTACAACCGTTTAATATACCAACTAACTTCCCTCTCTTAGCCGCCAACTGCATATCGTGTTCAAGACCTTCTCCACCAAAGAAGCCAGCCTGATGATCACTCCCCTTTTGCACCTCATTACAATAATTAGGTGAGACTAAATGAACTCGGTCAGCTATAATCTAAAATAATTGCTAATCTTAAAATAAGGAGCGACATCAAAACTTAAAAAGAACAGAAATTATTCCGTATACGAAAGGGGTTGTCCCCTCCTCAACGCCTCACTCTTTACGCTAAAGTTTTATATTATTTTAAAAATTAGAGTTGTCTGACTTCAAACTTCAGCGTAAGGTAGAGTCAAACTTTAGCGTAAAGAGCCAGGCGTCGAGAAGGGGACAACTCCTTACGGAATAATTTCTGTTCGTTTTTAAGTTTTAATGTCTTTCCTTACTTGCAGTTAGAAAAATGAAGAGGGCATGTTCTTCACCATCGAGCCGATGGTGAACCTGGGCCGCCCGGAGACCAAGATCCTCGCCGACGAATGGACCGCCGTGACCCGCGACAAGTCGCTCTCGGCGCAGTTCGAGCATTCGGTGGGGGTGACCGCAGACGGCGCGGAGATCTTCACCCTGTCGCCCGCCGGGAAGTTCCATCCGACCTACGGGTGATTTGATAGCAGGAAAAGCCGGGGCGCTGCCCCGGACCCCGGGGTATTTCCGGCCAGAAAGTGGCAGGGTCGAGCAGGCCGGGCACGGTTCTGGTATTTGGTATTTCTAGAGTCCTTCTTAAATAAACAGAACACAAATTCAAATTTTAATGTAAAAAACAGGGTATTAAGGAAGCCCCAACCCTGAAATATGCAATAATTTCTTTTCTTTTTAAGTTTTAATGTTGATCCTTAGTTTCAGTCGAAGAAAAACTTTTTTTTTGTTTAATCCACCCAATATTTTATGTTTTTAATTGGCAGTTGCTACTACCAAAGCGGCATATGGAGATATTATTCATCATAAATTGGATTCCGGATTCTTCCTAGTTTTCTTTATCTCACTAAAGTTCCATTAATATTTCTTCATTTCCAACAATTTTTTTTTAAATGCATAAAAGAGCCGAATAGATTCGTTATTGCAAAACTTTACTGCAAAGAATGTAATGGATTCTTTAAAAAAAAAAAAAATCGAACTATTCATTTTCTAAAGATGATTGAGGCCCCATTGCTCTTCATCTTTAAAAGAAATTGAATAAAAGAACAAGTGTTTTTAAATGAAAGTAAGGAGCAACATTAAAACTTAAAACGAGCAGAAATTACTCCGAATATGAAAGGGGCTTTTCCTCCTCTGACTTAGAATCGAATAAACTCCCTCCGAAGCTTAAACGACCATCCGTTCCTTATGTACCCTCAGTGCACATTTTACAACACTTACCCCCGGATTCTGGGGGGGACATTTTACCCATGAAAATTTGTTATATTATCTTTGTTCGATTTTGAACAAAATGACTACATAAAAATTCAATCGGATGCATTTGGGGAAAATAAGGTTAGGAGGTATGGGGGTTTAGTCACCTTTGGATCACTTTTGACTCTTTAAAGGTGAATTAAAAGCTTCAATTTCTAGTCATTTGAGTTACGATCAGGCCGCGGTGCAAAAGAAAGGCGCCGAGCAGCAGCGGAAGGGAGCAGAAGCCGCCTTGGCTACCGCCAAATCCACTTATGAGCGTATGGAGCGCCTGTATGTCGTCAACAGCGTTTCCCAAAGCGACTATGAGCGGGCCAAAATGCAATACGAAACGGCACAGACGCAGTTAGAAACGGCTGAGGCCCAGGTCAGAGCCGCCGATAACGCTATTCAGGCGGCCCGGAATCAGCTGAGCTATACCCGCCTGTACGCTCCTTTTGACGGCGTCATCAACGAGGGGCGGGTTTTGCTTTTCATCACAAATTCCAGCAGGGGGTGTCGCTTCAGCGAATTCACGAGGCGTTTCCCAATGCCAGGATTCTTGTGACGATCAGGGAACAATCGCAAATACTGTATTCTATTTACGGCCACTACCTGCGCGGCGGCGGTACTGCAACGCTGCGAAATTTCCTGGCGCAACCGCCGAAAGAGACGGCGATGCTTTGGGATCCGCTTGTTGACCTGGGATATTATGACTACTCACGGCTGCTCAGCTTCTGCCGCTCTTTGTTTGGTGACGATCAGGTCGCCGCACCAGTTTGCCGGGGCTGTGGGCGGCCGGCGAAGTCACCAGCAGCGGATTGCATGGCGCGAATCGACTGGCCAGCAACAGTTTGCTGGAGGGCTTGGTCTATGGCGCCGCGGCCGGCGGGGCCGCATCGAGGTCGGCCAGCGAGGGCGACCACGAAATGCGTGCGATGGAAATCCGCCATCCCGCGACCGCGTCCACCGAGTCGTTCGACATCGACGACGTGCGGATCTCGCTGAAAAGTCTGATGGGACGACTGGTCGGAGTCCAGCGTGACGGCGAAGGGTTCTTTTTCGTTTAGACCCACGAGGCAGCACGGACCCGATTGGTGTTGGTAGTTCGCCAGATAAGCTTCGAAAAGGTGGAGTTAATGTCCGGGTAGCTACTTATCCTATTGCAGAGGCTCTAGCTGTTCTAGGTATGGAGCACTCGAGGCCCACAAGGCTTAAGGAAGCTGGTACCCAAGCATTCCAGTATCAGGCATGGGGTGGACTCCGCTCCGGCGATTCTACCGGCCCAATACTCTTGCCCCCGATCCTTGCCCGAGCTGCTGTCAGTGGGTCTCTTCCATTCGTAGTACAGGTGTCATTGGTGTACATCCTGTAAGATTTAAATCAGATGGTAAACTTGGACATCCTCTAAGATCTGAACAATGACCACAATCTTCACAAACAATTAATTGTGTTGGTTCATATGGATCTGTTGAGTTAAGAAGACTTGCAGCTTTCCATGGATCTTGTGATGAATTTGCAAAATATACATTAGTAGCTTTTATATTATCACCACCATAATAAGTATTTGTTTCATAAACTGCAGGAAAGAGTTTTTGACCAAAAACATTCTCACAATGTGTTAAATGCCAAGTTGGTTATTTTAAATATTTTTCAGAGGAATTGTTTTGGATACCCATTTCCTGACCGTATTTTAAACAGTAAGCAATATGAGAAATGTGGTTCTATCCTCTTTCTAAGGCTATAATGCGAAAAGGGTGTGACGACTAGGACAATTTTGGCCGATGAAGGATACCGGATTGCCAAATATCGTTTGTTTCGGCCATTTAGGGCCAAACAAAAAGCAAGCCGTCTCCAAAAGGGTTAGGAAGAAGGCGTAAGAAAGAATTTAAGAGAAGTAGAAACTTCCTGGGAGGTTGTAAAGCCTATTAAGACAAGTTCAAAACATCTTAATTTGTCAGTCAAAATGTCTAGTGATTGTTGTTTTTTAATGTTGTACCATTCCTAGTTACAATTATCATTTAAACATAATTTTATATTTAAATGAAATGGTATTTTAAATTTAATATTTAAATATTATATAATTATCGTTTGCAATTTCATTTGAATTGTTAAAATTATTATGGCATCAGAACAGAAGCAGCAGGAGAATTTATAGGGACAGGAGAAGTAGCTTACAACGGAGCCGAGACCCCAAACTACCTTACAATGCTGAAACGGATCAGTTTTCTTCAGTATATATTTACTTTTATAGTACTATAAAGTATCTTTATAGTGCTTTTATAGTACTATATAGTACTTTCATGGTACCAAATAGCTCATTTTTCAGTTTTTACCATCATTTTGACTTTATTTGGAAAAATCGGCTTCAACTCTAACCCTCCCCCCCAGGATTTTGACGAAATTACGCCGCTGGATCACGCTTTAGGACCGACACAGGGATCTTAGTAGTCAAGAAGCATTGTTAAAACAATGCCCATATGTTTAAGTTTTGATTACGTTATGGGGCAGGTAACCCCTGCAAAATAGGTATGTTTCTGTGAGTTGCTGTATATTTCAAAGGGTGGATAAAACTGATGAAAATTAAAATTTTTGTTCCCCCAAAATCAACAATTAATTCCATGTAGATTAATCCAGTATAACCATAAAGCTGATTGTAGGAGCTTAAATAAACCTTTTACTTTGTTAAGGCTAAAGACAGAGAATATAGCTTTGGAGGAAAGATAAAAAATATAATCTTACGACAGGAAGTAAGAGAAATATATTTACACATAATCTTTTTTTATTTTTTTCTCAATCGCTTCACCCGCACCCCTTATTACACCGGTCCCGACGACCCCGAGCGCGGCCGGCCCCGCGGCCCCCTGCAACTGGGGGAGACCGTCGTCATCGAGACCGTCGGCGGCCACGACCAGGACTACGAGGCCATCGGCCGCCTGCAGCCGGGCGACGTCATGGAAGTGCGCCCGCCGCGCCACGCCCGCCAGGGCGGCCCCTTTTACGTCGAGGGCATAAAGGCCGGCGACTGGCTGGCCCTGGAGATCGTCGATATCGAAGTCGGCCCCTACGGCTTTTATCGCTGCGGCGAGTTGAAACGTCCACACCACGTGTGCGCGTCCTGCGGCCAGTACGCCGATCGTGAAGTCATCGCGATGGCGGACGAGATCGACCTGGACGAAGACGCAGCATAAGACGGTTCGGATTGCGCCCGAATGTCCGTGACGAGCGATATCGCCAAAGCGGGTGCCGGGCGCACCACTATCTCCGTTGACGCCATGGGTGGCGATCGAGGGCCGGCAACCGTTGTTGCCGGCATTGCTCGTTCGGCCAAAAAGAACCCGGACATCGGGTTTATCCTGCATGGCCCCCCCGAATCCACTACCAGCAGATTCTGAAATTTCAAAGCTAGTAGGAGCAGTTAAATCAATATCGTTTGTAAGATTAGAGCCTTCAACAGTAAAAGAGCCAACAGCCGATGGACCGCTTCCAACTTCATAGTCTAGATCTGAAACATCTGCCCCAACTATAATTGTAGGAGAAGGAGCGTAATTGTCAATAACTCTAATGTTATCAATAGCTATGTCTTCATCACCTGAATTAAGAGTAAACGTAATTCGAATGTCTAGAGTAGTACCAGTCCCAAGAGAAGCAGTGAATTGTCATTGTCTATACACTTTTTAAAGGAGGAAACCCAAAGGCTCATGAGCGTTATCGTTTAATAGCGCTTGTCCCTGCTTTAAATAAGGTGTTAAATTTAAAAAAAATAAGTTTTTTTTAACTGCAAGTAAGGAACGATATTAAAACTTAAAACGATTCCGTATATGAAAGGTGTTGTCCCCTCCTCAACGCCCCGCTGTTTACGCTAAAGTTTGACTTTTTGTCACAACTCTACTTTGTAAAACAATAAAAAAAAAACTTCAGCGTAAAGAGCGAGGTGCTCCTAGGATTCAGGTCGCGCGGTCGGAGCCTCGTCACCGTGCGAGGCTGTCGGCGATGGAGCGATCGTGGAAGACGCCGATGCTGATGCTCGGATCGGCGGCCGTGTTCGTGGCCGCGTGCTCCTCGTCGGACTTGGAGTTGGACCGTGGGGCCGACGCTTCCACGACGACCGCTGCACCGACCACGCCCTCGGCCGACACGACCACGCCCGACGACGCGGACGCCGGTGCCGTCGGCGCCTCCGGCGTCGGCGACCCGTACTACCCGGACCTCGGGAACGGCGGATACGACGTCTCGATTTGGGTAGAAAATGGTATAGGCCATCTAACAAATACCCGTAAAATTTACTGGATAAAAGCGCATATACTTTATCGCGCAAAATTAGCCAGGGGCTGATAAAGATGATTAAATAAGTCAGCATCAGAGAAAACGGGCCGCTGCGAACCATTACGCCAAGAAACGTCATTAAGGCATACATGATAGCGAAGGTTACAACGATCATTGCCCCGGCTAATAGAAAACCGAAATTCCAAACGCCGGTTTTTAGCGACAGGATAAGCCAGGAGAAAATGACCAGGTAAAAGATTTAGATCGCCAACTGTACCTTGGTAAGGGTTTTGTACAACCCGACTGATCCATTTTGACCTTTCGGTTATGGATCGAGATGTAATCGATTGACCACCTAAAATAATTTGGCCTTTATCCGTATATTCTTCACCTGCGATCAGACGGAGCAATGTTGATTTTCCTGCACCGTTATGCCCAATAATAATAACGAACTCACCTTGGTTGATCGTTAAAGAAATATCATCTAAAGCGATACGTTCATCAACGGTTCCACGATAATAAGTCTTATGAAGATGGCGCAGCGTTAATGCAAGATTTATATTTATATCAGATGGATTTTGATGGTAAAACACAACAGTTTGGTAATATATGACATTATTATGGTAATCTTGATAATAGCCGACTCGATTTCAAAGAACCACGTTAAATTTGGGTAATAGCATACATGATTTTGATGACACTCTTTTACATTTACACAATATTAGACACATTTTAATAGTACCAGAAAATATTTTGTTAATTGCAGGTAGTATTTAGAAAATATCATGCAAGATATTTTTGTTAAATTGCATGATTTTGATTATAACACGTAAGGTTTCTTTGTCCTTTTTTGTCCTATCACAACTGATGTGAAGGCGTGTACAAAAAATTTCAAGCTCTTTTATGAACAGTAGTTTGTAAAGCTTATATAAACTGATTGATACAGGCATGGGTCTGAGTGTTATGCATTGAATGGAGGTTTTTCATTTTTTAGAAATAAGAGAAAAGTTTTCCACGCTGAATGTGATAAAGCTTTTGAAGCTTGCTTCTCTTCTCTGTAAAAGAGACCCAGCAACTCAAACGTCGATTCGGTGCCCTGTGCGCCAGCAATGGCTTGGGAGGATCTCTTTCTACAATGCTTCGACGCTAATTGAGGAACATGGGGACGATGCAAGACGTCTGTTAGCGTTGACCATTCCGACGCCTCGTCCGATGTTCCGTTTCCGTGCACTTGGCGGAATCGGTGGTGGAGCTGAGGTTGAGGCGTTTGCAGCACCGGAAGCTGAAGCACCGCTCGCGGTCGATGGAGCGCCGGCGGACAATCTGAAATTCGCCGAGGAAGGAGCTGTTGAACCCGCTGCCCTGGAAAATCAGCCGGGAAAGAAAATGCCGGTGCAAGGCGTTCCTGCGGAATTCCCGCAAAATTTTCAGAAGTTCATTCATTTTCCTCACACTTTCATCTAGGATGCTTAAATCATCTGCACAATCTAAGTTCAGGGAAAATTTTCCTGCCCATTTGATTCCGGGTTCTCCCATTGCCTTTCCTGTGCTCCTTAGGACAAAGTCCATCAAAAAGATCCATATTGGATCCCCCTTAGATCCAAAGGGGAATAGAACACGACCCTGCTTAACTCCTGATTTAATATGGAACCAGCTGCTAACCTCATTTCCTTCCTTAGTTCTAGCAGTATTATTCCGGTACATTAGTGGTTTCACATGAAAAACTCTTTGAAAATGAGTTTGGTAGATTACGAGACGTTCAAACCGGTCCAGATGGATTTCTATATCTACTTACAAGCAATAAGGATGGTAGAGGTTTGCCTCAACCCGATGATGATAAAATTCTGAAAATCATTCCACTAGAATATAATGTGAGTAATTTTATGGATTGTCTCAAAGCAGGAAATCCAATCACTGAATCTATTCCTAAAAAATGTACAACCAAAGATGGAAAACAATTCTTTAAGAGTTCTTCAAACATACCAAGTTGGTTAACCCCTCTTTTTCTTACTAAACATAGCCAACTAAACTATTTATCCTAGCTGCATTTTCAAATATCCTACCTTAAAAACCATCTGCAGCTTTGCCAACACTTTTTCTAAAATTATTCCACCGATGTTCTACACTGTAGAATTTTAATTTTAAAAATTTAATATTTAAATCTTCCTGAAAAGCTTCTCTCAAAAAAGTTTCTCCTAAATTTTCATCCTAGAGCCTATCATTGCCATAACTTCCTGGAAGGAAATCACCCTTCTCACATTTTAGCTTTAGAATAACCCTAGCTTGACTGATGACGAAGAACGAATCCGGAAGCTCAAATCAACCGACCTTCCGATGCCGGCGATTATCGGCAACGTTAACGAAGTGATCGATATCGTCGCCGCGTACCGTGATGCAGGTGTGCACGAACTCATGGTTCCAGACTTCACGCTCGGCACCTTGATCGGTGCGGACGAGGTCAAGATGGAACTGATGGACAAATTCATTACGGAAGTAGCGCCGGCTATCCGCTAGAACTTGCTTGGGAGAATGCACGTGCCACATGAACTTGAAGGAAAGGTTGTCATCGTTCTTCAATTAGGTCCACTAGGCAGCTTATAATTGCTTCTTTGAAAGAGAAACTAATAAAATCTTATGATCTTCTCGCCAGGGTAAAGGGCCAGTTTGATATGAACACAAACACCTCATATTTTCCCAAAATGCAAATGAGAGAAAAACTTAATTAGATCTGGATCGGATGGAGGACACTCCCTGACATCTTGTGTTTTTACAAAATGCATCTGATAGAAATTTGGAGATGGCCATTCGTTGTCGTAAAAAGTTTTGGAGTAGTCTCCAAAACTTTCTTGATGGTCGGCTACAATCCCTGGTGTCAAAAATTTGATATAACCAGGTCCAAGAATGTCTTGTCTTCTCCGTGAGGAAGTCCCCCGATGGGTTCGTGCGGCAGGCAAGAAGCTTTTCGTCTCAGGCGACGCTGTCTCCAAGGACGTTGCGAAAGCCCATGAGGCAGTAAAGGCCAGCCCAGACGCTGTGCTCACCTGGCATCCAACAGAACTCCACCGGCTGGTGACCGCTTAAGCCTCGCCGCGCTCCTTGTACTCCTCGTACAGCTTCCATGTGGCGTCGTTGAAGGGGTAGTACTTGCCACACAAAAAGGAGAGAGTCCAAGGGTTGAGACAAACGAGCATTATAATAATAACCATACACCATAAAAATTGTTGCTCACAAC
The DNA here is from genome assembly GCA_010016025.2 of Alatinidae sp. Z8VKAUB7J3. NCBI lineage: Eukaryota > Metazoa > Cnidaria > Cubozoa > Carybdeida > Alatinidae > Alatinidae sp. Z8VKAUB7J3. The sequence goes on from JAAAKM020721499.1 coordinate 102,415,883, forward strand.
GACAGACATGAACCCGTTTTACGCATGACGTCTTTTCTCTTTTTGAATTGTTTTGTATACTACGTACAGTCGATCAATACATATGAGTGTTCCAATAGCTTTACGACCGTCCGAAAGTGTACAAACGACCCGTGATCCTAACAAATTCGTCATGGCAGCTTTCTTCATAGCAGCGGCGGCGGCAGCATCATCATCATCAGGAGATTAAAAGTTATATAAAAAAGAAAATTGAAATTATTTCACAGTTCACTGGTCAACAGTGAGCTGTCGACCAGTGAGAACAAAACAAAGCCCTTTTTTGTGCTAAATGTTGCATACTGTAGTCCATTTGGGCTTATATCTCTGACATTAGTGTTTAAGTTTGGTCATCTCGTCAACTGAACCAGATTTCTAACATTTCATCATCTTCAGAACCATATTATTGGTAAAACTGCTGAAGCTATGAATCTTTGCCCATCTAAAAGTTGTCAGCAAAAAACAAGTCAAGGGAATTCTTGGGGTTGTCGCTGTGAGTAAATTGACACACAAGGCTTTTATCCGCCCAGATTTGGATCTTGTCACCCTGCAATCGAAATCGAAGCCTTCCTTCGCCCGAACTCGCTGCAGTTCCACTCTCCAAGTGCTCGCGTTTTCCCTTTTTACGGTCCGCGTTATGGCCGCGTCCCGTCATATGCCAACCCTCAACAGCGCTCAAACTCCATTTTCCGGAAGGCATCAGACTGAATTGGTAGTGAGTGCTCGGCTTATTCCAACTTTCTGAAACTGACTTCGCTCGCAAGACGACCAGAGAATAGGACAAAATCATTGCTTCGTCCCTGTATTTTCTGGACTTGATACTATTGCCTAATGCCCCGATCACCGAAAATTGGTTATCTGTGATCTAATCAAAATATTTACTTTTCTTTTTCATTCGACTCAGAACCGCAGTTTTTTCCCAAAAAATACAGAAACTATTTTCTTTTTACTTTAGTTGGTTGTGTAATTACTGGGACACCAGCGACAATTTTGAAAATGACATCTTTAAATTTTCATGGAAAAAATTTGTTCCTTCCAGCACAAATTTCGATAAGCACTCTTCGTCTGCGACGTGGAGCTCTAACCTGCCGAGGCTGCCCCGCGCCGGTAGACCATCAGCCGGTTGATGCCGTCCTGAACCGTCACGCCGTCCTGGTTTGACACCACGAAGCTGAGCGTGAGAATTCCGCGATCAGCGTGCCGTGTCGGCCGTTTCTCGCGCAAGGTTATCTCTGCCCGGATCCTGTCGCCGGCCAGGACCGGTTGCCTGAAAGACCAGTCCCAGCCGAGCGAAGCAATCGCGTCGAAGGTCACCGCGTTGTTGTTCTTCAAACCGTCGACGACAGACGTCTCATCCGGACCGCGACGGCGCTGGCGGATGGCCAGATGGTCTACCCCCGCGAAGAGCAGAGCACCCGCGAGAGCATGCTCCTTTCGGCGGTGCTGGCGCGGCTGCAAACGCAAATCCAGTCGCTGCGCGCCAAGCCCTAGGCCCCGCGCACAGCAATGGCCCCAGATCAGGCGCAGCGTTCGGTCGCTGCGCCTTTTTCCTGTCCGAGCACCTCGGCGGCGATCTCGAAGCTGCGCAGCCGCGCCGCGTGGTCGTGGATCATCCCCGTCAGGATCAGCTCGTCCGGTTTTCACTCTTAGGCTAATAATTGAGAAGTCCCTTCGTTTTCAAACACCTTTGGTCCTCAGTTTCATCTATTATGAGCAAGCTTTCGATTTTGTTGATAAAAGAGCGTTAACAAAGGTCTTATTGTTATATGGTACCAGAAAAATACATTAAAGTGATTTGTGCTATGTATGAGAAAAATACTGCTGTGGTTAAGGTAGGAAATGAGGTTAGCAATTGGTTTTGTATTAAATCAGAAGGTTAAGCATGGTTGTGTTCTATCCCCCTTTATATGGATCATTTGATGGACTTTGAACCGGGTTGGTTCAGTGTCAGAACATTCCAGGTAGCCACATTGATAAAATCTCGGTCAACATTATTCTGAGGGAATCGTCCCTGGGGGATCAGGGGTCGAGAAGGGGTTTGAGATGGTATATCCGAGGCTAGATCTCTAGTTCTATTCGTAGCAATAGAAGTTTCAGGAGGAGGACTGCTATCCCAACCGTCCCTGGGTGCACTTGGCTCTCCAGTGGCTAGCCATATATCCAGAGGCTTGTGGAAGCTGTTTTTCATGCACTAATCTGCATGGGAATTAACTCCGTGCATAATTTGCCTTTTGGTCGATTGATCTTCCCCTTCAAGTACTTTCTGAAAGTTCCAATTTAACTCCCAAATCCGTTCTTAAAATACGCTATTTTGACAGTATGCATGGGCATAGCGTCTTGCCCATGTTGTATTTGTAGTAGTAGGGTGCAAATACTGCCTTTTAGTCAAGTGATCATTTGCTTTATAAAAAGTTGGAACATCAGTCTCAGTCGCGTCAAGAATTTTCAATAGGGTAATTATTTTGCTGAAATGGGTAACCAGTGCATTATTTCCCTTGCGAATCATGGAAAACAAAACAGGCAATTACTAATACCCAAGTCATAACTGGGTAGTCACGGTAAGTAACGCCCAATAATTGTGCAAGAATTCGAAGGTTCAAAGAGCACATTGCATCTACAGGGGGTAAGAGGTTAATTAGTCAATCAGTTACCATCTGATAAAGCGATTTATCTTCTTTGGCGATGTTGCCCATCCATGTGTTTAGCTGCTACAAGTGCCAAAAGCTAGGTAATTTGCACACAATCCTTACCTGATTTTCTTTTCTGATTTGTTTCCAATACATATTCGATACAAATAACTAGGTATATCGCAGGCCAATTTGGTTTAGGAAATTATCTTCGTAATGCTTAAGGGGAGCATTCTACCAATGTGGTTACTACATTCATATTACTTGCAAAAAAAAGGCTAATTTGACTAATCAACAGTATTTTCTTCATAATTGTAAAAAGAACCGTATTTTACCCAGGTCAATGCGACCTACATTTCACTTAAACACAAGTAACAAACGGCAAATTACAGAACGTATAGGGTTTGGTGAATAAAATCATGTTATTAGCAATTACAAAAGAAAGAACTACAGGACCTAAAAAACAAAAAAATTCTATTTTTCCTAATACCGAAATTGCTGCACCAGAAACCATGGGATTTAGCAATATATTTACCTGATTTAGTAGTTGTCTGTGCTAGGATACTAAGTAAGATTACTTGCCTTGAAGTTTTAGATGCAGCAACCATGCCAAGAATTTACACCGTGGAATGCTCCGAACAAGTTACTTACATTGCTTCCCTAAGATTCCTAAGATTTTTTGTTCCTAAGATTTTTTTTGGCCCCCTCTTTCCCTGTTTTTTTTTTCTTTTTTTCACTCTTTTGCAGGATTTCAATTCTTGTTGACAGGAGAGCATCAAGTACTAAAAAAAAAATATTGTGACCGAAATGGGCCCAAGATTGCACAAAGCCTATACTCATACTATAAGTCTCAGGGACTTCTTGCTGTCCGGTTAAGCCGACTTAAGCACTTCAGTATAGACTTGAAAAATATGTCCTGCCCTGCATTGGTATCCAGGATCATTGCTTTTCCTGAGGCCAAAATAATTTCAATGATTTAAAGAGCATGAAAATTCGAACTTGGAATGTTACGACATTAAAAAATGACTATCGGCCAAATAGTGGTACTTAACCTTCTACTATAAATCTAAAGATTGCTGTCGCATTACCTCTTCTTTTTCTGCTTTATCTTAGTACTTTACATACCGTCTTATTATTTCTCCATTTGCACCTGCCGCGTCTACAAAATGCCCCCGTTGCGAAGTATGGTTTCCCCACAGGTTTTTCTTGCGTCAATATGGGCACACTGAAAAGCCTTCTCGCAACTCTGCCTTTTAGTGTTCCCGTCAACTCCGAAACACTTAAGCTGGAAGGGGTTTTAAGCACCAAATGCACATGGTCTGCATTGCACGCGCGGTGATCCGCCGTCGCCGTCTGAGTCTGCGCCAGGTTGCTGCGAAAAAGGACAGCCTGCCGTTCCGCATTGGCCTGATGGCGGACTATCTGATCGGCCGCTCTGAATGATTTCTACAACCCGATAAACCAGACCCGTCCCGGCCATCACACGTTCGCCAGATGTAAGGCAAGCGTGGAGTGCCAGACCACAAACGGCTTGACCTTCCTCAACCGGCAGGCCCAAGTCTCCACCCAAACCCCACACACAGAAACAAATCAATGCACCAACACAATTCATGGCTGTCGGAGATGATGATCAAGCTATCTATAAATTCCAGGGCGCGCAGATTAAAAACATACGTAATTTCCACGAAACTTACCCTGATTCTAAAGTGGTTACGATTACTTTCAACTACCGTTCGGACCAGGATATATTGGATATCGCATCATATGTCATAGACCAGAGTGAGGAGCGGCTTCAGACAAAGATGCCTTTTGTCGAAAAGAGTATCACCTCAAAAATCAGGTCTGAAAAAAAAGCCGAAATATCCTGCGATTCCTTTCCCACGAGTCTTCACGAATACTTCCCAAACAAATCTACTAACCTAACTTTCACCAATGTACGTCCGATTATGCTCACTGTAGTTTTTTCAGAACTTTATAAAGTTTTTTTGCGATTGGGTTAAATCTAAAATTTGACAACACATTGACTTCCGACAGTTTGGTAATTTAAGGAAAACTCCACCACCCTTATCTTGTGCACATGGTACATACCTTCCTAAGTAAACTCGAGAATCCAAGTATTTGGCTAAAGTTTGTCTTAGTCGAATTAAAGCTTAACTTGGTTGATCATTACATCCTAATTCGTTTCTTCGAAGAGCAGACTCTTACCAATGGTTACCCAAAAAAAAAAAAAAAAAAAAAAAAGCCAGAGCAAAGTGCCAAGAAAAATAAAGAGACTTGAGTTCTGGATTTAAGTTTTACAATTAAGAGCCAAATTAAATATTCCTTATTTAAGAGCCAAATTGGTGTTCCTTGAATCCATTTTTTGATTTTGGTAAATATCTCTTCGGTTTCCTGGAATACCTTTTGTGAATATGGTCGTGATAGATCTATTTCTTCTTTACAAAAGAGATTCAAACAGCCGGAATATCATCTATGTTTAGACGCGATCGCTGATTCTGCAGACCTGTCCAAGGCCTCTGCCAACCGGGCACTCGACGCAGCGCTCGATACAATTACTGACGCAATGAAAAAAGGCGACACAGTCACGCTGGTCGGCTTTGGTACGTTTACTGTACGCACACGAGCCGCTCGCACTGGACGCAATCCGAGAACCGGTGAGACGATCGATATCAAGGCCGCCAAGGTACCCGCATTTAAGCCTGGAAAAGCCCTTAAGGATGCCCTAAACTAGCGCGCCATTTTGGGTGCTTAGCTCAGCTGGGAGAGCACTGCACCACCGAACATGCCATCTCCTCCGACGGCGCCGCTGTAATTCTTAGCCAAGTTTGTGCCGTAGCTCTGATAGTAAATCGTCCCCGCCAAGCTCGCTGGTGCAATGGTGTAGGACTGTTCAATGGGACCATAGGCCTGTCCTCCGCTGACGACAGTTAGTCGAACCGTCAGAGGATCCGGCGTCCCCGCTTGTGCGGCTGCGGCCGCTGTCTCGGTTGCCGTCTGCCAAGCGTCTTGAGGGATGGGGTGGCGAATGAAGGTTCCCCCGGTTTCGCTCAGAATTGTTTTAGACGGGGGCTTATGGGGTGGAGGTTAACATGTCGCCCCCGAGCCACGATCGTTTTGCTAAGCTGATCCCAAGCTCGGTATCTGTTTCTTGAGAGGTAGTACCAATGAAATTCTTCGGTATGAAACTCTCCATCCGGCCAAGTTGGAAGGTGCCCAATTGCGTCTTTGATCGTGCGGTACGGATATCGACCTTCTTGACCATGTGTAGGTTCAGGAAACTCAAACTTGACACCGATGTCCGACCGAATGCCTACAAGAAACAGGCGGGATCGTTCCTGTGGAACTTTTGAAATTATGACACTTGCAAAACCAGTTCCAGAATTTCAAACTATTGTAATGTTCGTTCTTGCGTTTTCAGTTTTACCTGTGATTCTCTTTAGAAATAAAATTATGATTGGAAAATGAAAACTAGAAACCTAATCATTACTGGAATAATCGGTGTTGTTCTGTCATTTTTTGTAATAACTGGTTTTTTGGTTTTTGTTGTAGCCCCACTTCACAATCAACAAATTACCGATTACCAGTCCCATAAGTTAGTACAGCAGTTCCATGAGACTTATCCTCAAAGTGGAATTGCGTTTAGCAATGACGTTCAGCATGGTTGATGTTATGATAATATTGACTAAAATGTCAATAAATCAGTATTATGTCAAAGTCATGTGACAAATATAGGTTCTCAAATTTCTTCTACTATTTTCGGGCGTATATTCTATTTGACTATTTTGAGATAATAAGTGTGAGAAAGAGCGTAGTTCGAACAATCATCAATGTAATTATCGCGATGGACACATGTGATTATCAAAAGTTAAATATGTGTAGGCGACGATAAGATCAACGATGATGAGAAAAGTTTCTTTTCTTATATATACTTTTATATTACTTACTTTTTTCATTTTTATAAGCTTTTACTTTAATTGGCATAGTTTTTCCGTTGCATCCGTCGAAAAATGCTGAAAATTTCCGTTGAAAAATGTTTGTCTCTAAGCTTCATTAAGTAAGAAAAACAAGTTTTTTTCACTGAAAATAAGGAGCAACATTAAAACTTAAAATGAACAGAAATTGTTACACATATGAGGGGGGTTGCCCCCTTCCTCAACGCCTTGCTTCTGAAGCTACAGTTTTTCGAAACTTAAGAAAAGTTACTTATTAATGTTTCAAGCAATTGAGGAAGGTTTTGTTAAACAGCTAAAAGCCAAAGTATTAAATCCCCGAACTTTAAAATATGTTCGCAATGAGGATGAACAGGAGGTTGAGGTTACTCTGGAAGAAGTCATTCGACTCGGGGAAGATGATTCTGATTTTCGGCGAAGTATTGGAACGTCTAAGGAAACTTTGAATACTATTGTTGATGCTTCCCTCAGAGAACTTGATGTTCTCCGTAGGAATACGGGAGAAAAGCGTCTAAAAATCATTGCTGCTGCATTGAACTTTCTTAATTGCTCACCGCGGGCGAACTGAAAAGCCGCGGCTACTATCAGGGCAGCAATGTCAGCTACAACCTCAAGAAACTGGTGGAAATGGGCTACATGCACCACCAGCGCTGCGAGATCGACCGCCGCTCCGTGCGGGTCCGCCTGACCCCGCGCGGCCGGGAAATCCGCGACATTGTCTCGGGCCTGTTCTCGCGCCATGCCGAAGGTCTGGAAGGCAAGGGGGTGATTTCCTCCGAGGGGATCGAGGATATCACCGCCTCGCTGAAGCGGGTGGAACGCTATTGGTCCGACCAGATCTTGTGTTTGAAGATGATTTGGTAGTTTTAAAAAAAACTGTTTAATGTAAACTTATAAATCGTTGAAAAAAAGATTTATTCACTTTTCTTTCGTTCAAAACAGCCACAGAAACTGGTTAATGGTCACTGAGCTAGCTTCGGTCAACTTCTAAGCATTCAAATCAACCCGCGCGCGTTGTCATGTGGTTGTTGTTGGTATCGGAGGGGCAGAAAATATTCTTGCCCAATTTAGGACAGAATCAGCCAATCGCTGTTCTCTTGACATGTTATGACCATGCTAATACGCATGGTCAGTCATTTCAGCTTTCCAATGTCCGGTTTCCACCACTGTTTCTCAGGATAACGGCCGCGAGCCAATCTCCCAGGCCAATGCCCGCACTCCTCCCATCGTGATGGATGCTGGGGCCGATCACCGAAGTCATCCGGCCTGCTTCGAAGCCTCAGTTGGCCCCGGAAGGCCGCAAATGTTAGACGGGCCTGCTAGCAGCCCCATCAGGGACGCGGGAGCGACTCGCACGACGGCAGCTGCGGTAATGCTTCCAAGAGCGCGAGTCTCTCCAGCACCAGCACATTCGACGCTCATCTTAAAAGTAAACAATTCAGCATCAATTAAAACATAATGGGCAGCGATTTCATCGTCCATGTGAATAAAATTCTCAGAGGTAAACTCGCCACAGTTTGGTTGAAGTTCCCGCTCTGTGTCTAGGAGGGGATGAATTCAGTTAAGTCTCGCGACTCTGATAACCGTGTCTTGTTTTTTGTTTCTCTAGCAAACCCTTGTTTTTTGAAGCAGTTTTATAGAGTTGTAGAACTAACATTTTTCTAGGCCTAATAAATCTTAATTATAGAAGTAAAAACTGTTATTTTATGCTCTGGCTATGTCTAGTGCGTAGAGATCAAGAAAATACTGGGAACCTTTCACATCTACAAAAATCTCAAAAAAGGAAAAAATGTGCATCGACAATTATTCAGATCTTTTTTCTTTTTTCGGGTATAAGCATAATCTGGCCAATACAAAACTGTTGAAGTACAATACCAGAAGAAATAGACATTTAAAAAAGTAACGAAAGATGCTGCGATAAAAGATCATTACAATGTTCCAAAGGTTTACCAAATATTAAATCTGGGGCAAATGATTTTTCTTATTTTTGTTTATCTACAAGAGCTTCAAATCGATGGTGAACATAGGGACCTACAATCACTAAATCGCCAGCAGTTGCAATATATTCTTTTTCCTTATTATCAAATACGCCAAACTTCATTTCACCTGAAATGACATAAAACATTTCATCATCAATTTCATGATAGTGCCAAGGTGCTTCGTTTCCCTTCTTTAAGCGACTATCATAGATGGATACCTTTCCATCAGTTTCTTTAGCCGTTGCTAAAAAAGTGGTTGTTTCTCCACCTTTTAGAAAATGAGTCTTCCTCTTACGAGCAGAAATATGAAATTCCAGTTCTTTTTCGTTTAACAGGTGAAGGTAATCCATTTGAAAGTCGCTTTTCGACAGCTGAGGAAAAGTATTTACCAAAAAGATGCAAAGAACGAAAACACCCCGCCAATCGCTGCGGCTAAAATATCGACTGTATCAAAATTAATTTTGTCGTCCACTCACCCTCCTATGACATAAACCATTTTATGCGCTTCCATCAATCGGTAGAATACCGCTAACATCATCGAGAATGATTCAATTATTACTTTTTATCAATAGACAAAAAAGTTTATTAGAAATTGTGAAGCTGCGTGCGGAAGTCCGCTTCGACGGTCGTGTACCCGTTGACGAGGTCGCCGCCCATGAGAAGGAAGTCCGCCTTCTCTACGTAGGCCGTGTGCGTGAGTCGACCCAGGGTGTCGTAGTTGATCCCCATGTAGCTGCGCATGCCGCCACCGCCACCGGCCCGGCTGTCACCGAAGAACGCGAAGCGAACCCGGCGTGGACCCTTGGGCGGCGCCGATCGAAAGGTGTGATCGCGGGTGAACGCATCTCCCGCGTGGACGCGGTAGGTGTACTCGGTGTCCGGTGTTCCGGGCTCAATTCAAGGTCACGCCGCCCGGTCAGCGCAATCTGGTAATAAAGCTGCACTTCGTCGGGCGCCAGGGCTGCTGCAAGCGCCTGCACGCGAGCATTGCTTTCAATATCATCAGCTTCATCGCCAAGCGCCTGCGCCACGGCGATCCGTCTCAGCAGGGCAAGCAACTCTGCCAGGACCTGTGCGTAATCGGGCACAAACTCGGCCAGCGCGCGGGCGTGCTCGATGACCGGCCTGGGGCTGCCGGAGGCGACGGCCTCCAGCAGACCGGTAATGCGCTCGAAATTTAACATTTATATTGGAACACATTTTTACAATGTTCTTCTTGTGAATCGAAAAGGCTTTGTGCTGCAGTTACAATCAAGCAACAAGAACTTAGTAATTTAGTGTTATACCATTTCCCTCAACCCAATTTTTTTTTTTTTTTTTTTCATCGCGGACGATGATGTTTCGCAGAGTACAAAAATATATTGGTTCACAAATTTATGCTATCATTAGCGTGCCTTCACGCAAGTATGCTCTTTGTAAATCAAGTTTGCATCGCTTTAACAAAGAGAGCATTCCCAATTTGTCTATAATTTTTAGACACTGTATTTTATTTATTAGTATGTAATGACATTTCCTGGAAATACTTGCAGTTGCAGGCAAAATCGCAAATAAAATGTTTAACAAGTAATTATGGTGCACCAGTTGCGAATATTTTAATAAAAAAGCAATAAGTTCTCAAAAATAAAAATTTTGCCGTTAATAATATAAATTTTAACCACTAAAAGTTGTTCTTGCTAATTAAATTAACAGTAAAACTTGGGCAGCCAGAAAGTATACTACCAACGAAAATTAAATTTGGATTGCAAAAAGCCATGTCGACCAAGACCATCGACCCTTGGTTCGTGAACAAGACCTACTCGACCTTCTATGACGACTCCACCACCACCAAGTTGAAGCGCTGGGCCAAAGGGCTCACCGGCGTTTTCTGCGACTAGCGCCCCTGGAGTTTCGCGCCTCGCGAGCTTTCTTGAACATACAACGCTGCAACAGGATAATAGTACGCCACATACCATCGAGTGGCAGAATGCATCTACTGACCCCTTACGCTTTCGATTCGGCGGACCAGTGTGTGATAGTGGGAATCACGATACCTGGTCTTGGTTACACCAATTATTGTATCTTTGTAAAATGTGGGCTGTAATAAAAATCCAACAATAATAATAATAGCACAAAGGGTCACAGTTGATGGTGTTGAAATTGTAGGTGGAGAATTTTGATTCTGGTGATAAAAGACCATTGCCAATTCCATAAGAATTTATTTTGATTAACATTAGCCCAGAAATTTTATAAGCTTCAGATCATACAATAGGTGACGGGCACTTTTTTCTATCCTGTTCTAAGCAGAATCAAGCTCTTCTTGCGCACGTGAGGAGATATACTTGATCTCATTTTATGAAGAAGATTTGGAAAACAAATCCTTAACCGTTTTGATGGCAGAAAGAAAAACTTGGCAAAAATTTCTCTAACGGAACAAGGCAGACCATGTCAATGCTATTGATTTTTTAAATATTTGTGGCAAAGCAAACTCTCCGAACATACATATCTTACTTAATATTTTCATCACTATACCTGTATCGACCAGTACAAAAGAGCGCTCCTTTTACACAGCGCTCCTTCTAGTTGACACAGTGTATTTATCCATCCTGACGAAGACTCAATTTTGTTTTGTAAGACAGCTTCTCCCACTCCCTGACGCTGCACCTCGACTGGACTGTTTGTTGAATGTGTGGGTCCAAGAGTTGGAGCAAGGTGACCCCTCGAATCAACTCCATTTGCACGAAGCCAATCCCATTGGATTCTTCATAAATATCGCAATCCACCAGATTCGGAGAACGCGCCGCCTGCAATCTGGATACTTGAGCTGCGATACGCCCCATATCCGTCCAATACTTTTTAACATTGGGATAAATGCCAGGATCGAAAACCTTGACGGCATGCTCGGTCACACAGCCTCTTGAACCATGCCGTATAACCAATACGGTCTTTGGTCACAAAATGGTCCATAAGTTGACATGGTATTCGCGTGATGGTACGACAGCAAACCTCATAGATTATGTATAGACTGGCATGATCAATACAAGATACTAAGGTATATAGGAGTGCTGTTATTGATGTTAAAAGTGAAGATCACCATCTAGCAGTATCTATGGTTAATTTAAAGCTGAAATTTCGGAAGGGCAACTATCTCACGGGAAGTTATGATGTTGGTAGACTCCATGATGAGAATTTGAGAGAAACGTTCCAGGAATTTCCGAGTCATCCTAACTATTCAAAATAAGGTTACAATTAGTATAAAAATGACAACCAGATCAAAGAAAAACATCGTTCTCCTTGTCCCCGGCTTTCCAAAAGATGAAGGTGACTCAGTATGCATCCCGGCGTTGCAGCAATACGCGCTACAATTTATTCGCCAATTTCCTGATGCCAGGCTTTCAGTAATTGCCTTTCAATACCCATTTACGAGTGGAAAATATTACTGGCATGGAGCCGAGGTTTATGCCTGCGGCGGCAACAGTCGTAGGCGATTGGGGCGTATTTTTACCTGGTAGTGCGGATCGACCGAATCGAAGTTCGCGGTGTAGACGGGCTCGCCGTTGAGAAACGCCAGCGCCGCCCGATACACCGGGTTGTAATCGTCGGTGATGTCACCGTTCACAGCTCTGACGATCACGCGGTTGAGCACGGTCATGATGGCCAGAGGCCACAGAGCGTAGGTGACTACTTCTGCGGTGGATCGACCGTTGCGTGGCTCGAGGAAGCTAAGTGACACGTGCAGCACGCTACCTTGAGCGGTGGCCCCCGATGACCGAGACACCCCCGAGGGTTCCTCGGGGCGGGAGTACAGTGTATGGTTGGGGGATAGTCATCCGATGTTTCCCTTGTTTTCCCTCAGATTTCTCCAGGCACCAAATCGGAGCTGGTTCGACTGTTGGCGAAGCTTACAGGGTCACAATAATTAATGGCATATTGAACAATTCTTGAATTAAGACCCTGCAATGAGTCAAGCAAAATGTCAAAGTCATAAAAATAAAATTCGATTGAATATTTAAGAACAAATGAACTGAATTGAATATACTAACACAGAACATAAAAAAAAACAGATTCCCTCGTAAGGTAGAAAATCAACCAGCAGAACAGATAGATCAGGCCCGGTTTGTCAGTGCGACGCATCAAGGCCTTCAGCTCTTTCTTGTCCATCCGGATGTTGGATGTCTGCGCGTTGGTGATCATACCCGTCCTCCCGAAAAACCAAGTTACTCCTGCAACCAGGCATCCTTTTCATCGATCTCGATGATGGCCGGCCCCTCCGCTTGCAGTGCGAATTCCAGTGCTTCACGCAATTCTTCCGCACTTTGAGGTCTGCGACCATGCGCACCAAACGCTTCAGCGATTTTCTTGAATTCCGGATTGTCGGAAAATGCGGCGAAACCGAGGCTCCCTCGCGCCCCCGCGCTGGCCTCGAACGGACCGAAGTCCGTCCGCGCCGCGACACCGACATCGAGGGAGTAGAGCGTCGTGTCGATGACCCCCAGCTCGAACGCTCCCGATTCGGCGCCGACGAAGGATGCGCCCAGGGACAACGAGTACGTGGGGGAGAAGAGCCACTCGTACGCCGCGCGTCCGCCGAGCGCCGCGCCGAGGTCGCCGGGTCCCTGCATCGCGGCCATCACGACGATCCGATGCCGCCCAGCGAAGTCGGGACTCCAATGACAGATCCTGCAATTCCCCAGATCATGATGGCTCGATGTTGAAAGTTGCTGATGAATCGGGATAACGCCCAAGTTGACCGAGCCGACGATCGACCCGCAAGTGTTTGAGCGGGATAAAATGGTGCGAAGCATCATCCCGCGAGTTTTCGTTCAGTATATCCGGCTTCGGTCCAACGCATTGTTATCCGGCATTCCAAGGTGTGAGATTTTGCAGTGGTTAGGAAATCCAGCCCACGAATAATTTGAAAAGCGCAAAAGCAGCTAGAACAAGTGAATTCACGAAGAAAAAAAAAATAAAAATAAACACACAATCGTGATCGGTCTTCTGGCAAAAAAAAAACGAAATTCCACATTTTGGTGGATAGGAGCTTGGAACTTTTACAGTAGGGTTCTCTGATACGCTGAATGCGATGGTGTGATTTTTTTTTTTTTTATGATGCTATGACATTAAGGGTGTGTTTACTCCTATTTTACAAAATATGGCAAATTTTCTCTGGCTCTTAACTTATGATCGGCAAGACTAGATTTGATGAAACGCATATATTTAAAATCAACATAAAAATACAATTACGTTTGGCTCCCGGAACGAAATTCGCCGACATCATCGGCGAAATCGATCCTGCGAAACTGGCGGGTGGGGTTAGCATGTCGACCGAAGCAGCACTTCATTTCGGGTTAATCCCACGAATGCATCGAGGTATTTTCGCGATCAATGAATTGCCAGAGCTGGATGAACTGGTTCAAGTCGGTTTGTTCAACATCCTGGAAGAACGCGATGTGCAGATTCGTGGCTATCCCGTACGTTTCGAGATCGATGTGTTGATCCTCTTTTCCGCGAATCCGTCAACCTACAACCGTGGAGCTTTCCCATATTGCCACCGTATTGCGCTCATTGTCGGGACAATATGAACAGGCCTCGAGAAGTGCGGCAAGTTTGTGATGTGCTGCAAAGCATAGAGATATTATGTGAATTCGAAATGCAGTATCGAAAAATGAATGCAATTATGATGCAAAATTCTTAATTGCAATCGCCGGTACACATCCTTGCCTAAATTGATTGATATAAACTGTGCAAAATCATAATGATCAATCTATTCTGACTTAACTCAGAAACTCCTATATAATCACGAATCATGTCAGTTTGGGCGATTGGGAATTCTGAGTAGCATCCCGGCTCATTCTTTGGCAGCGGTGGAAGCGGAGAATGTCATTAAATTTGGGACCATTGAATTGGGTATCCAGTCTGGATATTGGCAAGCGTTCACGGGATTGGGGAATGCCGTGTCCTCTAACCGAAGTGCGGTGTTTGTCCTTCCACAGATCGGGGTTGTTGTCACGGACAAAATTGAAGCGGGCTATTTCAGTGGGGCCATCGAGGTTCTCGCCGAACCAGTTGGGGCCCATTTCTTTGAACCCTTTAGTGCCTCGTTGGCAGGCAAGTAGCTCCTTGCTTACTGGTCGTTACCACGATGCTTACTGGTCTACTACTTGCTTACTGGTCGTTATACAATATTGCAGTTTCCTACATCGAAAACTGCTGTGCAGGATTCAGTGAATGTTTTCGTCAGGGAGGGTTTCAAAAAGGACTTCTGAAGCTTCAAAAAGCGCATTTCTAGACGAGATTTCCAAAGTTTTCTTGACATATTCTTCAAATTGAACATAACCAAATTAGAAAATGACAAGGTAAGCAAATTAGTTAAGTTCCAATGGATTTTTCTTTGTTCTGTCCTCATCACCTTTGTCTTGATCCGGTTGGGGGCTGGCTGATGACTGAAAGTTTTGCAACCCAACCCTGGCTGACCATGGTCACCTTCGCGCCGCTCGTCGGCGCCTTGTTCATCGTCGCCGCGCGTCTGGTTGCCAAAAGAAATCAGGACGGCGTCGTTGAAGGCGCAGCGCTCGCCCAGCTTGAGCGCAGTTCAAAAATCATCGCCCTTGGCGCAACCGCGGTAACCTTCGCGATCTCGCTGCTCGTTTACTCGCTTTACGATCCGTCCATTGGCGGCTTCCAGCTTCGGTTGATCAAGATGATTTAATTGTTCGTAATAAAGATCGGGTATACATGAGGTGAATTGATGATCAGAATCGAAGAAATATTCGATGGATAATTCAATCCAAGCATTGTCTGTATTACGAGCATCATCGAAATAAGCACCTTTCCATGCGATGGGATTCTGTTCGAATAGATGGTCGAGAGCCACGAGAGATGACATTGTTCTTTTTCGATCATTGAATATTTTCTCTAGAAGAATAGGAAAAATAATTGAAATTAGGTTTTCGATTGGTATTGAACCTGTCTGGAGCTTACTGTTTGAAATACGGTCAGTCACTCAGGTACCCAAGACAGTCCGTAGGCAATTTCTCTGGAAAACATCTAGCAAATCTTTGTCTGTTTTTCGGATAATTCTTTTTTGACTTAATGTGGTTTTTTGTTGTTGGGCTTAAGATACCCCACGTTTAATAACTACAATTTTGCATATCCATGGATACTTCTGCTTGGTTTATTGTTTCGGTGTGCTGTTTGTTCTAGGTGTTGGGTCTGCGCGTAAGGTCAAAACATCGCTTAAGTGCGTTTCTGTATAAACTACCAATGATGAGACATATTTGTTTTCCCTAGGTTTGGTTTACCGGCTGGGCGGGGTCGCCAGATGCGACCCCGCCAGCAATTTTAACTTACGGGTTTTTGATGTATGCGTTCGGGCGCAGATAGAACCACCAGTTGATGGCGATACAGACTGCGTAGAAGATCGCAAATCCGTACAGAGCCAGCTCAGGAGTTCCGGCCTTCAATTGTTCCCCGAACACTTTGGGGATGATGAAGGCGCCGTAGGCTGCAACAGCCGCTGTCCATCCCAGCACCGGACCCGCCTGTTCCTTGTTGTATGTAGACAGTCCTCGACAGAATGCTTTCATAGTGGGAAATACCCTATCCTATCTTTATAACATTGATTTTAGTCCCCTACGAATAAAGTATTTTAATAATGTAAGTAAATTTGTTTATTAATGAAACATAAATGTACAATAAAAAGTCTTTTGTCTTCATCTTTTTAGATTTCTGCTTCTTTGTCATTTGGGGGGTCATCAACAAAGATTTGTGGTGGCAGATCATTTGAAGTAATTGAATTTCAATTTACCTATTTGAAGTAATGTCCCAAAAAGTTTGGTCATGTGAAATTGGCCGGGTAGTTTTAAATCTGCTAAGCAACGCCTTTGATGCGCTTGCGGAAGCGGTCACACCTGATCCCGAAGTGAGGGTCGCAACACGTCGTATCGACGAAGAGGTCGAGATTCGCGTGGCTGACAACGGTCCTGGTATGTCCGAGGAAGTACAAGCCAAGATCTTCGAGCCGTTTTTTACGACAAAGCCTACAGGGAGCGGCACAGGACTCGGCCTCAGCATGAGTTATGACATCATCACGCAGGGGCATGGCGGAACCATGACCGTTGAAAGTGAGGCGGATGTGCATACCGGTTTACGAGGTGTGTTGAAAAAGTTACCCCCCTCAAAGTTGTTCCCTTGGGCAGCTACCCACCGATAGAGGCGTTTTCTCCACAGTTCGTTGCAGACTCAGTTTCTTAGAGTTTCGGTTACTATTGAGCAGCATCGCTCCTTACTTGCAGTTCGTCACCACGAGCTGTTTGATATCTTTATATATGCCGTTTAAATACACATTTCTTTTTTTATTACAGTTAATTAACCAGACCAAAGAAAAATAATTAGCTCTTGTTGGAAAAATGTTATTTTGATTAGTAAAATCATCAGATCCCACTTTAATTGCAGGAATACCAATTTCCAACAACAAATTCAAATCAGATGGATTTTGAGGGGTTGATAGGAAAATTATTTCATTTTTATCACATTCTTCTTTAATGATTAACCATTCTTTTTCAGTAAATTCACATCTCTTGAACATTTCAAGCATTGATTCAGTAATTTCTTTCCCTTGTGATTTATAGGAGTAAGTTTGTTTTGGATCAACAATAAATTCTTGTGCTTTGAATGTTTGAAATTTAATTGCATTCACTCCTGCATTTTTGGAGCTGGTGGTCGTACATTCCCCACTTCATGGGGACGCCCGGCTACGTCTACGCCTATGCCTACGGCCAGTTGCTCGCGCTGTCGGTCTACGCCCGCTACGAGGCCACGGGCGACGAGTTCGTGCCCGCGTACCTGGAGCTGCTCTCGGCCGGTGGCTCCCGCGCTCCCGAGCAGTTGGCGGCCATCGTCGACTGCGATCTCAGCGACCCCGGCTTCTGGGACAGCGGCCTCGCCATCGTCGAGGCCCAGCTCCTGGCGGCCGAGGAAGCGGCCGCCACGTTCTGAGGGTCACTTTATTTTTCGAAACTCGCTTTTCTGCTATCCACTATTTTGATACCTCATCATCTTCTTGGTGCTGGTTATTTTGTCAGTGACGCTCATGGTAAGTGTCATGGTGACGCTCATTGCTTCAGAAATATCGTTTCTGCAATTAAACAAGCTGAAGCATTAGCTTTTCTGTTGAATTGTGTGTGACGTGACAACCATACGACCTTTTGGAAGAGTGATCAAGAACTTGAGAAAGTGAAGAACCAAACCAAGTTTTATTTTAAAATCTGAATTGCTTTTCATAGACCTGATTTATTTATTCATTTATATTAGTGCCTGTTGTATGTTTGTTTGCTATGATTGTTTATTTAATTTCTGTTCGTTTTTGGATTCGTTTATTCTTTAATAGTAATTTCTGGTCGTTTCGAGTTTGAATTATTATAGATTTTCTTTCTGCTGATCTTAAGTTTAACATGGTCTTTACTTTTCTTTGAAAAACTTCACTTTCGAAAAGTTTCTTTTTAATTAATGTATACAAAAAGAGAGAAAGACGAAGAAATTATAACATGGAAAACCGTTGTGGTTATTTGAGAAGTTCGCTCGTCTAAGAAGATAACAGACGGTGACGAAATCATTTCAACTGCAATAGACAAACGTTTGCGTTCACCACCTGATATACCACGAACTTTCTGATCCCCCACGATTGTATCTGCAGCCTTGGTTAAGCCAACCTGTTCAATCAGATCTCGAACCATTTCATCTCTTGCCGACTTGCTGAGCATTGATCCAAGCTATCAAGTATGGATGGAAGCCATCAGTCGTTGATGGGTATGGACAGATTTCAGTAAATGAGGTCAACTACAATTGTGTAGAAGATTGAATCCACGTGATGTCAGCTTAAATGGTACCATTGAAGCTGAAAGCAGAATATTCTCTTTCGCGTTATAACAAAGCTTGGTGATTTGCATCTTCGAGCTTTGCTGACTGTAGCTCAATGACGGAAGTGGATGGCACAAGTATTCCTACACAAAATGAGATGTGGTTTGCATGAGGACCTGTGAACGATCATTGTCATGATTTGAGAGTTGAGCCATGTTGGAGTACAGCAAATAATTCACAAATTCTCTCCAATCCATCCCACCGTCATTGTTGACATCGATTTTTTGGAACATCTCAGGTCGAGATTTAAAATAAGAGCTCTGAGACATAAGTTCCTTCTATCAAATTTCATTAAGATCCGAGCACTTTTCTTAAGTTAAAAATACCTTAATTTTTCTAACTTTTCTGAATTAACACCCCCAACTCCCCCAAAGAGAGCATATCCGTTCTAATTATGTCAATCACGCATCTAGAACTTGACATCTAGAACGTATCTAGAACGCATCTAGAACTATTCTTTCCAACAAGTTTCATCCCAATCTCTCCGCTCTAAGCGTTTTCCAAGATTTCTTTTTCCACCCTCCAGCACCGCGTCGTGTGGTCTTTGCCTGTTGCCGTTGCAATCTTGTGGGCAATGGGGCGAACAGGGGACGTCTTGCCTGCGATGCGTTCTCCGAGAAAACTTGGAATATTGTTCATCTGCGCGACAATTATCAGTCTCAACTGGGGTGTTTTCATCTGGGCGATTTCCGTGGATCGCACCATTGATACGGCGCTCGCCTACTACATTAATCCGCTGGTGAGCGTTGCGATGGGAGCAATTTTTCTGGGCGAGCGTTTCAACCGCCTGCAACTGATCGCCATAGCAATTGCTTCATATAGCTTTTAGTTTATATAATAATTAATTTGGGCTACATATTTGCACTTCAGGGAGGGGGGATAAAGTAGCTTAATGTAACCTAACCTACCCCCCTCCCTAATGTGCGAATATATAGCCCAAATTATACAAGTCCAGTGCATTGTATCATCGGTCACTTTGCAACTATGAAACCGGTTTTCTGAGACATATCCAAAGCGTAATTCTCAGATGAAGAACTTGAGTGGGGTAGCAATAAGACGTAAGTACCAGGCTGACTTTTAAGTTTGAGAGATTTTATGACTATGTAGGCTTAAAGATAAGGAATCGGATTCAAGAGCCATATTAACATTTGGTGGACAAAAGCGTTTGTAAAACATAGGTTTCGTCGAATTTTTACCGTGGTAAAAAACCATCGTTTTACCATCGGTTAAAATTATGTCGGCGCTACCATGGCAATCAAGCTCGTTAAACCACTGCAATAAGTTTTTCCCTCTCGCTTCTTTTAAGGATTTAGAACCGGATGCGTGGATACGGCCTAACAGTAAACAAAACGCTAACTCGGAATCGGTTTTTCCTAACGGTTCGAGGAAGCCTGATACCTTCAGGAAGCCTTGAGACCACTTTCTTTTTCAGCTTTATTTTTTAGGTCAAACTGGTGTAAACCAGCTTGGTGGCGTTTTTGTTAACGGGAGACCACTTCCAGATTATATACGAAGAAAAATTGTACAGCTAGCTCTCCTCGGAGTACGACCCTGCGATATTTCTCGACAGCTTTTAGTTTCCCATGGCTGTGTTTCTAAAATTTTAACCCGATTCTATGAGACTGGGTCTGTAAAACCAGGGTCATTTGGAGGAACTAGGGGGAAAGTAAGTATTTTTTTGTCAGGTGCCGCGATGGACATGCGCCGAATACAAAATGCGTGACGGCCTTAATAGCTGTATTCGAGGCAGTCGACGCCGACGGCTTCTCCGGCTCGCCGACAGAAGATTGGCTCTCGGTTCGGCGAGCGCTGGAGCGGGCCAATGCCGATGAGCTGAAACGTACGGGCGATCATGCCCGATATCTGCGGCTTCTGCGTCGCGGATCAGCAATCGAAGATCAGCTTGCTGAGCTCTGGAAACAGCAGGGCAACTACGCAGGCGCCGAGGCTGCTTTGGACGAGGCGATCCTTCTTTACACTAGAGTTTGAATAATGTCCAAATTGTTTTAGAGCAACTCCTAAAACACAACGGGCATTTAATTAGAACAAAAAGAACAATAAAGAATTAATAATAAAAATGATTAATTATCTCCCTTATTATGCTTGCTCACCGATATAACACTCCTTATTAGGCATTAATGCTTCGCGCAAATAGAAAAGTATAATTTTATCAACCCTATCTCGATGAAATTTGATTAACCTATTTTCAATTAGGCTAAGTAAGGTTTCTGAGTCATAACAGAAGTTTTGAAAGCCAGGGTAACTGCAAGTAAGGAGCAACATTAAAACTTAAAACAAACAGAAATTATTATGTATACAAAAAGGAGTTGACCCATCCTTAACGCCTTGCTCTTCACGCTAAAGTTTTTTGTTGTTTTAAAAAGTAGAGTTGTAAGAAAGAGCCAAACTTTGCCTCTGAAGAGAGATAATTTTCCAGGCTAAAACCAGTAAAAACAAATTACGTGAAATCAACAATAAATCGTGACATATTAAATAGATTAACAATTTTGTTGACTGAAAGTGATCACAAAAAGGGGGCCATAACGTATATAAAACTCTGAACTCTCTGACAACCTACATGCAGTGTGCCAGTGTGCACACTGCACACTGGCACATAAATAAATTAATAATAAATAATAAATTAATAATAAAGTAATAAATTAATAAATAAATTAATAATAAACACTGGCACATAAATAAATTAAGCAGGTGCTTTTAAGGTTACACAATTAACATTTATCTTGAAAAAGAAAGAAAAATTATTTTTTTCACTACTTGTGGAGCTAAGCTCTTTTGGCAAATAAGTCTTCTGTTTTCAGCATTGTGTATCATTAAGTTCCTTTCTCTAAGGGGTCGGTTGGGGGAGGCGGTCATCCTCAAAGACATATTTTTCAGATCGTTCAATGAAGTAGAACAAAATGGCTGTCTCAAAATTTTAAGTGGATATTTTGCTTAGAAATGGTGGGCAAGAGAAGGGAATAGTTGCCCTCCAGTGACTTTTGACTATTAAAAAGGGCACTAGCCCCTTCGATATCCAATGTAATGAGCTGTTTTTGAAGTTTCTAAGACAACAAATGGCCATCTAAAAATTTCTGTCATATTTATTTTGGGAAAATAGGAGGTGGGGGCCGTCCGCAGCCCGTCTTCGCTGGTGCCTTGGTTGCCCATTTGCGTCACCACCCCCATTTGCTCGGCGGTTTCACGCATCAAACGGGCTTCGCTGATCGACCAGGTCAGCGGTTTTTGGCAATAGACGTGCTTTTTCATCCGCATCGCACGCACGGCCGCGGCGGCGTGGGTGTGGTCGGGCGTGCTGACGGTCACGATGTCGATTTTGTCGCCGACCTTGTCCAGCATTTCACGAAAGTCGCTGAACTTTTCGGCATCGGGAAACTCGCGAGCCTTCTTGTTGACGGTGTAGCATAATCTTTGTAGAATTCTTATCATAACATCAATCTTCCTAGCCTCTCTTAAAAAATGGGACTACATCTTGTAAATAATTGTGCTGCATAGAGCATTGCAATCAATATCAATATCATCATCATCATCATCATCATCATCATCATAATCATCATCATCATCATCATCATCATCGTCGTCATCATCATCATCATCATCGTCGGAGTCGTCATCATCATCGTCGTCGGCGTCATCATTATCATCATCATTATCATCATCATCGTTATAAACATCATCATTATCATCGAACTGGCAGGTAATCCCGAACAACAGAAAAACAGCGGTTACGCCCAACGTTTCCGGGAGGGCCAACACACCGACCCGGACATCATGTTCGGCGGCCCCATGACCGCGCAGTCGCTGTCGGGCTGGGTGCGCGATGAAACCGCACGCGCGCGTTACCAGGCCGCCTTCGAGCGTTCCAGCTTTGCCGGCATGCTGAATTTCTACAAGGCCAACTACCCTGCGCCACCGGAACCCGGAGCACCACCGCCGCCGGCGCCACCGAGGCTGACCATGCCGGTGCTGGTGTTTCGATACCGAATACGATGATTTTGTTGATGCAAATGGATTAACTCAGGACGGACGGGAACAGGCACAGGCTCCGGAATACCAATTTTTTGCCGGCGCGCAATGGAACATTACGGATCGTTGGTCAGTCACGGTTGAAGTAGAAGGCAAGGATGAGTACTTCTTCTCCGACAGTCATTCGGTGAAATCTGACGCCTACGAGTTGGTCAATATGGCGGTTGCATATACCGCGGATAATTGGCGGGTGCGTCTATGGGGCCGCAACCTAACCGACGAAGATTACTTCGTGCGGGGGTGCATAGCTGAATAATTTGGGTTAATTTTGGCAAATCAGATAAAGGTTTGCCAGATATGTTCTAAGTTAGAGGTGCATGAACATTGTTTATCCCACATCTATAAGTTCCTCTTTAACCTATACCTAAGTTTTCTAAGTTTTACTTTTACCTAAGTCCAAGTTTACGTTTATTCAACAGAACAAACAAGTTTTTCAACTGAAAGCAAGTAGCAACATTAAAACTTAAAACGAACAGAAATTATTGCATATATGAAGCGGGCTCCCCCCTCCTCAAAACCTCGATCTTTTCGGAACCAGCTCGGCTTTGATCTGCCCTTGAGAAAGCTAGTTTGACTAGAATTTTACCAAGACGTCTTTCTATAGGCTTGATTTCACACACTCATCGAACCTGCACAGCGTTACTGCAAGGTCGACTAACTTTGGCGTTCCTCGCGACCGATCGGTTGAAGTGTCGTGTCGCTTGAATCAAAGCGTTGTTCTAGTCCCATTGGATGCTTTGATGTTTTAGGCTTCAGGTTGTATTTCGTCGTTTCGTTCAGCCTTATCTGAAGCGTGATTGTCAGGCACATTTGGTTGGCTCATCGTTTTCATTTCATACCGGCTTAGTGTAAATGGGGACTCCCAATTCCCCACCCGACATGAAATCATAACGTATTCATTTCATACCGGCATGGTGTAAACGGGGCCTAAACACTAGGATGAATTTCTCCACAAGCAGCATGCCACTATTGATGGACTCAAATCAGGACTGCGTGATCAGAGAGCCAAAGACAATTCCACCAAGTTAAAGAGCTCAATGTTATTGTCGAGCAACTCTCCAATTCCATCAGCCCAAGGCTCTCCTTCCACCTGGCTTTGTGTTTCGGGGATACGGAATGACCGCGGTTCCGAACTCGCGCTGGGACTATCCCCTGTGGATCGATTGCGTCTGTGATCTTGTCGCCGAGGAGCAACGTCGCTCGTCGACCCCTATCGTGTTGTTCGGAGTGAGCTTGGGTGGTTTGCTGGCGTATCAAGTCGCAACGCGAGTGCCGGTTGCGGGTGTGATCGCAACGACGTTGGCGGATACGCGCGAGCCCGAGGTGCGACGCGGTTTCGCCAAGTTCGATTGGCTTGGAACGGCGGGATTATGGCTGCTCAACCGCTTGTCGTTCGGACAACTGCGGAAGGGCGTAAGATCCAGATCTATGGACAACAGCCTCTGCAAAGGGCTACCTCAACCTTTTCCGGGTAACTTCAAGCCTGAGGACCTTGCGGTAAACTCTATTCCCACTTTAGGAATGGCACCCCTCAAGGAAACTATAGCCTATTAAAAAACACAGCATTTGCAAGGGATTATGATTAATGGATAGCTCTTCTTGACTTGGTCTGCTTTGGCGGGCATTTTTGGGCTGAAGAAACTCTTCCAAGCTAATTTATCTGATATGGGTTGCCTTCCCATAGGTTTGACCCGTGAGGCTCTGGAGCAGGCCGCCCGAAGCCAGACCGAAGTGGGTCTGCAGGTCGATCACCTCGCCGAAGTCGTTGCGATCCACGTTCTGAATCGAACCATCCCCCAGGATCTGTCGGCGGATGACGTGACCCGGACCCAGGTAGGCGATCTCAGCGATCGGGTTCGCGAAGTTGGCGTTGTCCGCCAACTGGGTCACGCGATCCCGGTCGTCGTAGTCGTAGTGAGCTTCGTAGCCGCTGCTCGGGACACGGATGGCAGAGATTCGGCCGCGATTGTCGCCCTTTGAAAGATGTAGCGTCAAGACTACCGACGTTGTGCGAGTCGCGTGCGGCGAGGGCTTTCGAAAGTTGCGAGGCAAAAAACTCGATTCGCTGATTTGCCCGATGTGTGAATGGCCTCGTCATCTCGTGTTCGATACGCTGCCGACATCCGCTTCTTGAATTGGACCTGAAACTCGTGACGGAATTCGATACGGCAACGGAATATACTCCCAGGGAGCAAGCCATGCTTGCACACCACGATCGCGTTCTTGCAGAATTCGTGTCACTTCGAAACAGATGCCTCCGTGCCCTGGATCAGCAGGCGTCACCCCTACTTCCCGGCGGTCTGGTCTGGGACATCGCCTGCATGCGCGAAATAGAAGGCCCGGTGCTGAAACTGACTGCAAGCTCGAAGACGCCTTCCGACACAGAACTGGGGATAGGATTGACCGCTGCTTACTTCCCTCCGTCAAAGGTTCGTTCTCGTAATCTTGGTCTGACGACACCAGGAAGCTCTGGCAGCTCTCGCAGACAAGAATCAACCGCTATTGTATCTCGGAAGGCAACCATGTCCTCCACGGCCGTAACAGTGTTTCTTTACATACAAATGAATTAAATTTTATTCAATGTAATTATTTATTTTTGTTTTGATTTTATATTTCAGTTTATATATATAATCTTAAATAAAATATAAGTAATTAAACAAATAAATTTTAATTATTTATTTTAAATAATAAAACCAATTATTGAATATAATCATTTAAAAAAACAATATTTTTTTGTAAAAACAGAAAAAAATTAAAAAATTATTTAAAAAACTCCAAAAACAAACATAAAAAAATAAATAAATAATAAAATAAAATAATAAAAATGTAAGCCCCCGGATGATAAACAGACCTTTAGTCGGGCCGGAGCAGCCTGGATCGGAAGCCGGATAGCGGTGACCCGACGAGAATCCTGGTTGATGCGAAACTCGTTCCTCGCGTTCTTCGTGACGGAGCTTGCTCTCGAACGGTTAAGGGAGTTTGCGATCCCTTCCGATAGCGAGAACGCAACCAGTTACGATAGTCGATTCGATTTTCCTGCCGACTGGACAGCTGAAGAGAAGCTTCAACACAACCTCAATCAGTGGAAACACAATATCAATAGCCTGGATGCGATGGCCGCCCGTAGTGAGTAGATAAGGCGTCCGGCTGTTGCGAACTTTTTCGCCCGGCATAGACAATTGCGGATTATCGATCATATTGCTATAAAAAGCCAGGCGGTTATCCGCCTGTTCCTGCGTAGCGTAGACGACCATGACAAATTTAGCGCCTTTTTGGGAGAGCGCTCTCAGGCGACGCCAAACGCTCGGGACGTCTTTCATGAGCGCTTGACCGTTTTTATCCTTCGGCGCGCCGTCCATGATGACGACGCCTTTTCCTTTGACGTCCAATCCTGCGAAATCATTATAATCTGGTTTTTTGTTCGTCAGAGAGGATGCCGCCGAGTTCGTTGGTCTGCGTGGTATGGTTGTCGGGTTTGGAAGTCTTTTTGTCGGCCATTGGTGTCGCCTCAATGCCTATGTTGTCTGCGCCTTAGCGGGTAGGTGGTGATGATCAACGTTAATGCTTGCCCGGGGCGCGGGGTTGGTGATCGTGATCACCGGGTGTCGTGCATATCCTGTGCCAGCCGACACACTTGCGCCGTCCGCGTTGCCGATGCGCCACACCATGTCCGCTATCGCGCGCTTCGCGACCATGCAGGTTTCGCACTCGCCAGAACTCATGAAGAGCTGGAGCGACCCGAAAAAGCCGTTGAATTGCTGGATGCTGGTGTCGGGCAGTTGAAAGAACCGCTCAGTATTATCAACGCCAACCTCCGCAAGGCAGACCTGTTGCTTGGATTGAAGCAGGTGGACCAGGCGATGGCCGCGCTCGATACAGCCGTCGAAGGGGCCGCTGGAGAAGAGGAGTACCTGTCTCAGATCGAGACGATCCGCGAGCAGATGCTGGAGAAGTTTGAGGAAGACAGCAAAAAGCCTGCTGCCAAACCGGATGCGGCATATGCCCTTCTGAAAACCTGCATGCATACAGTCTTTTATTATTCTTATTTATTGGAAAACCCATGATACAAAAAAAAGAGCACGCAATAAGCAAAAGAAAAAAATTAAAAAAGAAGAAATACACACTGAGCTCGAAGACAAACATTTTATAAAAAAAAACACACAACAAAAACACCTTAACCTCTTTCAAATTGCACGATATAAGAAGATGACACAGACATGCAAAATAAAAAGTTTTGAACAAGATAGAGCAAAAGAGACATTGATTGAAATTTCCTTCTAAACGTTTATTAAAGTTAAACTCAAAACAAGCATAAATTAACATGAGTAGGGCTAACAACCTGCATGGCTTCTCAAGACCAGAACATAATTTGGACTTTACTGATAATAAAAAACATTTAAAGTATTTTCACTTTGGTTTTACTTGTTTAAAATGTTTTTACCAGATATATGAGGGAGAAAGCCCCCCCCCCCTTGCACCCCAATTACAGCGCAAGTGTCTGGTACACTTTTTAAGAGTAACAAGAGATTGGAGGGCAAGCAGCCCTTCTCTCAATCCCATTCATTTTCCAAACACTTTCGTCAAAGGTTTTCCCTGAAGAGTTGGACATATAATTCGCTAATAAGCGATACATATAATTCAGAGAGACCCCCAATCTTGAGCCAATCATTCCTTTTACCAAATATATCTAAGATTTACAAAAATATATGATAAAATAAATATGCAAATTCCAACCCCTCCATCTCTTATTCAATCGCTTTAATTACATAAGTGAAAATACCTTGTTCTTTTTTTTCCCGAGTCACTTTTAATAGATGGTAATTTCACTGATGAATTTTCAGACGAGGTCTAGATGAAGCATCGCCGAGGAACTGAGCGAGCAGCGGGTCGTTGGGGCTCGCGATCGAGTCGTAGCCAGTAACGAGCACGCGACCGCCATTCGTCACGTACGCCTCGAGCGCGTTGAACAGCCCAGGGTCGGGGTGACGGTCACCGTAGTCGCTGCCCGACGCGATCCAGACCACGAGACGGAACCGCGTCAGGTCGCCGCGCAGCGCCTGGTTGTTGTTGGCGAAGTCACCCGTGATCACGGTGACGCGATGCCCGTCGGTCTGCAGCGCGCTCACGAGGTGCGTGTCGACCTGGCCCGGATGCGAGAATTTCTCGACGTCTTTTGGGTCAAAGTCCAAGGCGGGAAACTGTTTGACGAATTTTGGGTCTGTCACGTAGCCCTTGAGAAAAGTTGGTGGAAAATAGGCGACAACCGCTTTGACTCGCGAGCTCGCCGAATTCACGATCGACGCATCTGGAATACCGTCCTTGCCAGTCGTACCTAGCATCAAGGAAAGATGCCCGCCAGCACTGCCACCGCAAACGCCGATTCGCTTTGGATCAATTCCCAGTTTCTTGGAAGTAAAGTGAATATGCTTCAGAGCCAGTCGGATCTTAGGTAGCCAATAAACCACAAGGATTAACTGATAAGTCCTAGAAACCATTGTTAAGACAAAAATACATTTGACTAACTGATTACAATCTTGTAAAACTTCAGGTTATCAGTGCTGCCAAAAATTAGGCCTGTTCAAAACAGCCTAATCTATAAAGTAATAGATTATGTAAAGAAATCTATTAAGTAAACAATGGTTTACTTAATTAAGGTTAATTAAGGTTAAACCATTATTACTTAATGGTTTACTTAATTATTAAGGCTATTTCATGACTTGCAGAAGAATGCACCAACTCTGTTCAAAGAAAATACCATTTACTTATCCATTGCTTGTATCATTAATCATTCCCTGATCACAGGAACGTTTCCAGAACCACTGAAGGCGGCGGTCGTCCCGAAGTCCATTAACCCCAAAGAACTGGGTGATCTGCGACCAATTTCTCTAACTCCATTATTTTCAAAAGTTTGTGAATCTTTCTTAAACAAATGGCTACTTCAAGGACCCAGTGAAATAATAGACCCCCGACAATACAGCTTCCAACAGGGGTGTAGTACAAGCCACTACCTTGTAAAAATGTGTTGGAGCGATGCACGATCTGGTTGACGGCAAAGGGTGCCGCTGGCCGGTCCGGGTTGGCCGCATTGTGGCCGGCCAGTGTTTCGGTGATTTCCGCCAGCCAGTCGTCGAGCTGGGATTCGGGCCGCGCATTCAGCGCCGGAAAGGAACCGACGACCCCGGCCTTGCACTGTGCCAGCACCAGTTCCGGGTGCGAAATGATAAACAGCGGTGCGGCGATGACCGGCAACCGGAGGTCGTTTTTCAGAATGTCGGGAAGGGCCATGTACTCTCAACCTGCAAATTGACCTAGTCCATCTGGCAGTATCCTGGGACGAGCCCCAATAGACATGGGAAGCGTCATCTCCCGTTTTGCCAGATCCCCGCAGCTTAAGAGAGACTCTCCTGGGAGGTACAATGGCATTTGCGACAGTGAGCTGTTCGTCTTCTGCTTGTCAATTAGGGCTATGTAAAAAACGGCTTGGCACACTTAAATCGACATCGGCAAACATCACTTTTTACAGAATATAAATAAATGTCCAGAAACTAGGACATTACAACATTTTCAATCCGTATAAAAATATTTTGAAAGAACGGTGCCGGATCTCGTCGAACAGCTCGCCGTAGTCGAACGAGAGCGGGATGCGCTTTGTGCGGAAGGGGTCGCCCGGCACCTTCACGTCGAAGTGCAGCGCGAAGCCCTCGTTCGGCTGCAGCGTGATGACGAGCACGTCGGTGGTGTCGAGCTTGGCGCCCATCGTCTTGAAGAGGCTGATCGGCACGTCGCGGAACTGCACCGCGATCTGCGAGCTCTTGGCCGCGAGCCGCTTGCCGGTGCGCAGGTAGAACGGCACGCCCTTCCAGCGCCAGTTGTCGATCTCGAGCTGTGAAAACCTTGAGAGATTCTGGCTTTAGATTTTTCAATGCTTCCACCTTCTTTACGTTCTTGGATTTCTTTTAAACGTTTTTCTAAATCTTCTTTCTTAGCATCATAAAAACGTGGTTTGTATTCATATTTCTGGTGTTTTGGCGTGCTAAATACTCTTGGCAGTTTCATATTTTGAAAAATTTTGAGTGAACGAAAGCCTTCTTTAAGAAATTAAAAGTACAACTTTTGCTTTTAAAATAAGAATTTAAGGCTGTTTTTAACCAATAAAAGATTGTCATTAGATAAGATATGATCATGATGAGAGAACTTTGATTTTGCCTTGTGATCAAATCCCTGATGAAAAGTCTAGATTGGATGTGTGGTATGTCGTACCTGAATCTAAAACACATCCTACAAAATTTAGTTATTGGGTGTCTCCTTGGTCTGATACTGTAGTTCCTTGATGCTGTTGATTGCACAAGTATGATTCCTACGCTTTTGTTATATACAAAATTATTGATTCAACATTATGACAATAATGTATGTGCCTATCCGTCCATCTAGAAGAAATGATGAAGAATTAGAAGAATGAATCTAAAGTGCGTCATTGAGCCCGTCTTCTGCGTCAGCTACTGCAGACTCTGCTGAATCGACTCGTCGCTCTTGAACCCGAACTTCTTCTTCTCGTGTTCCGAGCTGCAATTCGTTGAGTCGCGCAACTGCGGCATCCCGATCTGCTCGTGCCTCCTCGAGACTGCTGAGTACGTCACCATTTCCGAGTGATGCCAACACTGTTCCTGACTCAACTGCATCACCAACATCGACGTTCACGCGAGCAACGACACCACTATCGTCAAACGCAAGTTCGATGTCACTCGCCGGTGTTGAAAACTACTGTACGTACTTATAGCATGTATTATCCTCTGTTGAACCGCACCAGCACGACGAGACCTAATACGGTAAATCCCTTTTTTTGTTCCTTGGTCCCCCCCTTCTATATTTTATAGAAACATATCATCAGTCACAGGTGATTCGGCCTTCACCCATTTACCCATCATCGAATCATCATTATCATCATGGTCCGAGTCTAATAAAGACAACTGTTGTTCTGTGGGATTTTTGATTTTTTTGAAACCGTCGGACTGATGGATAACTGTCAAATATGTGTTTCAAATCTTTTGCTGAATCTCGGTCATCTCGGTAAATTGCTGACTTTGCAGCGCTTCGTGCAACGCCGGGGTTAAAGGAAGTTGTTCAAATTTGCTATGCACAAGACACCTGTTTAGTTGGAATTGAGATAATCACGAGGATCAATTGCCGGGAATTATCCCGATTATTGCTGGAAGGTACAAATTTAAAATAAAAAGCCCGGCGAGCCGGGCTTAAAATAGAGTGAAATAGCTGTGTTTTTTTACAATGAAAAACCCGGCGCTGTGATATTAACTTCGGTGATTTCACCGTACTTGGAAACGGCAAAGCCGCCGATATAGTCGGTGAGACCGCTTTGCTTCGGTGCGATGAAGTCTGCCAGGGCCGTGTTGGCACGGGCATTTCCCGAGGAGGTGTCGCGGTGCATCTGCTGGCGCAAAGTGTGCAGAGTGGCCAGGCGTTGCGTGCGCTCCGCATCGCCATAGACTTCGATATCGTCGCCGGACGCGCTGGCCGGCCAGAAGCCGATCACGGCGCGCGCTTCAAGCCACTGTTCGCCGATCATCCTGTCGAGCATGGCGCGGGCGTCGTCATAGAGCGCCCGGAATGTAAAGAGGGAGACTTTGAATAGATTGGAATGGAGAAGGAGCGTCTGCAGCTGTGTTTGTCTCTGGCAGCTTGATGCTGTGGGGAGTAACTAGTTGTAGCTGTAGCAGTAGATCAGTGTCAGAATATCCTCAGCGAAGGTGAGCTTAAGGTTAATGTTCCTTATGAAATATATAATAAAAAATAGGCAAGGCATTTGTATCATTGGATTCATATGTTTTAGAACTATACATTCAACGAGTTAGAATTAAGAAATTTTCCAATATTAACTCGTGCTCACAGTGTTTGGGGATTTCCCAGATGATATTTTCCGCAGGAGGATTTTCCATGGAGTAGCAGTTTTCACCATGGGATTTTCAACAAGGTGAATTCTCAAGGGGGGAGGAAATCATCCGCGGGGGGAGTTCTCCGGATTTAATTTTTCAAACACTTTTAAATTTAAACATACAGCCGTTACTAATACCCCAGGAGAATTTTCCAGCGGGGGATCCAAAGCATTAAGATTGAGCCACCAATTTTCCGCAAATTGGCTGCTGCCAGTATGTCCTCCCACTGAGGCTGGATTTAGGTGCTTAGGCCGTCGAGGTCCTCGGCGAACAGCTCGGCGCAGTAGCGCACCGTGTCCTCCTCGCTGGCCCGGTCGAGGCCGGCGCGCTGCCAGGTGTCCTCGTGGCACTCGACGATCCAGGTCGAGAGCCCGGGCTCGAACGGATAGGCGTGGACCTGGAACAGGCCGTGCCGGTTCTCCTTGAAGACGAACGTGAACGCCTCGAGCTGCTTGTCGGTCCCGAGCCACGAGAACTTGCATTGGCGCCAGTCGATCGACGGCCGGAAGTGCTCCTTCCAGGTCTCGCGCACGAGGCTGTAATTATCTATAAATGAAAAATTTTCACTTCCCCTACTCTATTACGGAATGTACTGCTCTCTCCCCCATTATAGAAGTCACCTGAGGGGATAATTGAGACCTGGTGTCTCCCCCTAAATGAATGTCTACTACAAGAGGAGCTACTTGGTCTACTTTTAGAACCATTACTTCTTTCATAGCTATTTCAATTTGAACAAGAGCTGAAGGACATTGGTGTTTATCTCCATAATAACATACCATTATGATTTATCGGTACAAAGCTGTTCTCTGTTTTATTAGTAAATTTAGCGGACCGACGGGTCGAATTCCCGACCTCCCCGGTCCAGAGCCTGCTCTATCGCCACGGCGGGCACGACGCCAACCCGATCCACGTCGATCCGACCTTCGCCCGCGAGAGCGGCCTCCGCGCGCCGATCCTGAGCGGTCTGAACACCCTCGGCTTCGCCGGCCGCGCGCTCGTCCGAACCGTCGCCGCGGGGGACCCCGACCGTCTCCGGGAGATCAGCGGCCGGTTCGCACAGCCGGCCTACAACGGCGACGTCCTGACGACGCGGATCTGGGTCGAGCCCGGACCCACGATGCCACAAAAATGTAGGAGGACAAGGATGTGTTTCAATTTTTATTTTCATGAAGATACCCACAAATTAATTGGCAAAATATGAGCGAGGGAGAGTAATAATTGTATTTTTGTTTTATTTTTTCAATGAAAGTACCATTAAAAGGTATTTTTGATCATTTTTTTTAAAGATACTCCGGAGGGGTACAAAAATGTCACGTAATACTTTATTAATTAACACAGGCGGGCTGTGTGAATCAATATTCCATCACAAGAAGAAATTCAAACCAATAATCTCAGGGTATTAATTTGGACGGCTGGTCGCTGCCGCGTGCGCTCGGGGTACTCGTGCAGGTCTGCGACGCGGTCGCGTTCGCGCACCAGAAGGGCGTCGTGCACCGCGACATCAAGCCGCAGAACGTCATGGTCGGCCGCTTCGGCGAGACGTTCTTGCTCGACTGGGGACTCGCGAAAGTCGTGACCGAGCCGTCGGAGGACGCAGCCTCCCTCGACCTGTTCACGCTGCGCGACAACCTCGACGGCGCCGCGGTGACGCTCGACGGCGACGTGCTCGGGACGCCGGCCTACATGGCACCGGAGCCTGGAGGCTAATTAAATAAGACTCTTGGCCTAACTCGGTTACTTTCAGAAAAAAAATTTGCTAAAAAAAAATGTATTCAAGAAGCTGTGCTAAATCTTGGTGCATAAAGCATAAAATTACGTGCTCCAGCGTATTTTAAACTTTGACTCTTGAATTTCACAAGTCTATGTTGATAGACTGATAGACAAGTCAATTTCAGGATATGATGATTAACGTAAACAACGATCCGGATATGGTCGAAAGGGTATTGTTTTTCATCATAACTCATGACAAAGCACAAGTACATGGACGAGCTGGAAATCGATGGTGAGCCGATACTCGAACTCGTCGTCGAGGAAACGACGAGGAAACTGGTACGCGACACTGTCGATGGATCCACACGTCTCCGTGCAACCGTCGCTCGACACGATTCTCATGCCGCGACTTCCATCGACACCGATCCCCTGTTCGACGCGAGACTCCTGCGCGTTTCCGCGGGGCGTCCACTCGGCACCACCGAGTTCGAAGTCGCCGTCGACGATGAGGTTGTCCCCGTTTCCGCCGACTTGCTGAAGCGACACGTTATCGATGATCGCTTGGCGACGATGCCCGTCGAACGGTCAAACAGGCGCCGCGCCGAATCGTACACGAGCATCGTGACGACGACGCCGCTGAGCAGTTGCACGATCAGAATCCAAGTGACATTCTCTTGCGTAATCAGCAACAAAGGCGCCAGCAGGTAGGCATAGAGAGGCCCTTGCTCGAAGATCTCCGTGCCCAGCCAATCACCTGACGCGATGCGACCCGCCCAGGTTAGATAATAAAGATCATCGACACCGAAATAGCCGGCCAGTGGCGATACCGCGTACTCGATGAAGTAGACCGAGCTATGAGCTTCCTTTTTTCTATCTCCGCTTTTTCTATCTTCTATCTTTTTCTATCTTTCTTTTCTATCTCCTCTATAAGGCAGTACAGCTTGTTCAGTGTTACTGCAGCCCTCTCTCTGTCACCTCTCTGGTGATCTGATGAGGGGAGGGCATTTTCCATGAGGGGAGGGCATTTTTCGTGGCAGATTAGCAAGATTTACAGGCATTATTTGAAAACGATCAGAAATTAAATTTTAAAAAACAAGTTTTTTTTAAATAAAAGTAAGGAGCAGCATTAAAACTCAAAACGGTACAGATCGAGATCCCTTTGATCTGATAGATCAAGTTTGAAGTGGGTGGCATTGTATGGTGTCCTTCTATAGCAGTGTATGCCTGTTTTAATGCACTGCCTCTCCAAGACTAAAACACCCTCACTAATTCAATTTTAACGTTTATGTGCCATTTTTCGTTTGAATTTTAGCACTATTCTTGATCATAAGCAGTACAATAGCACTGCCTAAGTAAAGAGCAATATGGTTTCACTGTATTCTCCTTTTTTTCCTGGGATACTTGGTACGGGAAGTGTCGTAGAAACATTGGATCCCGATGACTCATGGATTACCTCTTACAGGTGTCACTGCGTCGCTCTAGCGCGTGGTGGAAGCGTGTCGGAAGTTGTAGGCGAGCTATTTGGAGTTACAGATGGGCTAACCAAAGGGAAAGGTGGATCGATGCACTTTTATAACAAAAAGCATGCATTTTATGGTGGACAGGGCATTGTCGGGGCGCAGGTTCCTGTCGGGGCTGGCTTGGCCTTTGCCAACAAATACAAAACTCCGCCAGGTGAAAAAATGAATGTCGCTATTGCCTGTTATGGGGACGGTGCAGGTTTGTTTCTGACATTCTGAAATTTTGTACGGTATTTTTTACCTTTGATTTATTTTTTCACTGTTTGATTGCGTTTATGTGCCTTCTGAGTTTTTTGAAAACTCTAATTACATGTTTTTGAAGCTAATATTGATATATGTCTGTTAAAAACTAGTTTGTTAGCAAGAGACCTATGTAATTCTGACTTTTTCGAAATCTGTTTATGTATTTTTGAGTTTTTAAGTTTCTTGTCACCAATTCACTGATTTTTTAAGATTCTGTTAGTGTTTACTTCTTTTTGAGAGTTATGCAGGTTAGGACGGACCCAACCCGGACCCGGACCCAACCCAACACCAGCAGCGTGTCCGATGATCATACACCCCCCTCGCGAGGTAGTGGCGAAGGTCCCAAGCACACGGCTGGCCTGCCCCGCTCCCCCAGCGTTCTCTATCTTCTCCCCGCCCCTAGCGGGACTTTCGTCGCTTTCGTTCCGGGGTGGAGGGAGGAGCATGGAAAGGCCTGGGATGCATCCTTGCCTAAT
Source organism: Alatinidae sp. Z8VKAUB7J3 (assembly GCA_010016025.2). NCBI lineage: Eukaryota > Metazoa > Cnidaria > Cubozoa > Carybdeida > Alatinidae > Alatinidae sp. Z8VKAUB7J3. The sequence continues at coordinate 102,451,289 of JAAAKM020721499.1, forward strand.
TCTCTTTTTGTCGAAGATCGACTGCTAGGCACACGTAGTCATGGCAAGAAGGAGGTATGATATAAAAAATAGAAATAGGTTTTCCCTTTATTCATTCCTATGATTATTTTTAATTTACAGGTGTTTAAATTAAACGAAAAAATAGTGGCACAGGGTGAAAATGTCAGAAGTTTGAAAGCAAGCAAAGCTGATAAAGTATTAATTGATCAGCAAGTTGAAAATCTTATTGGCCCTCAAATCTGATTTCAAGGTGGCCACTGGCTCAGAATGGAAGCCTGGTACTGCACCAGTGGTACCTGCAGCAAAATCAGCAAATGAAATTAATAGAGAAATTGCTGCTCAAGGGGGGAGATCCGCACCCACACCCGTATCACCGGCATCGACCCGGGCCACAAGCGCCTGTGGATCGGCGAGGAGGCGGTGCCCTACCGTGACCTGGTGCTGGCCTGGGGCGCCGAGCCGATTCGCGTACCGGTGGAGGGCGATGCCCAGGACGCGATCTTCCCGATCAATGATCTCGAAGACTACGCCCGTTTCCGTGATGCCGTAGCCGGCAAGCGCCGGGTGCTGATTCTCGGGGCCGGCCTGATCGGCTGCGAATTCGCCAATGACCTCAGCGCGGGCGGCTATCAGGTGGCGATCCATCTTATCGATCAGCGTAAAGGAAAAGAAAAGGAACAAGAGTTTTGTTATGAAGGTGGGATCGTCTCCTTCGTGGAACACCTCAATGAAGCTAAGACGCCATTGCATAAACCCATCGTGATCGAAACTGAGAAGCCCGATATGATTCTCGAAGTTGCCCTCCAATTCAACGTGGGTTATGCGGAAAATCTCTTTTCATTTGCTAACAACATCAATACACGCGAGGGGGGCACGCATCTCATTGGATTCAAAGCGGCTCTGACCAGAACTATTAATTCTTATGATGCGTTCCAACGGCCCCTCTCCTACTGGCGGGAGGCACGCTTGTGGGACCGGTACTTGGGAGAGAGGTTGCAGCTCCTGCCTTTGCTGCTCCGACAATTGTGTCGGCTCCTGACACAATTGCCACTCCCTCCGAATCCTGCAGCATGCCTCCTTCCACCGCCCGACTACCACTGGGGTACGCAGCACCACCAGTTCTTTCTTCTTCTGTCTGCCCCCCGCCCCTGCTGCCACCTCCGCCCACGATCGTACCAACTGCGCACACCGTTCACCCTTTTGATGCAATCTCTTTACGACTTTTAAACTTACGACTTACCTATAACAATACAAGAATACAACCATGAAAAAAATAATCTGCTTACTCCCCCTGATATGGTTATCAAGCCTGATACTGCGCGCACAGGAGTTAAACGCTTCCGTGAAAGTTAATGCTCAAAAATTGCAGACGGTTGATCCAAAAGTGTTTGAAACCCTGGAACAGACGCTGATAGAATTCTTGAATAATCAGAAATGGACAAACGACGTATTTGAAGTGGAAGAGCGGATTAATTGTAATATCGTCTTGACGATTCAGGAAGAGTCATCGTGGGCGAAGCGCCGAATCGAGAAACTGTACCTGTCCAGGAACAGGATCGGGTGATTACCTTATCCGCGAAAAGCAAAGAGGCCTTGAATGACCAATGTCATCGGCTGAAAAGTGAACTCGAACAAAACCCGGACCTCAACCTGGATCACTTGAGTTTTACTTTAAACCAAGGGCGTGCCGAGTTGGGTGTAAGGCAAGCCTTTGCTTTCAAGAATAGAGAATTCCTGCTCGACCAATTAGCAAAGCCTGCCGGGGTGTCTGCTCCGGACTCTGCACCCAAAGTTAAAATGGTTCGTTCGGCCATCATCATGGCATGCACATCTGCCGTTAGCGTTAACAACGTTTGGCCTGGCGCTAGTTTTTCGCCATCGGGCACTGCTATGGTTAACTCAAATTGATCTGTTAATTCTCGCATGATTGCATTGACCACTAAAGCACCGCTGACAACAATTGGCGTGTCGCATTTTGATACAATCTTTACCGAATATGGTGTTTGCTCTCCCTCAAATAAGAGCGAAGTTGTCGCATCTGAATAGGTGTTTGATAAATCTTCACGCAATGACAGTAAAATCGCGAAATATTATTCTCCCAGGGACTATCGTCGTTTTAGGTAAAATCTAATTCTTGTACCTCAAATCTACCTCTGTATCTGCTGCAAACTTTTACCAGCATCAGTTAGAAAGTAGAATTTTCAAACCAAGAATCGGAGACACGAAAATCCTTCAAGACCCAAATTTGCCTCAGAGACTACCTCACCCTCTCCATCCTCAGTCCAAGTTGCTGTAATGATCAAGTGTATGTAAGAATGTTAAATCACACCCCTAAACTACGTCCTAAATTCGGAATTGTCGCTTCGGAGTGTTTAGAAAATATATGACGAAACAAAGGATACGTTTGTTTTCGTATAACATAGGCAAAATTTCGAAATAGTTATAGATACATAGACACGGTATTGAAATAGTTTAGGAATGTCTGTTCTTAATTATTTTCATATTTTTAAAAATTTAACCTTGATTTTCTTATGAAATATGTTTTAATACAAATTGTGTCTTCGATGAATTTGAGGCTTAAAATGTTTTTAAAGTTGATTATTTTTCACAGATTTTTCTTCTGTTATTTCATCCTAATTAATAATGTGGCTATTTTTTCGGGGTACAAAGAAAACTTTGTGAAACGCATCAAAAAGTTGTTTTTACGCATTTTGTTACATTTTCATAAGTTAGACAAATATTACGAGGATGGGGATTTCAAACCCGTTAACCCCACTCCCCCACCCTGGATAAGGCCTTGAATCACGGATCAGAATACTTTCAAAATCTTGATCAAAATATGAAGGCAAGCATCACAGCAGCTTATGGCAAAATCGCACACTCCATTGACGTGTTCTTCACTTTTGTGCTTTTTAATGGGGTGAGAGCACAATGGCACAGAAAATAGCGATACATACCGTCACCCGTTTTGACTCAATCCGCTATTATTTTACTGTATCAGATCCCAGTATGCGACGCAGTCCTGGATTTCTGACCGCCTTGTTGTCACCTCTGCTCCAGATTGTAGGAGCTGTCAATAGGAAATTGTTCTCTGGCCACGGTCGACGAATGGCAGCTCATTTTGGATTTGAACGTTAGCTTTGAATTATGCGTTATGGTGAACCAAAAGCTCCTGTAGGTCGGACAAGTATCCAAGTAACAGCAAGACGCAATCTTGCTGGGCACGCTTCAGCTTTCCACACCTGGAATTGAGCTGGGCTGATGTATACGAGGTACTGCTAGACGCAATCGCTCCCGTAGTCGTTATCGAGGTCAATAGCCAGTCCGGCTCAGCACTAGACTACGAGTCTCATCAAGAGAACGGAAGACAGGTAATTGCGGTCGGCGGATTCTCCTTATCCAGAGGGCTGACACTGGAAGGGCTTTCGGTCAGTTACTTTCTGCGGCACTCCGTGATGTACGACACGCTCATGCAGATGGGCAGATGGTTCGGGTATCGACCCGGTTATGAGGACCTGTGTCGTGTGCGCGCAACACTATCGCAAGTCTTGGCCCACCAAGCCATTGATGATTGTCATTTGGACCGACGAGTCGGGAGATGATCTGAAGAATCTCGAAACCGCAATCGCCGTCTGTCGCAAGCAATCCGTTTCGGTTTCCGTCGTGGGTCCTTCGTCAGTATTGGGTGCCGACACCGGTCTGCACTCCTATCTCGACCCCAAAACCGATTCGGTCTATCAGATTCCGGTGCGACGCGGGCCGGACACGCCGGTCGCGGAACGCATCGAACTCGGATACTGGTACCTGACCGGCATTGGCAATTAGCCGGAGACCTCCTCCCCGACCCTACCTACGAGCAAAAACTAGCGACGGCTTTCAACCGCAATCACCGAACGACTCAGGAATGCGGTTCTATCGACGAAGAATTCCGCGTATCCTATGTAATCGATCGAACAAATACCTTTGGGAAAGCATTCTTGGGCTTAACGGTAGAATGCGCCCAATGTCATGATCACAAATACGATCCGATTTCTCAAAAAGAATACTATCAACTTTCCACCTTTTTCAATCAAGTCCCGGAAAAAGGCGTTACCCGGAGTTTTCGTCCCAGCTTCCCGTGCTGGCGGACGGGGCCATTGTCGGCATCATCGACGAGAGCGACCTGCGGCTGGCGGTGCACGGGCACGAGGAAAATTTCCAGAGTCCCGTCTCCGAGTTCATGGTGACACGGCTGGAGACCATCGCCCCAGACGCGCCGCTGGACCAGCTGATGCCGATCCTCAGGGCGGACAAGGTGGCGATCGTAGCGAACGACAGCACCATCTTCGGGCTGATCACCAAGGTCGACATGATCAACAACATGCGTCGCCACATGGCGGAGGCGGTCGACGGCTAGGAATACAAAAAGTCAGAAAGAACTTGCAGAAAAATTGAGAGGTATTGGGGAAAAACCCAAGCTTTATAGGATGATTTTTTTTTAAGAATGTTGCGACAGTACTGATTATTATATATCCAAACAGGTTTGAATTGTGAACTAGTTGCCTTTATACTGTAAAACTTCCCACAGAACACGGGACTCTGTAAACACTACGGTACCAAGTATAGGGTCAGTTTTATCCTTTCCAGAATTGAAAAATGTTCAACCTCAAGTTCATTTTTGAACTATAATTATTGTTTATATCGAAGCCTTTTTCATCTCTTCATTCATTGACTACCGGAGCGATGACAAGCAGTTCCGGAAGTATCGCGTGATCTTCGTCAATGGCGAGCCATTCCCCTGCCATATGGCCATCTCTGAGCAGTGGAAGATCTGGTACTTGAATGCCGACATGCACCTTTCCCATGAAAAGCGCATGGAAGAACGAGACTTCATGGTGAACTTCGACAAAGACTTCCGTGCGCGCCACGAGCAGGCGCTAATGGACCTCCCAAAGCGTGTCGGCTTGGAGTATTTCGGTATAGATTGTGCCGCGATACTCCAATCAAAGGAAGCCTTGCACAATTTCTCTACATTGATTGGCAGTCCGCAGATCTAGAGCAGGCCTACGCAAAACTTCTTGAAGCCTGCCACCCAGCAGAGAAATTGGTTTATGCCGACATCTCAGCGCCTGTCGACACATTGGAAAAAGAGTTTGTTCAACTGGACTATAAAACAAGACTTTACACGTACGCATTCAGTTCTGACGGAAAGTATGCACTTTCTGGTGGAGATGACCGACTAGTGAGATTTTGGAACCTGGAATCTGGTCTTTGCCTAAATGCCTCGTTCGTCTATACCGGCCAGTTCGGGCTGACGCCGACCGGGTTCAGCATCGCCTTTGCCATCAACGCGATCGGGTTCTTCTCAGCCTCGCAACTTGCCGCCGGGCTGGGCGAACGTTACGGCATGCGCCGCGTTGTCGAGGGAGCTGTGACCGGCTTTCTCGGCTTCACGCTGCTGCTGCTGGCGCTGGTGATCATGGGCTACGGCACGCTCTACGTGATCGTTGGCTGCCTGCTGCTCGCCAATGCCTGCCTCGGGCTGGTGATCCCGACCACGATGGTGATGGGATAAGATTCTCTATCACGGCAGTCTGGATGATATACAGATGAAAAGTAAACTATTTTTTCAGCTTATACTTCATGAGTTAAGTGGTAGCATTGGTCTTGATATGTATGCTGCTGAAATTGTTCATGCTACGGAGTGATGGAGGATCCCTCTCCACGATAGCTAAAGTAAAGAGAAGTACCCTTCTGAACTGTTGAAGTCATGATCCCAGCTGAATCCCATTTAGTGTGATTGTGATGAGGCAAGATCTGGTCTGCTTTTTACGCTTTTTAGAAAGACAAAAAGGAATTGGACGAAGGGCGGCTACGGTTGGCAGTGCTGGCCGGCTACGTCCCTGCGATCGAGCTCGCCGGTGGGGGGGTCGAGTTCAACTCGACCGTGGAGCTGCTCCGCGCGCTCCAGGACCAAGACCCCGAGGCGATCTACCGGGCCCAGTCCGCCTTTCTGCACGACCGCTTCGCGGCGCTACCCCCCACCATGCCCCGCGAGGAGCGTGAAGCCCTGAAGGCGATCCTGGAGGGCCTGGACGAGGCGCTCCGGTCGGGTCACAGCGACATCCCCGCCGTCGGGAACGTCTTCTAGACCATTATTATCAGAAATTTTTTGCTCCTCTTCTCTGAATCTCATTGTTCTTTAACCTACATTAATTAAGTCTTTCAAGGATTGGCCACTTGGGTCAGCCACTACCACCTAGTGTACATCTTGGAGTACGCTCTACATTTTCGCCAAGCGTGACATAGCTCCGCCACACATTGCACGGTTTTCGTTAAGTGCGGCACAGTTCCAAATGATTTGGCACACTTTTGCCACGCATGGTTCGTGCCACCTGGAAATATATTATTTCTATAATTCAGAGCTGCATCGAAATGTCGTGCCCACAAGGCGACGGCGAATGAGCATCTGGATCAGGTGATGATGGATGTTGATGCAGCGCGCGCCGCAGTTGCGGATGTTGGCCGTGTTGGTGTGGTCGGTTTTTGCTGGGGCGGGTTTGTAACCTATCTTGCCGCGTGTCGTCTGAGTATTGATGCGGCCAGCGGCTATTATGGCGGTGGAATCCACGAATTCGCGGACGAAACACCGGAATGTCCAACTCTGCTGCACTTCGGTGACAATGACGCATCGATACCTATGACGGATGTCGATGTTGTACGCAGTAGCTGGATTCATGACGCACGAAGGCCATCAGAATATGTGCTGGCACACCCCATTTATTTTCCGATGCCCTGGCATAGTCGTACCAGTCGGGGTGTTGTTCGAACACCGCGCATAAATCTTGCTGCTGACGCGGTGGATCTGCGGCGCAGCCAATCAGAGCACACGTCAATAGCACGCCAATCAATGAGCCGATTCGGCTAATCTTACCGCAGGAAAAGAACGGCATTTTCAGTATTAGTCGTCTTGCGTTAAAGGCAGCCAGCTTAGCAGCGTTGTGCCAGATGCCGTCCTGCACGCGACCGGATCGTCGGTGATGTAGGGAAGTACGTCGAATCCTTCGTCGACCAAGGTCTTCGCCGCCTCGATGGTCGCGGGCACGTCCGGGTAGAGCGTCTTCTCGCAGCCAATGACTTCGAGCTTCACGAGTTTTCCAACGCCGGCTTCTCTTGCGAGACGGCACGTGCGTACCGCGTCGTCGGCGGTATAGCAGCCCGCGGTGTTCGGCAGGATCGTGTACTTCTTGGGACTTACGTAGTCGAGGAGGTTCTCTTGCGAAGCGTCGGTGATGTTCACGCGGAATTAGTTATTTTTAATCGAGATCTTTCAAATATATTCTCTAAACTTTTAAATTTGATTTCAACCAAATATTGCTCAGTTAAAGGTTGCAACGGGTTCGATAGAAAACTTTAGACAAAAAAACACGAATGAAGAAACGGGACACATTTATATCACTGCATATTTATGTTACCGTGAATGTCCGCAAATTCGTGAAAGTCGGCATTCACCTGTGAATGTCCAAAATACCTTTTTCTTCATTGAATTTAACCAGTGTTGCCAGTTATTTTTTTTCAATATAGTGCAAGGTTGGCCGACATCGCGGCTGTCGTGCCAGATCAAGGTCGCACCGGAATTGGACGGGCTGGTGGTTCAGGTGCCGGAACGCCAGTCCTGATGGTATCGGCGCGGCAAGGAGGCCGGCATGCAGGCGGCCACTGAAACAGATGTCATCATCATTGGCGCGGGGCCCGTCGGGCTGTTCGCGGTGTTCGAGCTTGGCCTGTATGACCTCCAATGCCACCTGATCGATATTCTGGACCGCCCCGGCGGGCAATGTGCCGAACTCTACCCCGAAAAACCGATTTACGACATTCCGGGGAAGAAACAAAGCCGAAAGTTACGATTTTCGTTGATAACATCAGTTCATTTTAATAATTTAATATAAATCTTTTCACGACGGATTGTATGATGGAAAACTTCACGCCCGTTTCCGCCCTGATTGGCGGCGGACTTATCGGTTTGGCCGCAGGCCTCTATCTGCTGCTTAATGGCCGCATCGCCGGTATCAGCGGTATTGTCGGTGGTCTTTTGTCTCCGTCCAAGGACGGGGCAGCAATGATCGAACGTCTTGCGTTTGTTCTTGGCTTAATCATTGGCCCGATCCTTTGTGCTGGTTCCCGGCCAGTCGCGGTTGTGCGCGTCGGCGTTGAGATAAACCGAACCGGGCACATCATCGAGTCGCGGGCCGAACGTACCGAACCCGCCGCGCGGATCGCTGGCCCAGACCCATGCGTGGCGATCGGCCGCCGGGCCGCCGACGTAGTTGAAGCCGTAGGTGCGCCACGTGTCCTGTTCCTGCGTGGGGCAGCGCAGATAGCTGGCGCCGACGCCTTGCATGCGCTTGATCTGGCCTTCCTGGCCGAAGTATGAGTTGAGATAGTAGCCCATCCATTTGCGTAAACAATAATTTTATTTCAGTACTCGCATACAACTTTAGACAAGATAAATCCAACATAAGATTGTATTTGACTATATTGCATCGACGCAAGTGTAGAACTAACTTCCCATCTTGGCACCAACGCTTATTATATGAAGATAGGATTTCTAAATCCTGTCTTATTTGTGTAGTTCGTACTCCTCTAAAAGAGGTATTGTAGTTTTGCAATCCAACTGGTATTTCTTAACAATAGTATGTGGTTTGACCTCCAAACAAAACTCTCTTGACTTGACTCCAGAGACAGTCTGGTGCATGATAAATCTATGAAGTAGTCTTCCTGTGTGAGTGTGTGTGTGTGTGTTTGTTTGTGTTTGTGTGTGTGTGTCTGTCTGTCTGTCTGTTTATCTGTCTGTCTGTCTTTCTTTCTGTCTGTCTTTCTCTCTTTGTCTGTCTGTCTGTCTGCGTCCTGTGTCTCTGTGTCTGCGTCTGTGTTGTCTGTGTCTGTATTGTGAGTGTTTGTGTCAGTGTCTGCCGTCTTTTCAGTTGATTTGCATCAGCCTAAACGAAAAAATAAAATTTAACATACCAGAATTGTTTTAAGTCTGTACCTGGGACTTGCAGTACGTTTCTTGTGCACGCTACGCGTGCGTATTTTTGCTCTATTTTTTACCGTCGTGGCGCTTTGCACGCCATGGCAGCTCCTTCATGCACAAGGTTTTGAAAGCGGTCCGCTGAGGGTACGCAACCTTTCTCCGGTGCTGCAGCTGTACGGTATTCCTCGGATGATGGGTGCCCGCACCCTTAAGGGTGACTTTGAAGCCAGCTTCAACATAGAGATTGCAAATAACTTTCAAAGTGATCTGGTTGATGGTGCTTTCGGTTTGTTTTCAGTTTTACATATTTATTTTGAGAGTGAAAAAGTGAATGTATTCTTAATTTCGTAACTGTTGGTACTGCCGTAACTAAATTATCGCCTGGCGAGAAAAATGCCAATAATAATCCCCTGAAGAGAAAAATGGCTTGATGTAGGCGGCTATTTGAACCACTTCTGTCTGTATTAGATCGTAAAAATTCGCTTCTTTGAACAGGACATTTGTGCGTGCAACAATTCCTGTTGATGCTCTTTGTAAACAAGTGTTCTTTAAAAGTGCAAATCGTATTATTTTTAGGTAGATCCGCCAGAGTTAAAGAACATCCGCGCCGCGTAGTGGGCGTCCTGCGTATACGCGCTGTCACTGAAAACAAACACACAGTTCACAGGCAGGCCCTCGTCCAGCAGTTGCTGATGCATATCGCCGTTCAGCCTGGACCGCTGCAGAGCTGCCAGGTCACGCACAGGTAACAACAAAAACCGCGGACCAACTTCAGCCAGTTCGACCGGCAACCCGGCACTGACATCGGCTGGTGTAAGGCCAACCAGCGACGCCGCCCGGGTAACATCAAAGCTGCCATGAAAGGTCACCTATAGCCTTTTTATTCGAAATAGTCTAATGTAATATAACAAGGCTCTAGGGGTTGAATTAAACCTCCAGAGTCTGAGGGCAAGAGTTTTAAGTTGTGCCTCGGATGCATTTAAGGTTTTTATGGAAAGTAACCGAAAAGCAAATTCTCTTTTCGCGCCAATCCAAAATGTTTAGTAAAGATCATACTGCAAATTCAGATAAGCTATTTCTTGTAATTCTGTTTACAAATTAGGGGTACAAACGACCACAAATTTTAACTATACGATCTAACAGCTAGGCTTGGTTTTATTGGTAAATGCTGTAATTAAGGAGGCTCGGGGTCGGGGATTCCGCCTCCCTGACGTATGGAAAGTTACATCTAGTCTCTTGATTTCTAATAAACTTATCTACAGTGAGAAGCCTCTAAAGAGTTGTCTCTAGCAAAGGAAACTTGGCAACACCCGCACAAGTGCTATATAATTCGGCCAATGCCTATGGCACTATTTTTCCCTATGGCCAATAATTATATTCGTAAATCCATTCAAATGCTTTCCAAAAGATTTCTTTGGACTATTATGGAAACAAATAATCCTACTTAAGGCTCGATCGACTGGAACCGCACGGCCCACACCGGCGAGACCTACGTCAAGACCTACATCGAGGAGCGCGAGCTCACGATGATGTTCCTCGTCGACTGCAGTCGCTCGATGGACTTCGGGAGTTCGGAGTTCACCAAGCGTGAGACGGCGGCCCAGTTCGCGGCCCTCATGGCCTTCGTCGCGCAACGACAGCAGGACCGCGTCGGTCTGTGCCTGTTCGGCGAGGAGCCGGGCCTGCACCTGCCGCCGCGCAAGGGTGCCGGCTCGGTGGCGCGTGTCGTCCGCGAGGTCCACATCGTCTTTTTTTTCTTAAGGTTATCTGGGAAAAATGTCTAAAGAACATGATAAACGTGTGAAGAAAGCAAAGAAAGGCAATGAAACATTGGAATGTGGAATATGTTGTCAGGAAGATTTTCTCATTGATGATATGGTCGAATGTACAGTTGGACATATCTATTGTCGGTAAGGAATGAATTTTGAAGGAAAAGATTTTTTTCTGATAATTTCAATTGGTTTAGAAATTGTGTTCGAACACATGTAGATGTGTGTTTTCAAGAAGGCAAATGTCGTTTTGCATGTCCTAGCTACAGAACCCGTGGGACGCGTCAAATTCAACGAATTAAACGGACACTACACTAGCGCCTTACACTTGGCAGTCTTGGCGCTAAGCCAAGGCTGCCGAGCGAAGAGGTGGTTGCCAGGGGCTCCTGGAGCTATCGATGCTCCTGCCAAAACCAAAGTGATCGAGATTCCCGCGGAGTGCAAGAGCGTCAGGTGGACAGTGTTAGCTAATGCTGCTACGACCCGAGAGGTTACTATCCCTGCCGAATTCGAGACCATTACGGTGCGGAAGCTTGTAGAGGCCGCTTGAGAAAAATAATGAAATTATCAAAAAGATGTTAAAGTTGCAATTAGCTGCTTTAACACACAACTTGCTATTACATTTTAAAATCACTGGTTTTAGTAGTTTTTATGCTTCTAACATATCATTCTTATCATGTCGATTCTTTATTATATTCAATGCAGGGCATCCATGGGGATGTGGTAAAATTCCACCCTAGCTGTAAAAAAAATATCTTTATTTTGATGTTAAATTTTTTCCAAGCAAAAATAGTTAAACAAAAAAAAAATGTATTATTAAGTTTCGAATCCTAGTGTTCTGCCATCAGGCTGGCCACGCGGGAGAGCCCGATCGCGGGGTCGGGCCGGTCGGCGTAGTAATCCCAGCTCAGCAGGTGGCAATGCAGATCCGTCGTCGCGAGCACCCGCAGCAGGCCGGGCTGCCCGGCCCCGGCTTTCCCAGCCTGTGTCACCATCTCTCGATCGCAGTCAGCACGGCCCGTCCTGTCCACTTCCTGGCGGCGCATTCTTGCACCCTGTTTCCTGCCGGCGCTGCCCGCGCCCTGTTCCTGCCGACGCCATTCCGCGCCTGATTATTGTCCGGCGGTGATTGGTTGACAAAAGTCTCGGAAAACTTCCTTTTTTCAATATTTAAGCTTAAGCAAAAGTTAAACTCATAAATTAGGTCTTGTCTATCTATATCAGTGCTTTTATGACAGTAAATATAAAATCTATTGTTGTTGGTCAAAAATTCTGAAAGTATCTTGGTGTTAGGTCTACTGTAAAAAATTGAACATTTTCCCTGGCATATATTTTTTCAGCATTTTAACCTTCCAAAAAATCCTGTAATCAGATTCAGATGAGCCTAGCTGACTGATTTTTTCTATATTCTAATCTTTAGTTTAAAGGAAACACCTTCCCTACTAGCCATTCTTGAACTTTAAATTAAATCCATGGATTATTTTTGAACCTGAACCTTCAGAGGGAGGTAAAGAGCAATAACAAAAGTAAAAAGAGCATAAACATTGCCTTCAGGTGTTTTACAAAGTTACTCTTTGAGGCAAACCTTAATTACTTTTGATTCTGAACATTTTTTTGAAACTTAGAAATTATTCAGTTTTTTTCCATATATTAAAATAACATTAAAAATACTTATATCAAAACTAATTGACTGGAGGTATTTTTTCTCTTAGCAGAGGTATTGCCATAGGCACTCCCTTTTTTCTAAAAAACATCAGCACTCATGTTCCTGAATATTCTCTTACCCCTGAAGAAATAGAGCAAGAAATTCTCCTTTATCGATCTGCACTCAATACCAGTAAAAAAGAAATTGAGATCCTTCAAGACAGATTAAAAAATGAAGGCATGGAAGAGATTGTAGCTATTTTGGACTCCCATTTAGAAATTTTAAAAGATCCACTGCTTACATCGGAGCTAGAACTTAAAATACGGAACATGCTGAAAAATGCAGCTTCCGAATTATCTTTCGTAACGAACTTCAATATTCGTATGTTTTTATTACGTATATGAGGGGGTTCTTCTTTAATACCTTGCTCTTTGCACTAAAGCTTAAATTTTGTTCCAATGCTTTAAGAACTAAAAGAAGTTTAGTTGAATCACAAAGGCTGTAGGATCACAAAGTTGAATCACAAAGGCCCTGAATCACAAAGGCCGTAGAAGAAATAGTTTAAATTACTAAAAATAATTTAGCGTAAAAAGCAGGTATTTAGGAGTAAATGAACCCCTCATATACCAAATAATTTATATAAAAGCTATAACGAATTTAACGTTCTAGAAAATCTAAATTTTGAAGTTGCCACTTCAAGTAAAGTAGCCCTCATCGGTCCAAGCGGTTCGGGCAAATCAACTATCTTACGTATATTGATGACCCTGGAGTCCATTGAAGCAGGACGGGTAACTATTGATGGCGATATTTTATATAGTATCAATCCAAACGAAAAAGCCTTACCTTTAATTGAAAAACGTATTTCAAGAATACGCTCAAAAGTTGGAATGGTTTTTCAAAATTTTAACTTATTTCCGCATATGTCGCCCGATGTCTCAAACTTGAGCCAGCAAATGACGTTTTCCGCCGAATCGTAGATCAGGATCGCAACTGTGCCATCAGCCAGAACGCAATGAACGCGCGTGTCGGGCTGGCGCTGCACAGCCATTCGGGATACGCCAGGGCTGCACACTTCAGGCACAAGCGTGGTCATATCCATACTGCCGTAATCATAAGTTTTCGGCTTGAAGTCCATTTCGTAGATGCGCAGGCCGGAACGCTGAACAAACAGCCCTTTGTGATCCACGAGCACCGCCGCGACTCGGGCGGAGCCTATTTTTGTTTTGTTTTGTAACATGAATTTGTGATTTCTTAGGACATATTTTTGTTTGGTAAGAATTATTTTTGTTTTGTAAGAAGTATTTTGTATTTTGTAATGAATATTTGTAATCTTTTGGGATATTTTTTTTTGTAAGAAGTATTGTGTATTTTGTAAGAAAAATTTGTGATTTCCTAGGATGTATCTTTTGTTTTGTAAGGATTATTTTTTGCTTTGTAGAAAGTGTTTTTTAGTTTTTAAAGACGTGTTTTGTAGTAAGAATCTCTAATTTTTTGGGATGTATTTTTCAGCATCCTTTCCCTCACCCAGTCCACCTCCAGTGCAATAAATACACTTTTGTTAATCCTAGGTATTTTTGTCTGAAGACCTTCGATATAATCCAGTTTTGCAATCATCACAAAAATGAACCATAAAAACTAAAAATTTATTTTCATTCTGATATCATAATAAGATACAAGGGCTGAATACTCAAACCCGTTTGAGTCAGTTCTGTTATGCGATGTTATCGATACCAGAAGTGGAGATTCTCAACAATTATTACCTGAATCTTCTCTTGAAATTCCCAAAATTGGCGTCGAGACAGGCGACGCCGAAGGCGCCGCGACTGGCCACGTAGCGACCGTCGGGGGAGACCACCTTCGGCGGGATCTCGTCGAAAGGTCCTGCACCGACGGCGAGGGCGATCTCGAGGTCCGGTGCAACGGCGTCGGCGCTCACCGATTGGTCCGCTGCATCGAGCGGTGGGTGTGCCGGAGGATCCCGCCGCAGGTGCGCCATCGCGTCGAGGAGCCCGACCGGTCCTACGGTTCGGACCAGACGGCCGGCGACCTCGTAGTGCCGACGCGCCGACGCGGAGCCGGACCCGAATAATGCCTGTTCAATTTCACGATGCGAAGTTTCGACAACTGAGCCAGGACGAGCTATCCAAATGGTCTGGTGCCGAAGCGGCCGCAGTGTCGGACTGCCTCGAACGGTCAATGGCTATGGACGGCGGCATCAGCCCGGTTGATAGTTCGATGCGGATCGTCGGGCAGGCGCGGACCGTGCGCTGCATGGTCGGTGACAATAGCGCGCTCCACGCGGCGATTACCTTGGCACGACCAGGCGATGTTTTGGTGGCTGATGCCGGCGGTTTCCTTGGAACGGCTGTGTACTGGTTCGATGTTGTTCGATGATTCCAACGGATTCTTGACATTGAAAAGAAGCACGAAGACCTTGTTGAGCATGTTTAATACGAGAAGGATGATCGGTTGCATCTATGAAGAAAAACGATGACATAGAGAAATGATGGAGAGAAAAAATTACTTACTTTGCAGTTCGAAATCAACCAATGCGACTTCTTCGATTAATAAACGAAGATATTCCAATGGATTAGCAGTCGGAGAGAAGAGTTCCAATGCTTTTTGGTAATGTAACGAGACGACGGTGCGTAAACGCTTTGGAAATACAGAGGTGTTGTTACTGGCTGGGATTTAAACGCCAAGGTTGGTCATTTTTGTTCTTTAAATATGGGATTAGTTGGAAAAAAACAAAGTTATTTCTGGAATTTGTTTTGCAGTAACATAGCCAGGAGATGAGAGTGGGGTTTGTTCCTCTTTCTATAAAAAATATAAGAACAGTTAGAATTATATGAAATCATTTACCTTAATTTTATAATGGCTGCAAGAACATCCTTTTCAAGGTCAGCTTATTCTAAAATGGGTTGAAAGTATTTTGAATAATTATGGCGTACATCCACTTTTTTATAAATTCGTCTTGATAACATTGTCGTTAAGTGCCATACGGCACCACAAATGTGACTTTGCATCATTGAGTAGAAAGGTTGAGGAGCATAAGCAGTGTACCATTGAAATCTCCATGGATAATGGATGAATCCAATCTTCTTCTTGAGTCCTCCCCCTCCCAGTCCCCTTAGTAAGTGAGAATAAAAAAAATTTGAAAAAGCTGTCCATTGAAAAAAAATCACTCGAATTAAAGGCTATTTGATAAATGATAAACGCTATTTTGCTTGCCTTTACGGACCTAGTGACATCGCGGCCATCCTCTGACGCGGTGATTTCATGCTCGAAATCGCGCGGACCGCCGTTCCAGAACCGCTCAATCCTGGCGGCCGGGTGCTCGTCCCCCTCGCCCGCTTCGTGATCCCAGGTCACGCCGAGCGCGGACAGGGCCTGACGGACCTGCCAGGGGTATTCGGCAACCACGCCGACAAAGCCGACCGCGGGGTCACTGACCACCGTCACGACGCCCGGCACCGCCGCGGCGGCACGCGTGTCGACATGTGTCAGGCTGGCGTCGGGAACCGGGGTAAATAATAAAAAATAATAAAATATAATAGAAAATACTAATAAATACTAATAAAGACTAATAAAGACTAATAAATACTAATAAATACTAATATATACTAATAAATAAGAATAAATAATAATAAATACCAATAAATAATAATAAATAATAATAAATAAATAATAATAAATAAGAAATTATTAATTTAATTAAAAATGAAGAATAAAGTAGTCCCAAATATTAATTTAAAATTAAAATTTGTGAGTTGATAAATTTTTTTTGTGACCAAGTTTTCTTGCAATGAGCGATCCGACCGCCAGGGGATGAAGATCGACGTCGTACTGACCAAGATCCCCGGCGCCAGCGGGGGCGCGGAGGTCTCCGTGCGCATGGCCGGCTCGACCCCCGAGGTGCGCTACCTGTGCCAGGGCGGCGACTGCCGCGCGAAGAAGAAGCCGATGAAGTACCTGGACCCCGGCGCCTGCCCCAAGTGCGAGGGCAAGCTGGTGCGCGAAGGCTCCCGCGAGCAGCGGGCGACGGCCGACGGCGCGGACGACGCGGACGGCGCGGACGGCGGTGACGACGCTGCCAAGGACGATTTTCTTCCCCTGCGTGTTTCATTTACTAGTATGAAAACGTATTGTGAATTTAACATTTTTTCTTTGCTTCACTATATTAAGTAATGAGGCTTCTTCGTCACAAAGCGCAATACTTACGGCCCATTCAAAACGTGATTTTGCTAATACCAAGCTTTAAATTAATTCAATGTAACAGGAAGGTACGTCTAATAAGAAACAAGAGCAATATAAATGACGTATTTTCATTAATATCTCTTATAAATAGCTCTTAATATGGCTTAAATTTACCTCTAACAAAAACCCCCCACTCATCATTGGAACGTCATCGGGCTGAAAGATGACAAATTGGGGGAACCGTGCCTTTTTTCCTCACATAGCTTGAAAACTCTCAGTATATCTAACACGTTGTCTTGCTTCTTAGTGCTGGGATTCCCGTGAGTGGAAGTTCCAGTGACAGCGCACAATATTTTTTTTTTGCAACACTAATTGAAGCGTCGTCAAAAAATTCGGACGCTATTTTCACTATATCATCACTGGGGTTTTTAGCTCTGTTGCACGAAAACAGAAGTTCAATACGGGGTTTAAAATAAGTTCATTATGGACGGCAAGTCGATTGCCGACCTTTCGGAAGACCGCTTCGGCATGCGCGATCTCCTGAAGATCGAAATGACCAAGGCTCCGATCGCGGCCAACGCATAAGGTTTTTCGACGCAAAGAAGTTGCGAAGGCGCCACCATCCGGTCGGCGCCTTTTTCGTTTCGTATGTCTCGAAATGTGTCGATTGGTCGGGAAAAGGAAAGGCATGCCACGCGTCTTGCGCGGGCTCTTTCAAAGAAAAGGCCGGGCTGGCTTGCCGCTGAGGGAGAGGAGAGGGCGGTTGGCTGGCCTTTGTTTTGGACACGACTGTTTCCTGTCGAGGACTGGCTATACCGGTGAAGATGGCGTGGAACTGATTTTGGATGAAAAGCATGCCAGCGCAGTCTGGTCTCAATTGATTCAGTTAGGTGCAGAAGCTGCCGGGTTGGGTGCTCGCGATACACTTCGTTTGGAGGCCGCCATGCCCTTGTACGGGCATGAATTGAGTGAGACGATCAACGCGGCTCAAACCGATTTGCGATTCGCGATCAGTTTGAAGGATCGAGACTTCGTTGGAAAAGCCGCAATCGAAAAAGAATTAGATCTGTGTTCAATTGCGGTCATCTGTGTTCAATTACGTTCATCTGTGCTCATCTGCGTTTATCGGCGGTTATAAGATAAGACGCTGCTAATGCGATCGTCGAGCGATTGCGGCGACCTTATCACGGCCTATCTGAGCTAGTCCAACAACGAGCGATCCTGGAATGCTGCGTCGATTGCTACTTGGTGATTGTGAATCCTCGGATTCTGCTCTCGAGAGGCATCATTGTGCAATGGATCGATGCGTCGCCGCGACTTCGACTTCCTTTTTGCGAGGTCATCATCAATGTTTGTGGCCCCTCCCACGGGGACTGTGGGGGAGTACGTCGTCCACAAAGACATAGTTATAAGGTTTTTTGACTACGCTGAATAAAATGGCCATCTCAGAATTTTGATCTGGCGACTTTGGGAAAATAATTAGCGTGGGAGGGGGCCTAGGTGCCCTCTGATTTTCTTGGTCACTTAAAAAGGGCACTAGAACTTTTTATTTCTGTTAGAGTGAGCCCTCCTGCAAAATTCTAGGACCACTGGGTTGATAGGATCATCCCTGGGAGAAAAAACAAATAAATACGCATCCGTTTTCGAGCGCACCATTCGCAATTAGAGTAGATATTAATTCTGGGGATTACCGGTTTGTGTCTGTGGATCGCCAAGGGCACCGCGTTCCGTCCACAACGCCATCAATATCGGGAGACGGCCAGGTAATCGCTTTTGCAAGCACGGCGGCTGGTTTGGTCGATACAGGTATCCTGCAGTCTCCGCCATCACCACCTGTCGTCTACCAGGTGTTTGTCGCCGATTTCGCAAACCCTCAACCGCTTTTTGCAGACGGGTTTGAAAACACGGGGCGCTAGCGATGAAATTCACGGGGCTCTTAGCTCAGCTGGTTAGAGCGCTACGTTGACATCGTAGAGGTCGGTGGTTCGAGTCCACTAGAGCCCACATAGAAGCCCTTGTAAGTCCTGGATTTACAAGGGCTTTTGACATTTAAAACCGATTCTCAACACGATAAGCATCTTCTTTAGTTGTTGCCATTCTTTATTGCTTATCTTTTTGTGACCTGTACCTCTAGCTGAACTTCCACTACCCTTCGCGTATACTAATAGCATAATGCTTTCAGCATTTGGGCCTGATTCGGTAAGATTCACTGTACCTCCGAAGCTGCCTTTGCTATAAAGAAGGCAAATAAGAGATGGGAAAAAAATGTAGCAACAAAAGCAAGCAAAACAAAATGCAGGTTGTGAATAGATTTGGTGATAAGACGAAACTGAAAAGGCTCAGACAGTGACTGTTGATGACACCACAGACAGTTTTCTTGGTTAAGATCTTGAAAAGAATTATTTACTTTTTTGTTTTCCCATATTCATGGAATCAGGGACTTGAATATATTTGATATACCGCTATTCAATTACCTCGTTTTGAAACCTCGAAGTTTTAAAAATCTCTCTATATGTCTTACTTTTTGGCTACCTGCTGTACGTCATTGCGTTTGTCTCTCTACTAGTTATTCCTGCAGCTTTCAACCTTTCACTTGGGTTTAAGGATGTCTATGTTAACACTCTTCTAAAGATATTTCAGGTAACTGAATCCTCATCTGTTCTTTGATATGGGAGATGTATGATTAGGATCTATTTATGTCGGCCAAGAAAATTGAAGTAGTTACATATCGGGTTGATACTCCATTGTTTGCCATGATCTCCTTGAATTTGTTGATGGTGAGACAGATCATTGATATCTTCCAGGCCTCGGCTGGCTCCTTCCACTTGCGCTGCTGCCAGGTGCGCAGGAAGAGATCGCTGACCGTGGCCAGCGGGTCGGTCAGGCGTTCCAGGTGGCGGATCGCTTCGGCCAGGGCCAGGGGGCCTTCTCCCTCGGCGTCCACGAACGCGATCTTCAACCGCGGGCGGTCCTCCTTGGGACGGCTGAGCTTGGGCTTCTGGCCGGTCTTCTTGGCTTGCCGGTGGGCTGCCTTGCGCTGTGCGAGGGTCGGGCGCCAGGCCGACTTGGCCTCTTCGAGGTGCACGTTTTTTCATTAGACTGTAGGACTGAATTAGAAAGAATGCTTTCGTCTTACTGACTTAAAATTTGGGACTTGATTTTAGACCCAATGAAAACATGTTTTGTGCAATGAAGAAAACAAAAAAAAAATGCACAAGCTTCATTAGTTATCATTTTTTGCAAGAAATTAAAACTGAATCAGCCCACTTTCTGTTGTAAGACTGACTTCAAATTTGAGACATGAGCTCTCGATGACAGGATAGTTTTGTTCATTGAAGATCACAAAGTAAAAGCGAATCTTTACTAGTTTCACTTCCAAACCGCGTTCTGTTTGCGTGGCAATAGTTCTGCTGTTACAATTCAAAACAGAACCACTACTACCACTGACACTAACACTGACTGAACTATCATTACCAACTCCATTGTTATTATTATTTGATATGCCCGCATGCGTACTGCAACACCCTTCCGTTCTATTATCACCCTCGTCGTTGGGACTCAGCTCCGCGTCCGATGTCTGCTGGCCATTTTCGGTTGTCGCGGCGCCGTTAGCGGTTATTCGCGAAAAAACGTCATCCCGAGACTCTGTCATGACATTGTCCATCGCTTTGATGATCAAATAATGATGCATATTAAAGCACAAATATATACTTTCTTTATATTTTAAACCTAATACACGTTCCCCTTTGAAAGCTCAAAAACAACTGAATTTTCTATCCTCCTTAAGAGCCAGTTTACTGTTTGCATCTCAAGCGGTTTAATATAGCAAGAAAAGAATATGGCAAGCTTATAAGAGTGAGAACTGACGCAAGTGTAAAAAAAACAACAGCGCCATCTAACATTTCGTAACCTCGTTCAACCAGAAGTGCTGCATAATTGATTTTTCGTGAGTTGGATCTAGTTCATCTGTCAGCTCTGGAAGTGAAAGTCCTAGTGCGAGTCCGATTTCTGGCACCGTTAAACAAAAGGGCTTTGTTACAACGTTGAATGTGATTAGTGAAAATGCCAACGGGGGTGAGATAAAGAGAGCACCGCTAGCAAGGATTGATGAAATAGTTCAAACCCCGTCACCTCAGGATAAGAGTGAAGCCAAATTAACCATTACTAAGGTTATTTCATCGCAACAGGCGAGGGAGCAGAAAAAAGAGGGCACCCGAAGCACCGATGTACAAGGTATGTTTCTCACCGAAGGCGACCTCGTGGTGCTCGAGGACGACTTCGTCGCCGATGAGCCCATCTTCATCGCGAAGCTGCCCGACCCCGTGCGGTGGCCGGGCTGCGTGAGCTGCGGCGCGCCACCCACGCGCGAGCACGTCAAAGAGCTGCACATCTCGGAGACCGCGAAGAACATCGCGGTCAGCGCGGCCGGCATCGCCGCCGCCGCGACGGTCGGCCGCGGTTTCATCCGCACCGGGGGCGGCAAGACCTACCGCATCGGCGTCCCGTATTGCGACGCGCACTCCGGCGGGGTCCGAACGCAACCGGCAGGATCCAGAATGACCAGTTGTTCATGCGCGGCAACGCCATATCCGGTGCGCCGATCATCAGCGGAATCATCCAGTTTGCGAGCCCGACAAACGCCGGCATGACCGCACCGAAGACCATGATCAATGCGTGCATGGTCGTCATCTGGTTGAAGAATTCCGGGTGTACAAACTGCAGTCCCGGTATCGCGAGCTCGGAGCGAATGACCATTGCCATTGCGCCGCCGATGAAGAACATTGTCAGGCTGAAGATCAGGTACAGCGTCCCAATATCTTGTAGGCCAAAGTAATTTTGCCTGTAGGCGGCTACTTTCTTATTGCTGCTTGGGATGAATTGAACGCAAGCTTTTGTTTGAGGCGTAGATTTGGATCCATATTACGAAAGAATCGCCGGGGAATGGAAGGAACGAGCCAAGGAACTGGCGGCTTGGAGCTACCAAAACCTGGTGAATCGCACTGACGTTTGGGGCCGGTATCTGCCGAAGCGCCATCGTGTCAGTTCGGACGGAATCAAGAACAATGCGATCACTGCGCCCTTTAGAGACGAACGCGGCAAGACTCGACTGGCAATGTGCTCGATAGTTCGGGCTCGGTCGTTCCGGTGTTTCGCGGGCAGATTAAAGCAGGCGGCCCTGTTACGGTGACGCATCCGGAGGTGCAGCGTTATTTCATGTCGATCCCGGAGGCTGCCGAGCTTGTGCTTCAGGCCGGGGCCATGGCAAAGGGCGGCGAAGTGTTCGTGCTGCACATGGGCGAACCGGTAAAAATCGCGAACCTCGCCCGGCTTATGATCCATCTATCCGGTTTGACCGTGCGGGATGCGAAGAACCCGAACGGCGATATTGAGATCGTTTGTGCTGAATAAACACATAATGACCGTTAAAGCGGTTATAGGAGGATTCGATAACTTTCCCATCGCCAGCTGCTACGACCGGAGTGCCGGATTTCGCTGCGTAATCTATGCCGTTATGCGCTTTATAACGCTTTTGCACCGGATGAAAGCGACGCGGATTAAAGTTAGAGCTGATATATTTGAAGTTAACCGGTGCGCGCAGAAAGCTCTTGCGCATGCTGCGACCTTCGGGAGTGTAGTAATTGCCATCTTTGTAGCGAATTGCGGCAAATTCTTCGCCCTGATTAGAGAACCGAGTTTCCTTTGATTTGGTGGATGTGTTCAAGAAAAACAAATGTGTGAAAATATTCTTTAATAATGTGTAAAAATTTATCACTACCGGTGGTAAACAATCGCCTTCTTAACAATTTTTCTTTTTGATATTTTAAGGAAAAAGTAATAAAGCCAGGCGACAAAACTTTCAAAAATCAGTTCAAAAGTCAATTCCTGAGAATCTCTTGAACTTTGATTTACTAGACTCCACTACCCTCTATAAAAAATCTATAGAAAGTTTGTCCTCTATTAGACTTCAGACTTTTTGCTGACTGTTTGATGGATCTTCTTGTTGCCCAACAAAACGTTTTTTTAGTTTGAGTTAATCTTAGTCTTCTTAACATTAATTTTAAGCCTTGACTTGCAAAACCTCTAGATAATTTTGCATTTTTCTAACAAATGATCTAGGATTCTTAAATCATTTACATAGTCAAACTTGTTTTTGTTACGCCTCTTAGGATAAAGTCCATACAAATGAGGATAGAACGCGTTCCTACTTAATTCTTGCCTGTTCTCTTAGAAAATCAGCAAATTGTTTTATGCATAAGCTTTGAAGGTAAGGATGCTGGGACTGTTTTGAAAAACTATTCATTTTAGTTTTATTGATTTTATCCTCTTGTAAGTTGTTTCTTCTTATATATTTTTGTATTGCTGAGGAAGGCCCTTGGACTTAGGACCGCAATATTCATTCTAATTTGTTTCCCACTGTCTTGAGAAATTCCCTATTGTTCTTCTTGTTTTTGGTATTTGTTTCAGTTACAGTCTTTGGAACAATTGAGCTGGTACCTATTGCGTGTGGGTTATTTTCTTCTTTTCTTTTTTTTCTTTTTTTTTTACTCAGATTTTAATTCATAGATAATTAATTCTGACCCAGGATTGGCAAGGTCTGGATTAATGATATTTCTAGTAAACCTTGAAATAACAGGGTTTAAGTTTTGTCTTGAGTAAAAAATGTAAAAATAGCCGTTAGTTGCATAATCAGGGTGAAAAGCTAGTCCTAATAATCCTGCTTCCCAGTTGTTTGCAATATCATCATGAATGATACTGGTAATATCTAAAAATGGGGTAGCAGGGGAAGTGCCATCAGAATTAAGGATCCATATATAGCCATATTGATCAACAACAAAAAGGCGGGCCACTGGTTTTAGATTCTTCCAGTTCCGGGTAAAGTATCTTGGAGATAACAAGGGCGCCGGGTATGGCCATGATGCTGGCTGTCATCAGATAATTAGCTGATATCCCCATATTAATGTAGACCGCCATAATGCCACCGGAAATACAGGCCATCGATCCTGCCATCACTGCCAGTAATTCCGATTTTGTGGCACTGGGCAGGAATGGCTTGATAAGAATCTGTGCTTCCACCTGGCCAACGAAGACGCTGGCCGAGTTGGAGGTTGCTTCAGCGCCGCTGGCGCCCATGTGCTAGTTGAAATACAATGTTAAGTTAATATTTTATTGATTTAAGTACTGAGAGAAGATGCGTAGAAATGTTTTCTGTTGACAAATTATCATTTTGTATTTCAAAACTTTAAAATGCGCAGTAAGTTATAGTTGCAGGTTAATTCCATGTACTAACTTGTTTTGAACACACCTTAGAGTCGACCAATCCGGGAGCAGCTTCGAATAAGCCCACTATAACCGGTCTAACGACAACAATTACCATCAGAAAAGAAGCCGAGTAGTTAATCATTAGAAAACCTATTCGTTCGGCCGTTGAAGAAATTGTCAAAAGCCCTCAATTTCGCAGGATCCGGGGTGCTTCTCATCCAGTAAAGTAATCATAGAGATTAAAGGCATAACAGATCCCTGATTGGGAGATCCTTATGAATAGAAAATTGACTCGACGAACCGTGCTGAGTGGTCTCGGCGTCAGCATGGCTTTGCCATGGATGGAATCGCTACCCGTCTGGAGCGACACATCCGGTTCCAATGACCAGACCAATACTGCTCCTGTTCGCATGGCAATTCTCTTTGCCGGCTGTGGCTTTCACCGCCATGACGGTTTTATTGGAAAAAATAAAAAATGAGGTATTTTCAATTTACGAACAGGTGATCGGATCTTAATTAAATTGGATATTTAGAAGGATATCGTATCTCAGAGCTCTTACATTAAATCCCAAACAGATCAGGTGACATGGGATGGGGGGAGTTGAGGGGATCTTACGAATGGATGATCGGATCTTAATTAAAATTGATATATAGAAGGATCTTATGTCTCAGATCCTCCATTTTCAATTCAAATCGAATCCGGAAACAGAGGGCGCAAATTAACCAATCAATTTGAATTTCAAGCGACGGCGTTCCTGCTGTCTGCCGCCTACGGAGCGGCCGCTCTCTTCTTTTCCTCCTGCTGCGGATGAGGAAGACCAACAGGAGACAGAAGAAGAACATATAGTGCTCGATCCGCTTCCCGTACAGAGCAGCCCTTCTTTCGAAAGCAGCGTAGAGGAATCCATGTCTGACTCGCGACAACTAGAACAGCGATTGCCATTGTCCATGTATGATACGACACAGGAGCCATGGGAAACGGCAACAACAATGGCCAAGTTTCCTTACCGTTTCCATCTTACTAACACGGGCGCCGATCGCATCCACGTCAGCCGTATATTCCGGCGATTCAAATGAAACCGCCACATGACTCTGTGCGCCCAGGTTGTAGACTTCATCGGGCTCAATGCTTTGAATAATCCGAGTCAGATTCGAAGTGTCCGTTAAATCTCCGTAATGAAGAATGAAATTACGATTCTTGTCGTGCGGATCTTGATAAAGATGATCTACTCGCTGAGTGTTAAACTGAGAAGCACGTCGCTTAATGCCGTGAACCTCGTACCCTTTTTCGACCAATAATTCTGCTAGGTAGGATCCGAGCCGAAGGGGAGTTCGACCTGGCTTGTGGGAACGAAGACCGTACTGGCACCTGGTTCTCCAATGGGGTGGCCTGTGATTTCAAAGTACTCGTAGTTGCGTCCGTGCGGCATCAACATCCAGACCTGGATAACGCCTGTTTCCGATGGTACGGCGAAGCGGAAACGCCCCGAGTCCCCCATCAACTCGGCTGTTTCGGATGCCGCGAACCCTTCAAGTACGACTTCCTCAGAGCTTCCCAACGGCACGTGGCTGAAATCCAGATTCAATTCCCAAAGTCGCATGCCATGGACGAGGGCGGGAAGTGATTAGCCTTGATTGGACCTATTCCCACCATCGCTATAGCCAGGAGATCTTTGGCGCAAAAACCGCCTACGATCATGTCAATGGCTGTTGGAGTCGCTATCAAACAGTTGTCACCGCAGTTGTGGCCAATCAGGAGCGCTTAGATGGCATCGCCGTTGAGGTTCAGCAGCCCAATTATCAACAAGAAGAGTTGGCCTATTTGAAGATGACCCGACGCGATAGCTACCAGAGTATGGAACAAATTCACGAACGCTTGCTTGAGTTGCTGCACTGATGAGGGACGCGCCGGTTGAAGCCGTTGCAGAGGCGCTGGCCGAAATGAAGGCGCGCCATGTTTCGCGTAAATTTCCGGACGCGCTTGTCATTGGGGCCGATCAGATTTTGGAATGCGACGGTGTGCGCTATGACAAACCGGCGGACCTTGAACAGGCGCGTAAACAGCTTGCCGCCCTTCGCGGACGCCCCCACGATCTGGTAAGCGCCGCCATGGTTGTTCGGGGCGGCATGCGTTTGTGGCATCATGTGGATCGTGTTTGTCTGGAGATGCGCCCCTTTAGCGATGGTGTTGCGGACGTGTTAGAGCGGAACCGGATCGTGGCCTCCCTTAGTGAGGCGTAATTGGTGGGGCCGGCCGGACAGATTCCGTCGGAATACGGCGTCGTCTGACTGCCATGGTGAGTTGGTCACTGCCGGTCAGTATGACAGTGGCGGCCGGAACCGGGTCGTCGGCTGAGATTGAATCAGGAAACTGCTATGTCAGATGTTGCTTCTTACGTTCCTCGCATGTTTTTGGCGGTGATGATCGCCGGATCGGTTGTGGCGAACGTTGCCGGGTGCAGCAGCCCCAAAGTTACTAAGCGTTCAAGACTAAACAATAGAGCTAATAATGCCAATTAAAAATAAGATACTTTGTTATGAAAGCTCTCTCAATGCAAACGAGGAGATGTTCGGAACCGCAACCAGGGCGGATGTGTGGTTATTGCTTGAATATAGAGGGAACTGGTCCGGAAGCGCATTTAAAGACAGTAAAATCCCAAAGAAAGTTAAATCTCATCTAAATAAAGAGCTCAAAACAGTTAAAAATTCACGTCTTCAGCTTATAAAAAAACACAAAAATACTGACGAAGATCTAAAAGCCTGATTTCCACCTCATGCCACTGATACAGTGGAGGCTCGTCCGCGAACGTCGACGGCACGGAGAACGACGAAGTCAGCAGGAAACTGCAAACAGAGAAGACGAAAGAGAACCGAGCTGTGCGCGTCATAGTTGCGTCCTGGATTAGGCTGGTGACGGGAACGTCGGTGGATTCCGAACGACCGACACCGTTGTACCTCCTGAGACGAGTCAAAGTGAAGGCTCCGCGCCGACGATCCGCGAATTCCTCCGCGCGATGAATCACCTAACTCGACGCACGATCTACGCCGCTTTCCAATAACCATAAACAATCTCGTTTGACGATTTTCTGTCACAATTATTGGAATATATAGAAAAAGTAAAAATAAAAAAAGTGCTACAACACTACACACAGTACGTAATAATTCTACAACAACACCAATCGCCTTATATAATGGACATTTGGAATGAATGTTTATTGATGTAGAAAGTGCTGGAAGAATTAAAACATATGCAGTAGTTGTAAAAAGTATTGCTAAACAACAAAACATGCATGCAACTCCACGATTAGTTGCTACTAAATGTCTCGTTTGTAACAAATGTTGAGCATCAGGGAGACTTCGAGTATTCTTCGAGTGAGGAGGGTTCAAAACTGTGAATTGCATTGTCAGGTTTCGGGCATCCTGGGAAGGTCTCCCCATCCCTTTGTTTTCAGGCTGGTAGTGACGGTTTTATTTTACTTTAAAGACAGCGAAGAATAATATACACAACAATTATTTTCATAGGCACAAATCGACACACGAAGAATGATTTATTTTAGGCAGGTGCTCCGTCATTAGATTGTACCTATGCAATTAGTTAAATGTCCTTCGATTGTTAATCATGAGAGGGTTACGGGGGTCATCCCAACCACTGACCAAGTTTTCATCCACCAGCCGATTAAGCAAACGCTTGCTCATGACGGTATATTCCAAGCCTAGACGTGAGAACTCAATCTGCGGTGGATGATAATTGACATTACTTTGCTCAATCACCCAATCGTATAACGGGCGATGGTCCTCAAACTCCAAGGTGCACAACGAGTGGCTTATCCCTTCCAAGGCATCACAAATACAGTGGGTAAAGTCATACATTGGATAGATACACCAGTCGTCACCGGTACGTTGATGAGTGACGTGGCGGACTATTTGTGAATTGATACTTTACCATGAAAGATCGAAATTGGAGAATGTCGACTTTCACCGGTGAATATTTGAAAATTACAGATTTGAATGTTGACATATACCGGTGGGTGTGAACGTAAAATCATGGGTGAAATTCGACATTCTCCAAATTTCGGTCTTTCACTGTAACAGATATACAGAATACTTTCGAGAATATTTTGTTTAAACGAGAAGGATCTTCTGGTAAAGGTCAAGAGCAACCCCTCCTTTTTTAGTAGAATTCTGCAGTAATACTTTGGACCAGGGGCTTCAGTACCCGACGACAAATCTAAAGGCCAGGACTATCTCTACCACAACAATGGTGACGGTACCTTCACGGACGTTACCGATGATTTGTTGGGAGATGACCGTGAAAAAGCCAGTTTCATGGGTGGTTGGACCGATTACGACAATGACGGCGATCTCGATATCTACATGATCGCTGACTGTCCGTTTGACGCCCAGGACCCGATGAGACTCTGGAGAAATGATGGTGGCACCAATGGTGTTACCAACTGGACGTTTACCAACGTAGCATCTTCAGCCAATGCAGACTGAGAAAAAAAAAGCAAAAAGAAAAAACAAGCAAATAAACACGCCCCCGTGATAGATCTTCTGGCAAAAAATACGTAGTTCCACATTTTTGTAGATAGGAGCTTGAAACTTCTGCAATAGGGTTCTCTGATATGATGAATGCGATGGTGTGACATTCTATGGCTTTTAGGAAGTGTTTTCCCCTTTTTTCAATTTTTTTATTTAGTGTTTTCCTACAGAGAACTGAAAACTAGAAACAAATAATCAATAAAAAAAAATACAACGATTCTTACAAAGAAACGCTATTCGCATTTTGCTATAGGATAAGGAAAGCTCTCCACGTAATTTGTGCTCAATAGAAAGAGGAACATTATAGGAACTAAAAGCGGAGTAGAACTGGTCATTGCCATCTGTAGAAAAGAGGGCTCGGAAAATATCATCATGCCCAAAAAGCTGTGTATCTACGTAACCTACTTCATACTTATCTTTACCAATGCTGCTAACTCCTGTATTGCTTGTCTGTACATAGACACTCCAAGGACGCTCTTGATGAATGATAAAGTTTAACCCAACTTGGTCGGCGCTTCCTAACAAGCTTAGCTCTCCTGCACGACTGTCTCTCGTCCGCCGGCAATCATGCTTCCGACAGTGTCGGCAATGGCATGGCAGGCGCGCTCGATCGCAATATCGGACCAGGTGTTTGGTTGCGCGCTTGTCCAGTCTGCGAACGATGCAAGTACGGTCATCATAGCCTCCGGCTTAGCAGCAGCGCCAACCTACGCGTCGCGCGCAAACCGCCTTAGTGCAAACAGTCGACAGATTATGACGCATCAGCGCTTGCTATCATCTGCGCCAGCAACGCGTTGCCCTTCTCACCTAAATCCCAAAACACCGATGCAACAGCACAAAAAAAGACAGAAGGAGAATAGGAAGACTGTTTTCCTACATTAGTGATTAATATAGATCAGCACTTTAATGAGGCCTTAACCCTACTCATCCATACAATCCAATAGGCCAAACAGCATTGCCATACACAATCAACCATAAAGAATAATCCATGGACAGGCGCAGTCGTGTCGTCAATAAGTATAAGTCGTCATTTACCAAACAATAAAAACAGTAAAGACAAATAATTCAGAAGCAACAACCCAACACAAGGGCTCATCAGAAGAATACACAACGACCAGCGGCGCATCGCGGCTGACGACATACTGGCACAGCGAATGGCTGAGCGGGGTCTGGCGGGTTTCGGCCACATCGTCGGGCAGGCCCGCCTGCGCCTTGAAGAACTGCCGCGTCTCATCGACCAGAGAGAAAAGCCCGACAGGCGCTCCGGTCAGGCGTGACGCCAGCCGGATCACCCGGTCGAACGTCTCCTCGGGCAGGCTGTCCATCAGGTCGGACGCCTTCAGCGACGCCAGCCGCGCCGGGTCCGAAAGCCTGCCGTGATGATCGTCCGGCGCGGTGTAGGCCGTTGTCCATAGATTTTGATCTTTCACCCTACCGCAGTTGTCCTCCTATAAAGGATCCTCCGAGGATGGCGTTCTGTTTCACCATGTAATTTAACCAATTACTAGGATAAGGTTTGTAACTCATGGGACGTGTGGACACGCCGGTGGGTCATGTTGAGTGTACATTTGAGGGGTCTCTTCCTTCTCCACCTGTATTTATGGCTCCAGGTGAGGGCACCCCAATTTCTCTCATGGACCCCCACGAACAAGGTCCCCCCTTGGTCCGTGCCTCCAATGGAGTTACACCAATATTGTGTGTTTTTTAAAACAATCAGCAAGATCTCCTAGCTATTTAATATTATTTCTTAGATTTCAATGTGAATTTAGATGTAGATTAAATAAAAAAAAACTATTTTTTTTGCTGAAAGTAAGGAGCAACATTAAAACTTAAAATGAACAGAAATTTCTCCATATATGAAATGGGTTGTCCCCTCTGCAATCCCTTGCTCTTTACGATAAAGCTTTTAATTGTTTTAAAAAGTAGAATTGTGGCAAAGAGTCAAACTTTAGTGTAAAGAGCAAGAGATTGCAGAGGTATCATCTATAAAGGAGGGGATACCGGGTTCAGCATGTTCCATAAAAATTGGACTCTTGAACTTTTCCGTTTGGAATTTCTAGACCTGCTAGCACTGCAAAATGCAATTAACTATGGCCTACAACTTGGACTTGAGCATTTGTGTATCGAAGTATATCAAGAATTACTGCGTCGTTGTTTCCACGTTTAAAGGGTAGATCACTCCGTTGGTAGATGTCCACGCTCTCCTAATCTACCGAAATGCTCCCATTGTTCTGGGACTCACAGTAATACCATGAACAGCCCAAGCAGAGCCTTTACTCACATTCTTTACCATATGCAATCATAAAATAGTCTAATATCTGCATTTTTTCCACAGACGTAGCTATTACCCCCGAAAACTAAAACTTTTGAAATAGGAAAAGAGCCTTTCAATTAATTCCAATGCAAGAATATGTAAGCATTTTCGATCTCTTTACAGTAGGCATTGGTCCCTCCAGTTCGCATTCGGTGGGACCCATGCGAGCCATGAAGAAATTCATCGATGAGCTCAAATCGCTCAACCGATTTCAGCAAGTTCAGAAGGTTGAAGTCAAGTTGAAGGAAGCGCAGGATTTTCTAGCATTAGTTAGAAATAACAATGAAAAAATAAATATGAGAAAGTTTTTTCAACTGAGAGTAAGGAGAAGCATTAAAACTTAAAACGAACAGAAATTATTACGCATATGATGGGCTTACCTCCTCCTAATACCCCGCTCTTTTTACTGTTTTAAAAAGTAGAGTTAAGAGAAAGAGTCAAACTTTAGCGTAAAGAGTGGGGCGTTGATGATGGACCAGCCTCTTTCATATACGAAGTAATTTCTCTTCGTTTTAAGTTTTAATGCCGCTGGGGCGGTGGTGCGGAGCTGACGGCGCGGGCGGGGTCCACGCGGAACGGGTCACCCTGCTGCTCGTCCGTCCAGCCGAGGTCCCGGCGTTCCACATACGCGAGGAGTGTCTGATCCAGGCCCTCGTACCGCATCCGGCAGTCGACGTAGATGAGCGCGGCACCGGTGCTCTGGACCACCGCCGCGATCGCTTGGATCACGAGGATCAGGATCTGCGGCGCGAGGATCGCGAGGACGAAACCGACGACGGCCGCAGGTTCCACGGCGCCGGTGGGCGCGATCACGGGAGTGTTAGCTCCCTCGTCAATACCTTCCTTTATACACTAAAGTTCAAACTCTGTTCCAATTCTTTAAGAGTGACCCCAAGGACGAAGGCCGTTTAATTAGAATAAATAGCTCTTTTGAAATTACTAAAAATACTTTATCGTAAAAAGCAAGGTATTAAAAAAGTGACGAACCCCATCATATACTAATAATTTCTGTTCGTTTTAAGTTTCAATGTTGCTCCTTACTTTTAGTTGAAAAAACTTGTTGTTTTGTTTAATTTCTCATTGATTTTTTTAAATAATACTGGAAAATGCGGTGCGATGCACCTTGTCCGGGATGACCGGTGGTGCGCGGGATGCATGGTTGAGGGAATGCTGACTTACATGGCCTGCCATGCACGCATCCAAGAAATCCATCGGATCGGCAAGACGATCGTGCGCGTGAGCGACACAAACACGGAGAAACTCGCATGACACCCATACGGGAGTTCTATCCTCGCAATCGGGCGCTGCACCCGCCGCAGCTCGCGCCCGACTACAAGAGCTCGGTGACGCGCTCGCCGCGCTATCCGCTTTTGAGCCTTCGGGGCACGCTATCGGAGGGAGCTATTCCAGTATCACTACATAGATAAGAGGAAGAGTATAGCCGTGGGAAAAAA
Source organism: Alatinidae sp. Z8VKAUB7J3 (assembly GCA_010016025.2). Lineage (NCBI taxonomy): Eukaryota > Metazoa > Cnidaria > Cubozoa > Carybdeida > Alatinidae > Alatinidae sp. Z8VKAUB7J3. The sequence continues at coordinate 102,483,483 of JAAAKM020721499.1, forward strand.
AAGTATCCTTTACCGCCCTGTTTCTGGCGGTGCGTGTTTATTTGTTTGTTTTTTTTCTTTTTCCCAGGGGTTATCGTATCGACCAAGTGGTCCTAGAATGTCGCAAGAGAGCTCATTATAACGGAAATGAAAAGTTCTAGTGCCCGTTTTAAGTGACTAAAAAAATTGGAGGGCACCTAGGCACCCTCCAACACTCATTTTTTACACAAAGTCAACGGATCAAAATTTTGAGCAGCGGTTCGCCCTTGGCGGTCAGCATCATGATCGGCACCCCGCCGCGCGCCCGCAGGGTCCGGCAGACATCCAGCCCGTCAATATCGGGCAGCATGAGATCGAGCAGGATGGCGTCGAAATGCCCCTGCTGCTGCATCGCCAAACCCTGCTGGCCGGTTTCGGCGATGGTCACGGCAAAATCGGACTCGCCGAGATAGTCCCTGACCATCGCGGCGAGCCGGTTGTCGTCTTCAATGAGAAGGATTTGCTGGGTCATCTCATCCTGCAGTTCCAATCAGGCGGTTCAGAAGGTTTAGCCCCGAGGAAACAACATCACATAAAGATGCTGAAAAACGAATCAATTATTGAAAGTGGCATTAGTAAAATTTATTATTGTTTTTGAAAATTACCCGCCCATAATTGGCTTTAGGATAGTTAGGTGTGATTACTCGCACCTCTTGGCTTTAAGACCACCAAACATGATTCTGCTTATCATTCGAATCATTTTTTATTCTATTAGATTACGGCTACTTAAAGGTCCAAAGACAGTGAAAATAAGTTTCTGATTTTTTTGACTGATTTTTAGAACTGAATTTTCTCCTACTGAGCTCCTCCTTCCTGAGTCCAAGGAAATGCCTCCAGAATTACCAACCCGCATTCAATACTTGCATAAAATCAATTTTGTTGTCAAAGCTTTCAGTTTGAGCATAATAACTGCGCTTATTCAGTTACTAATAAAAAGAAGCTACATTGAACGCGGGTTAAATTCATTTTTATTAACTTTCTTATAAAGGGTTGAATTGGTTTTAGTAATATTATTTAAATAGATAGCGCTGGTGGGCTTAACTTCAGATAAATAAAGTGACCAAAGATATAGGTTCCGTTCCGAACCGCAAGTACCTTCGGGAGCCCTGCACGTAAAACGACCTGCGTTGCGTCTGCATTAGTGCAAGACAGACATGTTTACGCTGCCTCTGTAGAGACGGGGTGCAAGCCTTCGTACTTCTTCAGTAGTGGCCCAAAATCCTTGTTGTGCTTCTGATCGAGGCGAAAATGCATCCGTGCGACGGCTTGGGTGTGCCCCTCATCGTTCTGCGCATAGACGTAGTCCTCGGATAGCACATCGGCAACGGTACGCAAATGGCTGATAGCTTTCGCTTCGCTGACAGGGATATGAAAATTTGCTTTAAGTCATTGTTATCCTTTGTCTTTGTGGAAAAGTTTTTACCTACTCAACTTCTCTTCAACTGAAAGTGAATATTTGTCCAAATTCTCTCAAAACTGTTTATTTGTCATGTAAAAGAATCTTAAAAGGGCTTTTAGCTATCAAGGTGTACATACAGTTAAAGCAGGTAATCATAAAGCTGGAATGTGGAAGATTAGTAGCCTAAAACAGCCACACCATAATGAATAATCAATTCTCTGTTTATTTTGGGGATTAGATTTCGGCAAAAGCAGTATCAGGGGACTACCAAAAAATTCGTTTGGGGGGAGGGAAGTAAAACATGAAGAAAGAAGGGTTTTACTTCCTACGGACTTTGCCCAACGGTTTCAAACAAGTTTTTTGTACCTAACATTTAAAGACAAATTCAGGAGTGGGAGAAACATTAAAGGGAGGGATCAAACTTGGAAACATGGTGATCCAGAATCAAATTAATGCTTTTTTGCTGTTTTTTTAGTGCTGGTATGAAATACTGTAGGAAAACGAATAAGAGAGCAAAATGTATAAACTGAAAATTTCAAAAAATCTGAGTTTAACAGATATAAATTATTTAGAGCTGATGAAATATCATCTTAAAAATGATGCAAGTATAACCGTCGCTACCAAAAAAAGAGAAGTTAAGCTTGATTATGGTGTATTACAATACGACAAAAATTATAATTTAACTAGCTTTAAGGAAAAGCCATCTTCATTTTATGATGTAAGCATGGGGATATATTGTGTTAATAGAAAATTATTAGCTAACCTTAAAAAAGATAAACCATATGGGTTTGATGATTTAATGTATGACTGTATAAATAATAATTTACCGGTTTGTGTACTTTTACCTTTTTTATTCACTTTTTTCCTTGGCTTCTATCCATTCTGCTTAGGCTATTTTATTTTTTTTTACTTTTTGAATGCTTACAATCTTTATATTTGGAAGAAAACTAAACTTAATAATGACGTTTTAACAATTATGTTATTCATGAGGCATTAATTCCTCAGTCAAGTGGTTAACAGGTTCCTAAGCCTTGGTCCTTGAGAACAGGGGTTCGAGTCCTGGTGCTGCTGGTGATTTGGTTTGGAACGGGGGTCAGTGGCGTGACTTTGTAAAACTCAGCTAAAGTATCATAAAAGGGTAGTTTTTTTTGCGGTTGACCGGCTAGACAAGAAGACTTGGGGAAGATTCAATAGAAAACTGGCTTTCATAAGTCTCGTTTTTTTGGAACACGTACCCACCAATTGGTTAACATTAGGACCTGCCGCTTTGATGCTAAGGGAAATGATGTCAACTCTTTCTGAGTACTTCTTTGTCAAGATTGCAAAGAAAAACCTTAATCTTTCTCACAAAAAAATCTTTCTTACAAAGAAAAACTTGCACTAACTCTATACGAAGCTGAATCTGCTGGTCTTGACGGTCGGCGGCTCCGCGTCGACGCCGGAGCTGCTCCGCTCGATCGCCGAGAAGTTCCCCCAGCTCGAGGGCTCGGTCGGGGCCGGCTACGGCTCGAGCGAGACCGGGGGACTCGTGAGCTATGCGAACAACGCGATGCTGCGCGTCGCCGCCAACTGCGTCGGCCCGCCGCTGCCGACGGTGCAGATCCGGATCGTCGACGACGAGGGCAAGGACGTGCCCACGGGCGAGGCGGGGCGGGTCTGCGTGCGCAGTCCGCTCGTGATGCTCGAATACCTGAACAACCCGAAGTGCATGCTTAGCTCCCATTTGACCTTGTTGGCCAAAGACTTTGGAGAGGAAGAGGGGTCTTGTTTGTGTTCCGATCCCTTGAGTCTTACAGGGGACTAGCCCTCACTCCCCAAGAGTTGTTGTTAAACTTGAATTGTCTGACTTGTAAGAACTTCCTGACTGATTTTTCGAGAACTATATCCTAGAAATCTAGATGATATATAGAAATTTCGATCTTAGGACTCGAATAGGTAATATTATGTCCTACGCGAGTCTTTAAGTTTCTTATATCGCTTATAAGTTTACCTTCTCTATTTGAGCTTGGGTTTTCATCTCAAAACTTGATGACTGTCATGGTCTTAGGCACCTTTGGTTGAATCTTCACTGATATCCATTAATCTTCCGCTAGCTAAACTGAATTAAATGAAAAACTCAACTTTTAATTAAGCTTGGGTGTCCATCCTAGAACTCAATGTATATCATACTCTTAGGCATCTTTATTCAATTTTCGTCGAAATTCATCCCCATATGCAAGTTACAGTGAATTAAATCAATAACTCGAATTTTTTAACACTTAAAGCCCCATCACCCTAAATAAGGGGGGAATAATTCGGAAAATTAGAAAAAATGAGGCATTTGTAACTTACGAATGGGTGATCAGATCTTAATGAAATTTGATATTTAGAAGGATGTTGTGTTTTAGAGCTCTTATTTTAAATTTTGACCAGATCCTGTTACATTGGGGGGAGTTGGAGTGGGAAACAGGAATTCTTGGAAAACGTGAAAAGTGGGGTATCTTTATCTTACGAATAGGTGATCGGATCTTAATGGAACTTGATATATAAAAGGATCTTATGTCTCAAATGCTCCATTTTTGACTAGAATTGGCCAGCCCTTGCCACGACGAATAGCCTTGCGGCGGCAAACCTTCAGGAAGGTCGATCAATGAAGAAATCACTCCCGGTTGTGGCCGCTTTGGCATTTGCGCTCACCACAGGAACAGGCGCCCGCGCCCAGAACCAGGACGCGGAACAGGCAAACCCTGAAACCGCGTCGCGGTATCAGCTTCGCAAGCATGAGGAAGGCTATCTGCGTATCGACACGCATAGGAAAAGAGCCTTTAATCACATTCTTTACCATTTGCAATCATAAAATAGTCTAATATCTTCATTTTTTCAAGGAATCTAGAAGATCGGAGGAGGGCTCATTCGAACGGAAAAGAAAATTTCTAGTGCCCATTTTAAGCGACCAAAAAGATTGGAGGGCAAGTAGTCACCCTACTTTATCCCCTTTTCCCCAAAGACACCCCGTCAAAATTTTGAGACTGGGAAGGAAGGCAATTACCCTTCCCTCTAAATTATAAAATGTTCCATTTTTCATTGAAACAAAATAAAAAGAACACCCCCCTGAATCTTCAAAAATACCTTTTTTGCGTATACTTTTCCCTCTGTCGAATTTTGACAGCTTCTTCCCCCATGACAAATTCCTCCATGGAAAAGTTCCCCCAACATATCTCCCTCTTCTCAACAACTCCCCCAACCAAAAAATCCCCATGAAAACGTCTGTACACTTCCCAATAACCATTAATGTATATAGGCATTGTTCAAAGCTTGTAACTTGTAGCCCCTCCACGGGGACTGTGGGGGAGTAACTCGCCCCAAAGACATAGTTATAAGGCGTTTAGACTATGATGAATAACATGGCTATCTCAGAATTTTTTCCGGCGACTTTGGGAAAATAATTGGCGTGGGAGGGTTTGATGACAGAACTAAGTTAGGTAAGCCACTTGAAGAATTAATCCCAGTTCCGCCAGAAAGCGATGATTCCTTAAATGATTATACAAAAATATTACACCGGATAAATAGAAGTCTTGGCCGTGTTTTTGGTGGAGGTAAAAGAGTTCGCATGCTTGCACTTCTGATAATTAATTGGATGTCAGGATATCCCTTAGCTCGCTTAATTTCTAATAGAGAAAAGTTTTATCGCGAAAAAGAAGGGAATGTTAAGCTACATCAAGTGATTAGAGAAACGATGAAAGATGTTGGCCATGTCGACGTGGCCGAGGCCGACGGTGAGGAGGAGACCTACATGTATGTCACCAGCGCCGCCGGGATCGTGCAGGCGGTGCAGATGGGAACGATCGAATTCCATATCTGGGGCGCGCGTCGCGACCGGTTGGAAAGACCGGACCGGCTGGTCTTCGATCTGGACCCTGAAGAGGGTATGGCCTTCGCGCCGGTTAAGCGGGCGGCGCTGGATCTTCGCGCCCACCTGCAGGAACTGGGGCTGGGCGCGGGTCTTTTGACCACCGGCGGCAAGGGGCTGCATCTGGTTACTTAAAAATGCAATTAGATTTTTTCATTTTTTTACAAACGTTTATTTAGTAATAAACATACATACCTTACGAATTAACTTACGTAGCGAACTTCTATATTTGTGTATTTTTATTACGTACATGAGGGGGTTCGCTCCCTCGTCAATACCCAGCTCTTTACACTAAAGTTTCATCTTTGTCCAATATCTTTAAGAAGGACCCCTCAATCACATAGGCCGTAGAATTAATAGTTGGAATTACAAAAAAAAATACTTTAGCGTGAAGAGCAAAGTATTGGGAAGGAGATGCTGAGCGATAAGAAGCTGTACGAGTACCCGACCGTACGGCATGCTACAGCGCGTTGGTATGCCCAGTCGCATGCCTGACGTGATGATACTAGTATACAAAATGCGTTGCCACGTTCTTTGCACACATCGGGGCGGAGGTGCGAGCACACGGCCAGCCGCTTGGTTATCGTTGTTACCTGATTCGGTTCGGTGTGGAGGGTGCCGCACTGGCTTGCAGCTTACTAGCAGTGAGTTCAGGAGATTGACTACATCGGAACCTCCATGGGAGGCTTGATCGGCATGATGCTATACGATAGTTTCTTTCGTGAAACAAACTACGATGCAGGTACATTTTATGAGAAAATCTGGTTTCATAGCCACGAAGAGAAAACACAATTTAGTTTGCTACGCATAGTGATAGAAGATAGTGTCTGAACATGGATTTTGAAATGAAGATTTGAAATTTGCAAAAGACTGAAAAAGAGGCAATTGTATATTTCCAGGATAAGGGGTTGTTGCCCACAATAAAACAGTGCGTCAATGGACACAATATGACTTACTACTCTTACGAGGAGGAACATTTTTAGAAGTGTAACAATGTAAACGAAACTCTAAAAAACAGAACTTTGATTCCAATAGTTGCATCAAAAGAATCGAATTTTTATGTTGATTTTAAATATATAAGTTTCATCAAATTTTAGTCTTACTCATCAAAAGTTACGAGCCTGAGAAAATTTGCCTTATTTTGGAAAATAGGGGGAAACACCCCCAAAAAAGTCAGAGAATCTTAACGAAAATCACATCATCGCATTCAGCGTACCAGAGAACCTTACTGTGGAATTTTCAAGCTCCTATCTGCAAAATGTGGAATTTCGTATTTTTTGCCAGGTTGAACGAAATGGCAATCTCAAAACTTTGATTGGGCAGTTAAGAGGAAAGAGGGGCATGGGAGGGACCTAGTTGCCCTCCAGCTTTTTCGGTGACTTAAAAAGTGCACTATAACTATTATTTTCTGTTTGGATGAACCCTCTCCCGTTATTTTAGGACCACTGGGTCGGCACAATAACCCCTGAGAAAAAAAATAATTAAACATCCATATAAACATGCAAAAATACAAAATTCCAAATTTTGCAGGTAGGAGCTTGAAACCTCTATAGTAGGGTTCCGTGATACACTGGGGCCTAGCAGCACGACCCGCGTGATCTCGTCGGCGCGGTCGGCCACGGCGCGATAGGCGTTGGCCGCCACCGGCCCGGAATAGATATAGCCCGCGTGGGGCGCGATCAGCGCCTTCGGTGCGAGGCGATTGTCGCGGGCGGCGTCCATGCACGCATCGATCATGCGCGTGAGCGCGTCCGGCTCGGCGGGGTAAAAGGTGCCCGCGATCGCAGGCGGTCTGACGTTTTCGCTTACCACGGTTGCAATTCGATGACTTGTCCGGGACTCGGGGTTTCCTATATCCGCTTCTTCGTTGTTTTTATCATTGTTTTGATTTCGCTTGTCTTTGATAGACTTTGCTAGAATTTCCTCTGTTGCCTAAAATATCAGAAAAATAAACACTTGTCGATCTAAATGCATACATCACCACTGTAACATAACAATGAACTAGATGAAAGAATAGTCAATAGATGAAACATCAACCAACTTGTGGCTGATGTTGCGCATGTGTGGCTTTGAACCTTGCCATAAATGTGGTCTTGACAAACAAACAGATACCTACATATAGTTAATACTTAAAATAATCAATTAAATAATGTTACAAATGCCTATTTTTTCTAATTTTTCGGAATTAACCCTCCCCCAACTCCCCAAAAGAGAGCAGATCCGTTCCGGTTATGTCAATCACGTATCTAGAACTTTTGCTTATTTTCCCCACCAAGTTTCATCCCGACCCCTCCACTCCAAGCGTTTTCCATGATTTTAGGTTTCCCCTCCAACTCCCCCACGATATCCTTCTAAATGTCAAATTTCATTAAGATCTGATCACCCATTCGTAAGTTAAAAATACCTCAATTTTTCGATTTTTTTCGAATTAATCGTCCCCAGACCACACTGCCTTGACGTATAATTAACAGTTAAAATAGGGATAAATACTTTTATTAGACAATAAAAAAATGACAAAATCTCAGGATATTTCGATCAAATACACTGTGATCTTTATCAGCAAATAAACTGAAGAGGACGTATCTGCTGATGACAATAACAGTGTATGTGATCAACATATCCAGACATTTTGTCATTGTTTTCACTGTCAAATAAAAAGGATTTATCCCTATTTGAACTGTAATTTGTACGAAAGGGGATATAGTCCCATTGGGGACTATAAACCCGGAGACATAGGGGGTTGGAGGGGGGAAACAGAAATCTTGGAAACCGGAAATCTCGGAAAACGCTTAGTTGAGAGATCGGGATGAAACTTGATAGGAAGAATAAGCACACGTTCTAGATATGTTATTGACATAAATGGACCGGATCTGCTCTCTTTGGGGGAGTTAGAGGGGGCATTGTTATTCTGAAAAATTATAAAAATTGAGGTATTTTTAACTTACGAACAGGTGACTGGATCTTAATGAAATTTGATATTTAGAAGGAATTCGTGTCTCAAAGCTCTTATTTCAAATCGGTTAGCTTTAATATTGCATGTTCTGTAGAGTATGAAGACCTGAATCCAAATTGAAATGGGCTGAAAAATTTGTTTTCTTCAAAAAACTGTTCAACCTGTTACATATACACTTTTCAATAACTTTACTAAAAACGAACAAAATGGAAATAGGTCGATAATTGCATGGATCTTGCTTGTCTCCTCCTTTATGTAGGGGATTAAATCGAGTAGTTTGCACCACTTCAGGGAAAGATCCGTGTTTGAAGCATAGATTGACCAGATGAACCAGCACCTGAGCATAGCATCCAAATATATGCAGGACCTATACATAAACGTAACTATATTCTGTACGAAGGCAAATAACTTTTGCCTTCGTACTCGAACGAAGGCAAATAACTAATTATTTGCCTTCGTTTATAAACAATTTTTTGAAAATCTATTTTTCTTAAATGATTACTCTGACCTTTGAAGGAATATTTCGACTCGTATACTTAGTTTTAAGTTCACACTAATATGAACAGTTCATGTATTTCTGATATTTTAATGTTCAGGTACTGATTAAAGTTCAGACATTTCTAAGGAGTTTAGCCTTTGTTTTTACGTAATTCATGGGAAGTACAGGCTAAAAACTCATCTTTGATCCCATCTAGCTCAATCAACTTTTCTAGAATTTGATGTTCTTGCCGATGGCTTCGTAACAATGACAGTTGATTTCTGACACGGATAATCAGCTCTTGCTTTGACACCGGCTTCGTCAAATAATCATTCCCTCCCGCTCGAAAGCCTTCCAAAGTATCTTGCACTTGGGTTTTCGCTGACAGAAATATCACCGGTAAATCATTTAAATTATGATTCTCCCGCAACAAGCGGCACACTTCAAAACCACTGTACAGCTTGAGCCAGCACAAGATGCGCCACCATTAGCACATCAACTTGAATTGCGTAATGTAACATTCCGCTATACCGATGAATCTGACTACGTCCTAAAAGATATAAACCTCACAATCAAAAAAGACGAAAGTCTTGCAATTGTTGGCTTGAATGGGGCGGGCAAAACGACGCTGGTTAAATTACTTGCACGTTTTTATGATCCGACCGAGGGACAAATTTTGTGGGATGGGATTGATATTCGTCACTTTTCGCCTGATTCATTGCGTGAACGGCTCGGTGCTGTGCTTCGGAGACGTGACTTGTCGACATAGACCTGCTCAAAGAGCGCGTCAGCGTTGATGTCAGCAGCTGCGGCAATGGTGAGTGCGTCGTCGATGTTCGGTTTGAACGGGGGGGAATAGAGCGGACGTTCCAGCGGGAGCTTGATTCGTGGCCGCGGTTCGTCCAACGCCATCGTGAACTTGGGGGGCGTGTCTCGCAGGCTCATGGCTGTCTGCTCGATGCCTTTCACGAGTTCCATGATCCTCCGGCTCTCGTGAAACGCCTGGTCGTCGAGGAACCGCCGGAGCTGTTCCCAAGGTTTCCTTTTTTCCAGTCTGATGATATATCTTCAGTGTGCCGAATTATACTGAACACCATCTGTAGCCAGAATGTTATTGCAGGCCATCCTGTTGTGAGTAGCTCCGAAGCGAATCTACAAGTGCTGGCTGCTTTATTGTTCTTAAGTTTCTGTACAGTCCATCTGATCTCCTCAGGAGAAAATTGTTTGCCAGTGGGGACAGCGATAGATTCTGCAGCAGCAGCAACAAGCCCTGGGTCAATGCAATCGGGTGGATCTGAGTTGAGCAGCATGTCGAAGTGTTGCCAAGTTCAGTAGATGCATTGCTGCGCCCTGTAGCGCGTCGGGACGAAGTGTATCTACCGTATTGGATTCGGACAGACCGATGCGAAGGTGACCGCCTGATGAGGGAGTGGCGTGAGCGGAACGACCAGCCGTTCCTATCAATGAGCCAGCGAGAGAAGCTGACAAGGCGCCGGCCCCGAATTTGCGGCGGGTCAGCGGTTTGCCCAGAACACGAGACATTCATTTACTCCAAAAAAAATTTCACGTAAGGAAAATATCATAATTTTAAAAATAGTAAACATAGCTGTGATCCCGATCATCGTTGCTGTGGCCTTGGCCGTTGTGCCTGCGTTTTCCGCGCGCGCGGACTGGAAGCCGGTCGAAAAAACGGTGCCGTACGCGATCTCCGGCACCACAGGCGCGGCACTCTATGAATCAATCGGCGCGCGCGGCCCGCTCATCGGTTCGACCCGCGCCATCGCCTATACCGACTTCAGGCTCACCTGGCGGCGCGACTATCGCCCGCAGGACGACGGCACCTGCAAGCTTGTCTCGGCCAGGCCAAAACTGATCATCACCTATCGGCTGCCGAAACCGTGGCAACTTTCAGTGGGAACAATTCGAGTTGGTGATCTATAGAAAGCATGCTCTCTGTCCAATACCAAATAATAATTATAAAGAAAAAACAGCATAAACAGTAAATGATACTGAAAACAAAATGGAAACTATTCGACTCTTTTAATGCACTTTAAGTAGCCTGCTTGTCTATTATTATCATTATTGTTACCATTATCATTTTCTTATTGGGAGTTAAAAAGTTCAAACTTTATGAGTCCCCCACAAGCGAAAGAAATTAATTTTTCCTGGCCTTATTATTGGCCTCTGGGTTAAAGATCCACCTTCTTCATACCCCACATAACCGGGAGGCGCCCCAATAAGACGTGCGACAGAATGTTTTTCCATAAATTCTGACATATCGATACGAACCATGGCGGTTTCATCATCAAACAAAAATTCAGCCAATGCTTTCGTGATTTCAGTTTTCCCAACTCCGGTTGGTCCTAAGAATAAAAAAGATCCGATAGGACGATCAGGATCTTGTAAGCCGGCTCGAGCCCGTCGAACAGCCTCTGAAATGGCAGAAATCGCTTCATCTTGACCAATTACCCGTTCTTGTTGATTCAAATCTTTTTAGTTCTAACTCATTCCTATCAGCATTAAAATTGGGAAATTTATAGATACTTCCTGATGAGAATTTGGCAACACACCCGACAGTGGCAATATCTTGAAATTCTTGGCCAATAAAAAACAAATCGGTGGCTATATGTTGACCAATATTGTCAAGGGCCATCTTCTTATAAAAGTCAATAGCAGGTAAACGAAGCCCTGATGATTTTCTTGGTCGTTCTTTCAGTGCACCGGGTCCAATTGTAGGCAGGGAATTTAAGAATGCAGATATTCGTCCGCGTTTCACCACAATTTTTGGTGCTACAATAAAATAAAAAATTTTCACGTGTCACGGCTTGCACCGCAACACACGCATGGCCCACTAAGTGTAGCTCGAATAGTTTTAGGTTAGTTTTTTAATTTTTTTTTATGTCCAGTTATTTCAAACTTTCAAAATCCTAAGCCTTTTTTTCAAAATCCTATTTATTTCGTCGATGACAAAAAGAAGAAATTGTATATTTCTCATATTTCACGTGATGAAATAGTGCTAAAATAGTACTTTCATGCTAAGGCTAGCACATAAATTAAACAGAAAAACTTCTTGTAAGAAGAAAAAGTACCTTGAAAGAAAAAGAAATACTGAAGGAAAAAATCTTTTAAAGTATTATGGAACAACAATGTGTGTATCGGCATTACGTAATATCCCGCATTTGCACTGTCATTGCGTAACATCCCACGTATGCGCTGTCATTACGTAACACCTATGTGTAAGATTGCGTCACATCCCACATGTGCGCCCTCATTACGTAACACTCCACACGTGCGCTGCCATTACTTGACATTTCACGGTTGCGCCGCCATTATGTTATATCCGTTATAATCCTCTACTTTTCTCTTAAATATCTTTAGTTATAGAAAAATTTTCAAACCAAATTTTGAAAGAATGGATGTATTTTCGCATGGTAAACGAAAGTGCCGGAAATATATCCATATTTCCAGTAGAGTGTAAGGAACCGCTTAATAGTTGCGAGTAAGAGACATAGCGCTGTGACAACCCCTTTCCCGTTCTGAGGAATTGTTACTTGTTTAATTTTAAGTCGTTTATTACTTGCATTTTATAAAATTGTTATTTTTTATATGAGACAGGGTGCTACCCCCTCAATCTGTTTAAAAGAATTCAGGCTGAATCGTCTGAAAGAAATTTTATAGAGGTGAATGTCGGCAAGGATGGGTTTGTTCGGAGGAAATTTTACGAGAGGGGATGCATTTTACGTGGTTGGAAGTTTCCAAGGATGAGCTTTCCGTGAGGGGAGGGAATTTCTTATGGAGAGTGAGCCAAGCCTACTGAAAATATTTGAAAATGATCAGAAATTAAATTAAAAATGTGAAAGTAAGGAGAAGTGTTAAAACTCAAAACGAACAAAAATTACTCCGTCTATCAAGGGGTTCCCCCTGGAAAAAGTATTTTAAATTAATAACGGCAAATAACAGTTAAATGTAAATGTTACGTAGTTATGTCTATAAATAAACCGTAGTTTGCATTTATTATATTCCAAGCAGTTGTTTCATATTTGATCTGGACTCAATTATACTTGCCATATGTGCAGAATCAATGGCCAATTTGTGTATTCTATGGTTGTATTTCTTTACAGCATAAAATATACTGTGTTTGTTGTCATTTAAAGTTAATTGATCTGTACTTGCCTAGACTGTAGTCAGCCACAAAGCCAGCAGCTGTTCCCCCCACCAACATCAATACCGGCAGACGGTTTACATGCGCCGCCGTCGCGGCTGACACAAGATGGCCGGTTTCGGCACCGATGGGATCGAGACAGACCATGACCCGTCGCCTCAGCGACGCCTTGGCGAAACCCGCCGCCGCGAAGCCCATCGCCTGGCCACGGATAATCCGATGCATGGGCAGGCTGGCACGAACATCTTCGAATGCCTCCGCGAGCGGCGATGCGCCGCTACACTGGCGGGCCATCCAACAACCGGCGAAAAGCGGTTGTGGCCCACCGGGCATGTCAAATTTTTTTACAATTGTTTTCTCCTTTCTCAGAAAAAAAAACTTTATGACTTCTAATTTAGTTCTTTTTTATGATATACCCTCTGCAAATACACTCATTCATCAGCATAGGAAAAAAACTCTAGCTGTGTCCCCTTCTATTTCGTTCTGCTTCCATCTCGATATAGGCATTACATAAACAATTGTTTAGTGTTTTCTTTGTTTATTTCTTTGACAATAGACAGCTGAATTGCTACTGTCAAAGTTTGTTGGAATATTACCTGAAAGGAAATTATGTATGTGGTCAGAGATCGTGAATGGGGGAAGGGGAGGGCGTGTCATTTTGTTCACCTTTTTAAAAACTATGTCTCAAACTAAAGTTTACAGATCGGTACATTTACTTTTTCATAAAGTGTACCGATCTGTACGTTTTGTCAATTAGAAATTTTAAAAAAGTAAAATTTTGTTTGATTGAAAGTGAGAAAATTTTGCTTAAATAATTGGTTTAATGTAGAATTTAAAAAATTATTATTTTGCAGAATCTTTACTGTTCTGTTCATTTTGGAGATGATATGCGACCCTCAAAACGAGATGAATTGGTGTCGAAGGGCGAATCCCGGTCGTCGAGAGGCGACGGTGACGTGACGACAGGAATCTCGGACAAACGCGGGTACGGTGGTGAATTCGGCCGGGCGGCGATGAATTGTTATGAGCTCTCCCGTTGGTTGCACGACACCAGGTTTGGAAGACGATTTCACCAGGTGCGACGACACGTGCTCAGGAGTTCGGCAGTTCGTCACTGTTGACCGTCTGAAATAGTAACGCATTGTCAGCCCGGACGTCACCGACAGCGTGTTCTCGCGACGCTGTCGGCACGATGCCTTGATTTCGTCTTGTGCCAAACGGAAACAAGGTTATTCGGAAATCTGGGCAGTAGCGTTAGGTAGCAAACTAGTAATATCTATTATTTCTTGTAAAAATTTATTACTGTCTATTAAAAGGATTTTATCCATATTTCAACTTATATATATATATATATATCTTTTTGAAAATTTGTAGTATTACGGTTGCTGCTGCAGCTGTTATCAAATCTATATGAAGGATCAGTATAGACAATTAGATATTAGTGTTATGTAGGCTCTATCGGTATTGTGGCTGCAAAGATAGCTTATTTAGGTTAAAAAACAAAAGAAGAAAAAAGTAAAAAACTTAAAAGAAAGCTAAAAAAAAGGCTAGAAAAAGATACAACATAATAAGAAAAAAAAGAAAAAAAAGGAAATAAATAAAAAAGGTAAAACACTAAAAAGAAAAAACAAAAACTAAAAAAGCTACAAAACTAAAAAAAAGAAAAAACTAAAAAATAAACTATATCTATATATATAAATAAGTTGTATGTATGCATGTTTGTTTGTTTTTGGGTTTGCATATGACGTCATTATAAATATATAAGGTTTGAATATGACGTCATCCCACCAATTCTTTGCAATGGCACGCGACTTGCCGTAAAAAAAAGAATGGAAAACGTAATAGAGGCAACAATCTTGACAGGGCCTTTTGAGGGTGGGGCTGTTCTTATTCCTCGCAATTCCATGATTCCAACGGATCTGCCTTATCAATTTAAAAGATTGCAATTCTGGATTCGATTAGCATTTGCAATCACCATCAACAAAGCTCAAGGGTAATCATTAGAAAAATGCGGTATAGATCTTAAAACAGATTGTTTTTCCCATGGACAATTGTACGTTACATGTTCGAGGCCAGAGAACGCAAGTTTCAAGCACCTACCTGGATTGTAATTTCGCCAGAAGAAAGATCACGGATGTGTGTTCATGCTCGTGGTAACAAACTGTAAGTAAGGAGCAACACGACTCAATAGTAACCGAAACGCTAAAACAAAATTTTGATATCAGTAGATATATCAAAAGAATCTGCTTATTATGGCGATTCCCAATATATAAGATTCATTAAGTTCAGTCTTACCCATCAAAGGCATCGAGCCTGAGAAAATTTGCCTGATTTTCGAAGGAGGGAGGAAACAAGCTTTATAAATATGGGGTATAAAAAAGGCTTAAAACATTGGCCTCAGACTTTAAAATATTGGACTTAAACTTACCGTTTCATTATAAATCCATTTCTTTAATGTTATATTATCCATAAGCAGTGATTTTCCACGATTAAATTAGATAAATAAATTTTATCAATGTTATGGCGTTTTATTCTTCCTTGACATCGAATTTTAAATAAAAGCACGCGTTTTTGGTCGAAAATATGAAAGGTGGCTATTACGAATGCCAGTTATACCGTTTGCTATAAATTTAACTATATTAAATACAGCGATGGAAAGTAGAATAGACAATTTTGAACAAGAAAAGCTCCTAGATAGCCTAGTTTTCAACGATGTGAAGCGGTTACCGGGCGAAGAATTGAAAGCAACACCAACGAATATCACAACACAGAAATGCGAGCCACCGTATTTTAACAGACTGACATGTGTTTACCGCTACCGTTTAAATAATTCCGCTACACAAGGCCAGAGAGATATTACACCGATGATTGTGAAATTAAGAAACAGAGGAATGGCAAGAGAAGTTTTCAAGAGCAAAACTAAACTTGCTAAGTCGGGGCTAAGACGAAAAAGTGGAAATATTGTCGAAAACAGATTGTACAGGATTGATTGTCTACGACTACTACTACTACTACTAACACTTATCGCAGCACCAGGCCCCCTGAGGCCAGCACATCTACCCATGCTCATCCTCCATCCCAATCTATTCAAAGGATCCCTCTTTATACCCTAGAAGGATGTTCATTTCCGTTAAATCTCTCTTACGACACCCTAATACCCCAACCAAGGACAACCTGCTTTCCGTTTAATCCTAAACGGATGGCCGAAAAGGACAATCTTTTGCAATCAGAAAAATATAACTTAAAACTAAAACATAAATAATAATAACAAAAAACAAGCTGTAATTGACCCGGCTCAATAGTAAACGAAACTCTAAAAAACAGAATTTTGATGCTAAAAGATACATTAAAAGAATTGAATTTTCATGCTGATTTTAAACATATAAGTTTTATCAAATTTAGTCCTTTTCATCAAAAGTTACGAGCCTGAGAAAATTTGCCTTATTTTGGAAAATAGGGTGGAAAACCCCCTAAGATTCACAGAATCTTAACGAAAATTCCACCATCGTATTCAGCGGGTACACTTGGTGCGGCTGGAGAAGTGATCGAATTCGGGAGAGCGGGTGTTGATCGGACGATTGAATCATGTGGCCATCGTGGTGCCGGACCTGGCCGCCGCCGCGTCGACCTATGCCCAGACACTGGGGGCAATGGTCTCCGAGCCCGTCGATCTGCCTTTGCATGGCGTCACCACGGTATTCGTGGAGCTGCCGAACACCAAGATCGAGCTGCTGTACCCGTTGGGTGAAGATTCACCGATCGCTCCCTTCCTGGAGAAAAATCCGTCGGGCGGGATGCATCACGTCAATAGTACTGCATTGATCAACACGTTCTAACCCTGTTTTAGTTTGACAGGTTGCATATTCTCTGGTTGGGCAGGGGCCTTATGTCTTTGCCCAAACTTGTATCTGGCTACTTCCTTATTTCAATTTCTCACCTTATAAATCTTAAAATCAGTAAAAATTCAGGCAAATATCAGTTTTTGTTTGATTAGATACGTTAACTTACGTTTTCCTAATCCACTGAAATAAGGAAACATGGATGATTCGATACCTAAGAACATTGTTCACAGTTAGTCTTTTATCTTTCTGCTTTATGATTGTTGAAACAATTCGTATAAATTCGGGAGCGAGTTTGAAGAGCCGTATTGGTACCGGCCGGCCTATAGGCCTTAAACTGCTGGGGACAAGCATTTAAGTACCCGTACTTCGCAGAACACTTCATTAGAATTACGTAATTTCACAAGGAGAACCCTTTAGTAGCTGATTGGATGCTATTTTATTTTTAATAAAAAAGTGTCTGGTTGTCAAGAATTGTTCGTGGTCTTTTTTTTATTTTATTTTTCTGTGCTCATTTTGTTTTTCCTTTCATTTTTTTATGCTCCTGATGTCGTTTGGATTTAATTAGAACTAATGGCCGATCATGGAATGCGAAATAATAAGCAGCAATATTAATAAATAAATTGTAATTGATTGCTACAAGTTTGCTTTTTGGGAATAGTTGGGTCTGATTAAAAATTAGGAGATCCGTAATCACTTGGCAAAAGGGTAGTGTAGCACGCTGAAGGTTAAGGAAAGTAGTTTAGCTCACTCTGTAGATTTGCATTTTAAAACAAAAGAACATATTACTTGTTTTTTGTGAGTAATAACTATTAATGTTCTAACAAACGGTTTTGACTCATTATATTTTCACAGCAACAAATATTATGTTACTACTGGGAAGCAACCCATAGTAGATAAATTAGCTAGGAAGAGGTTTTTCAGCCTGAAAACACCAGTCAAAACATATCAAGCCCAGAAGAATTATCCATTAATGAGAATCCTGTGCAAATGCTGTGTTGTTTACTAGGCTATAATTTCCTCAAGGGGTGCTACTCCTCAAGTGGGAATAGAGTTGACTGCAAGGTCCCCAGTCTTGCAGGTACCTCAAAAGGGTTGAGGCAGCCCGCATTTGTCTTCCTATTAATTGAAACCATAAGTGAATAGGAATTAAAATGAATAATCAAGTCAAACTGAACAAAAGCAAAAATCAATACGGATGAATAATATTTAAGCTAAAACAGATAAAACTGAAAGAAAAAAATAGTTTGGTTGAACATATTTTTGCTAAGTGGCATAAGATATTTTAGAAAATTTTACCAAGTTTTGGCACTGATTTCAAACAGTTTTTAACAGGAATCTCGAGTTTTCGTGCAATTTGTTTTTCAACTTTTCATCGTTTAAATCTAAAATGAAAGAATATGTTTTTTTTCCTAGGTCAACGTGTAATTATAGAACTTTTGGAATAAGTTCGTTCTGTACGAAGTAATCGTCAAACTCTCCATCGGCATTATTTTTGTTTTTAAAGCTGTTAAGACTGTGAACTTACTGCGGTTGATGAACATCCATGAAAAATTTGATACATAGAAATTTTTCGTAAGTGCAAGAAGTAATTTATCTAAAATAAAGAAAGTTTCAAAGATACGGAAATTATGCTTAGGTTGTCGAAGATATCATATGAAGTCCTATGAGTATTTCAAATTATTTTGTTTCTAAAAAGTTGTGTGCAAGGAGACATCATCAAGGGTACCCCTGATACCGGTGGTTCAATCGATATCATGGGTATTCAGTATGGGTCGGGTTGGCATCTAGATGTTGCGTTACATCCGGACTACGCTAACAACGGTTGGGTCTATTTGCAGTACACGGACTGTTTGGAAGCTTGTGACGGAGACGTCAGTGCGGCAACGATGAACCGACTAGATCGGGGCAGAATTGTTGATGGTGAATGGGTAGATGTTGAGACCATCTGGCAATCACCGGAAGAGTATTATGTTTCGTCCGTGGACACGCAAAGTTTCGTCACCACGGCATCTCGCAGTGCATCCTGGTGAGCTTGCTCCATGAACTCCGCCCACAATACCTCGAAAGCCTCCCGTGCTTGTTCGTCTGTCGAGGATGAAACAAACTGCGCCAACCCACGGTCAATGGCTGCTCCATGAACATGATCGCGATCGCGCAGAATAGGTAGCAGCGCACGAAAGAGCAAAGGGGCAGGCGCCTGCGCAAGCGCCTCGAGAAGTCGATCAACCGCTGCTGTGTACTCGAGCAGCAGCGAAGAGCCCCGCGGCAAGTCCGTCAATATATAAGTTTCAATAAATAGATATATTAGTTTCAGCCTGGGAAAATTTGCCTTATTTTGGAAACTAGGGGGAAACACCCCCTAAAAGTCATAGGATCTTAACGATCCTTTCACACCATCGCATTCAGCGTATCAGAGAACCCTACAGTAGAAGTTTCAAGTTCCTATCTACAAAAATGTTGAAAATTGCATTTTTTGCTAGAAGGCAGATCACGGATGCGTGTTTATTTGTTTGTTTGTTTGTTTTTTTTTGCTTTTTTTCCCAGAGGTCATCGTATCGAACAAGTGGAAACCGATCACGAGGAAGGCACTGCCCACGATAAGGGCCGTGGCCTCGAACACCGCATCGGAGGCGTCCGGCCCGCGGACCTGTCGCAGCACCTGCAGCACACGGTCGGCGAGCGTCTTCATCGGTCGTTCGGTCACGGTCCACATCCTAGAAGTCGCCCACGCGGGCGGAGCCGGTGATACCATCGCGGAACGGATCGTATACAACGTCGTCGTTCCACCATCCCGAGGTGATCAGTCATGAACGGTGCACCCGCCGCCACCGCCGAATCGGTTTCCACGCTCGTCCTTGATTGAACTTATGCATTTAAAATAAGCATAAAAATGCAATTGTTTTGATGTAAATATTGGTATAAAAATTTAGTTTTTTAGAGTTTTGGTTACTATTGAGCCAGATCGCTCCTTACTACTGTTTGTTACCACGAAATGTTTGATAATTTGTAGGGCAGCTAGCTTTTTCCCCTCTCCTACGTCTCTTTTCTACTCAAAATTATCGGACCATAATTTTAAAATAGCAAAATCTACTGGGAGGAGGTATCATCAGTAAGGACTTTAAGGGTCTATTGCTGTAACACTTGTAGGCTTGGCGGTACCGGCAATCCCCTCCGTTGTAATTCGAAGATCTCGAGTAAGCATCCGCCAGCTTGGTTCCATTCGTGGCTGCATTGTCCCGGTTCGTGAGCCATCTCTTGGTGGCAAGGCACCTTGCCGATCAGATCGGTTATGCCGCGATTGAATCTCTGCGCCCGGGCACAGCAGATCCTATACTTGTCGAAGTGCTTCTTGCACTCCAGGCGCGCGCGAGGTGGCGGGACGCCTTGCTCGATCTTCTTCGCCACACAGAAGTTCCCGTCGAACCGGAAGTGTAAACAGGCTTACCAATCAAACAGTTGATATCGATCGTGAAGCAATAAAGAAAAAACTATCAGAGCTTGAGTACCCGCTTTATTTTTTTGATTTTGAAACTACGCAAAGGGCTATACCCAGGTGGGAGGGAATTCACCCTTACCAGCAGATACCATTTCAGTGGAGCTGTCATATAATGCAGGAAAATGGTGAAATAACTCATGAAGAGTACCTGCATGATAATGAGTCAGACCCAAGGTTTGGACTTGCGGAGGCATTGGTAAATACAGTTGGCAATACAGGTTCTGTCCCCGCGTCGCGGCCGAGATCCTCACCCGCGCGGCCGAGGCTTGCGACATCGTGGTCGGCAATGTCGAGGAATTCGGCTTCATGGCGGGGGATCCGGCCGCGGGGCTGGAAACGGCCCGCCGGCTCGCCGCGTCAAGCGCGCGGCTTGTGGTCTACAAGCGCGGGCCGGAGGGCGCAATCACCCTCCATGACGGCGGCGAGGTGCGGACCGGGATCTTTCCGGTGCGCGCGCTCAAACCCACCGGGGCGGGGGACGCCTTCATGGCCGGGTTGCTGACCGGGCTTGCTTTGACTCGAGCTTGTAACCGATACCGTAGATTGACTTAATTAAGTCATGGTTAGGCGTCAGTGGCTGAAGCTTCTTGCGGAGGTTCTTAATATGGCTATCGACGGTACGTGCTGACACCATGCGATAGTCGGTGTACAACGCGTTGAGAAGGTCATCACGACTAAATACCACCTCGGGCCGGGCCAGTAAGTGATTAAGAAGTCGGTATTCGACGGGTGTCAGGTCTAATAAGCAGCCGTCGTAGTGGATTTGCATTTTTTCCTCATTGACGTTGAATCCGTGCGAAGTGCGTTCCGACGGCGGCAAAAATTGACCCGGTCACACCCTCAGAAATGCCTAACCGCTCACCCAAGTGCTCTAAGGCATTGGTAAAGACTTCCGCCCCTACAAGAATAACCACTAACGCGATACAAAGAATAAGAATTTCCATAATTTACTGTAAACCTATGAGCGAGAACCGACTAATTTCCGTAGATTGAGAACAATTTAGATGGTCCCGGCAGAACCTACAGACCGTATGGAACATGAAGCCCTTTTACCTTGCCACATTGCAATTTTATAGACTAGACTTATACACTCTGCTTAATTGAAGTACAACAAAATTGTTTTCACCTTCATAACTTTTAAGGGTTTTTAGATATGCAAATACATTCCCTAAATTTTGAAAAAAAAACATTGATATGGCTCAAAATTCTCTTTTACTTGTCTATTATAACACTTACTACTCAAGTTATCATCCATCTTTCGCTAATTTCTTGCTATTTATTGCGAGACAAGACAAAAAAGTGACAGAATAGACGAAAAAGATATAATTTGGGCTATATATTTTCATATTAGGGAGTTGGGGTAAAAATATTTGGACAGTGTGGGTAATTTTGTTGATTTGTTTCCTTTATCTTCGCAACAGAGAGGATTGTTTTTGCCAGAAAATGGTTGCATTAAATCAGCGTTTTGTTTTAGCTGATTTTTGGCCACCGAGACATTTCCAACGAAAAAGTATTAAAAGCGCTAAGGTTCATATTATTCCTTGACCACCACAAAACTCTGATAAAGAGCTGCAGTAATTTTTTGCTTTCTAAAAGACGGCATTTGTTTTATTTGATCAAGAACTTCCTTCAAGATCCAAAAAGCAACCCAAGTTATGATGCTTTCAAATGCTACCAATAGCCAGCTCGGTGATAGGCAATACCCGCCCTTGCATCGAAATAATAGACTGCACCGCCGCGATCGCTCGGGCCGTAATGGATCATGGCATTTTTCAATGGCTTCCAATTTAGATCTTTGAACGTGATTTCAAAGTCTTTGTCGCTGGCAAGCTTTCCATCGCTCCGTTTCCTTGTCGACCGAATGCCATGTTGCTTCCAAAAGCCATCAAAGAATTTGTTAAACTCAACTTCTGAGATTTCGTATTTCGCTGAATGACCATTAAATTGTTTAAACACCGTTCACATTGCTCAGATAATTCAGGTAGGCATCCAGTTTTTTGGATTCCTTTTGAAAACCTTTGTAATCCACCCAGCCTGCTTCGTTTACGTGCTTAGAAAGCAACTCATTCCAATTATTGCTTTGAGCACTCCCTCCCAAATAATAAGTTGAAAGAAGTACGATATAAATATATTTCATTGTCCTATGATTTGTTTTTATCAGAGACCATAATAGTCTTCAAAACTGTAAAGCAAAGAAAGAGAAGCCAGCTTCACTTCAATGTTAATTAGTTGACAATTTAATTTTCTTGGAAGCTGCCCCTGAAGAAAGCAGGCATTTACAGCAGGCCGACACCGTTGAACCGGTCGTCAGCACATCATCGATCAACACAACGTGACGCCCCTGAACCAGATCGGCCCGGCCACCATCGACCTTGAAAGCCGAGCGGACATTCTTGTGGCGGTCCTTGGCTGACAGGCCAACTTGCCGGCGTGTACGCTTTTGCCGCCTGAGGACCTGCGGTTCAAACTGGCCACCGCATTCGCGGGCAACTTCCTTCGCCAGATCTGCTGACTGGTTGAACCGGCGCTGCAGCAGTCGGTTGAGCCCGTCATCGATCTCGACCGTGTGTACGACAGCGCCGGCGCTGGCATTGAGCGCCAGTCGCAGCGCGGAGTAGCCATAGTTGGTTCCCAACTCCAGAATGCGGCGCGCACCGGAATCCCGTGCTACGCGATCGAGGATCAACCCCTTGTCCTCTCCCAGATGAATCATGTCACCAGCGGTGCGGCTGTAGGCGTCTATCGCGGCGATCACCGAGCCCGGATCGTCGCGCCGGGCGGACCTGAGCACATGGTCCAGCAGCGCGCTGCGGACGGCTGGTTCTTGGCGCTGATGGATCTCAGCCGCCGCAAGCCGATCCTGAAGAACCGGGTGCCGGAGCATGTCGAACGGGCGGTGATTGAACTGGCCATCGAAAACCCGGCACTGGGGCAGAAACGCGCCTCCTGGGAGCTCCAGCAAAAGGGCGTCATTGTGTCGTCCTCCGGGGTCCGCTCGATCTGGCTGCGGAACGATCTGGAGACCATGAAGAAGCGGCTGAAAGCCCTGGAGGCCCTGGAGGCCCGTGCCGCCCAGGACGGCATCCTGCTCACCGAGGCGCAGATGGCGGCGCTGTTGCCCTGGACTTGCCGACGCGCACCCTGCAGGCGTTGCCTGACGCGTTCATCGAGGGTATGGCAAAGCGATGTCATATCCTGGGTGACGTGAATGACAGCGCGCCGGAGGAATGGGACGATATCTGGCGCAATTCCAACCGGCCCGGCAGTAATGACGAGGTTCACATCTGGATCTCGATGAACGCGTTGGTCGGTCCAGACGGTGCCGTGGCCAAGGAAATGGAAGATCAGACAGCCTGGCTTCGCGAACTTTGCGAGAAGAGCGGCGGGGTTCGCCTGTTATCCGGGGCAAAAAATACGAAATTCCACATTTTTGTAGATAGGAGCTTGAAAATTTTACAGTAGTGTTCTGTGATATGTTGAATCTGGTGGTGTGATTTTCGTTAAGATTTTATGATTTTTAGGGGGTGTTTCCCCTATTTTCTTAACTAAGGCAAATTTTCTCAGGCTCATAAATTTTGATGGGTAATACTAAACTTGATGAAACTTATATATTGAGAATCAGCATTAACATTCAATTCTTTTGATGTAACTGTTGGTACCAAAATTCCGTTTTTTAGAGTTTCGGTTAATATTGATGGTAATATAACTATCTTCATAGCTAAAATCATCGCCTTCTAAATCTCCGTTAACATAGACGCTGAATCCCCGATCTCCCGGATTGCTGGCCTCTACTTCCAGGTCTACCACAAAATCACCGTCGGCCTGGCAAGTATGGGCCTCTACCTCAAGGTGTTCAATGGCGCAAACGAGATTACAATCAATCGGACCGATCTCCTGGTAGACAAAACAACTGGGATCGGCAATATCTAAGACTAAAATATCGACCACCATTTCTCCGTCGCCTGCAAAAGGACCGATCGTGTAGCAGTTAGAATTATTAAATTCATTGATTTGAAATTTTGTTTCCTCCAAGTCGTCACCGACCTTATTGCCAAAACTGGATTTGCAGGCGAAGTAAAGGGCAATCAATGGATTGGATGTTATGTCCAGGAGACGGGTAGGCAGAGAATAGTGTTGCATTCTGACCAAGCGATCTAGTGTGTACTCATCTGTAGAGAATTCTGCCGAGTTCTCAACTATGAGTTCTCGATACAGGATGTGCTCGTTGTCGAGGTACAGATAGTTACCTTGGTCGTCTTTTCGAAATAGGGCGTGCACGGGTTTCATGAAGGCGCCGCGAAGGCCGAACTGGAAGCCCGCTTAAGCGAAACCCTGTCCCGGCAACCGGCGCTGATCGCCGATTTCGACCGCCATCCAAGACTGCGGTTCAATGCCGACACCGACTTCGATGCCGATGGCCGCCTTCGCGCCGGCGCGCCGAGCCACACGGCTTTCATTCGAAAAACGCGCCCGGAGATGTGACATGACCAATCCAGAGATCACAGGCGAAAACTCCGAAAAGACACAGCGGAGCGGCGCGTGCCTGTGCGGCGCGGTGCGCATGAGAATGTTTTAGTCTGTCAAGTCCCTATATTCAAAACAAGTGGCCTTAAGAGAAGGGATTTTCCCCTGAAATAGGGTAGTTTTCTTAAAAGTGGACGCTGATCTCATAAGGCTCATGGCTGAGAATGCAGGAAGGAAGAAGAAAATCTAAAAAAAGGAAAAAGTATAACACACTAAAAGGAAAATGACGAGCAGGCGCCCTCCACTGACTATAAATGCACAAATTTTAAAACTTACCCGTCTCTCCTTTTGTCAATATAATCTACAACATGAGAATAATAATTTTTCAACGTCCATTTTTGAGCGGTTAATCGACGTTGTGCGAGGCGCCAGCGAAGTCTGTTAATAACCCCTTTCGGACGTTCACCTCATGAGGAATGCTCTCGCTTCCTCGACGCTGTTACATACTCTCGCGTTTACATTGCTACCGAACTTCGCAAGCGTATTAGCCTCCCAATCGGCCACCCATCCAGCATCCTGACCAGACTCTGGCAATGGTGGGAGCAACACGAATTTCCGCAGGGGAGAGTTCATAATTTCAGAACGAAATTCATCGCTGCCGACCCATTCATAGTCGGCTCGACAGCAAGAGAGCTACGCTCTGGTGCGGATCATCATTTGGGCGACCCCCATGCTGGGCTTTTTAGGCACAGTGATTGGAATCACCCAGGCTTTGGGAGACCTCGGAAATCAATCGGATCTACTCGCGACCGACCCCAAGACCGCCATGCAGGCCCTGCTTTCCGGTCTCTATGTTGCTTTCGACACCACCGCTCTGGCCTTGTGTCTGTCCATCGTGCTGATGTTCTTCCAATTCGTCATCGATCGGATTGAGACGCGACTGCTGGTGGCCGTCGATCGCCGTTTCGCCATGGTTTATCAGTAGCCTCAAATCACCAGCGTCACGTGTGTCTGTTCTGCCATCGATACCGGTTCTAAGGCCCTTCATTGTTATTGGTCCGTTTTGACGGCGAATTCCGGTTAAAATACAGTTGTCCGGGTCAGATGGCGCTCAGACAGGTGCTGCGGCAAAAAGGGCAAATGAAGAGAGCTGATTTGCAGACCACCCCAAATCCGGCTGAGCTTCTCGCATGGTACGACCGCCATGCCCGCAAACTGCCATGGCGCGCCGTTGGCGTACGGCCCGATCCCTGTGACAATTGTTGGAAAAGCGTCTTGCCTTAGCATCGTCCTTAAATCTTGAGCAATTTTCAGATCGTACGCTCTGTTGAGAGAAGCACTCTATACAGAGAAATAGAAAACTTACTTGTATAAATCATTTTAACTCAAAAATTGCCCGTTGCTTTTGTTCTTTCTGTGTTCAGTCAGGTTTTTTTCTGCTTTTTACTGGCTTAAAATTTCATACCAGAAAACCAATCAGGTTTTATTTGCTTTTTTCATGCTTCAACATTTGGCAAATAAATAATGTCTGAATAAAAGCGAGCAAAATTTCTCATTGCTTTTATGTATTTCTGATATCATTCATATGGAAACAGTTTTTACAAAATTCAAGCCCTAAACAAATTTTCTCAAAATCGTTGCATATCTAGATCGTTTGGTAGTATTGGAAAATGACTTTATTTTAATGGTACCATTGGTAGAATTTTGTATAAATAAACAGAGAAATAGAACCGGGAGCCCGGTGGCTACGCCGTTTACCCCCGGCACGGCTACATGACAGACTTTTATATATTTATTATCATTATCGTTTGCCCTGTAACCGTAGACGGTGTGACGTTAACTTGACCCTGGAACAAAATAAATAAGGTCAGTGAGTTTGCAAAGAAGAGGAAAGGGGTAAATAGGACAAGTCAGTAGAAAAGGTGGCTCTAGTGGTTTATCAGTGTCTGTCTCCAAAGAATTTTAGTCACCATGGATACAGCAGTAGCTGCAATCTAGTAAAAAGCGAATCTCAGCCCGCAGTAACAGAACATAAAAAATAAATGTGTTTTCAGAGGAACTATCCTTTGAAAAAAATATTTGATGCTGATTCAGGGATGCTATCTAATACCCACGTTCTGCTATACCTGTTTCTTGCTGCAACGGCATCCTGGTGTCGCGCAAACCTGGCACCCGCAACCGCAAAAACAACATTATCTGCCGGTGACGGGAACCGATTTTCGAAAGATCTACGTTCGTCGTAGGCACTGACAACCACCGTACCCGCCTTGGCCAACTCAACGATCAACTCATCGAGGAGTCGATCTTTCGGACCGCTCAAACTCAAATTGATGATCGCGGGCTCAAACTCGATGGCCGCATCCAACGCGAGCGCCAGCGTTAACGTGTTGCAACGCCCTCGGCCGGATCCACCTGCCTTTCGTCTCTCCCTTATAATTAATTCTGAATATATCTGGTGGCTCATTGAGAGTTGGTGTGTCTTGGTATTTAAATGCACACTTAGAAGTATAACCCTCACTCCAAAACTAGAAAACAATCAGGGAACATTCAATAAGTTTAAGAACATTTTTACTCTTTGAAATTTTTGCAACGTCCATGGCCAGAAAACCTGCAATCATTTATTAATTGTTACATCCATAGAAAACCATAAGAAACTCCATGTTGTAACATAGGAAATCTAAAATCTCTCACTAATTGTGTTCTTCGCATAAACGAAAGGGCTTGTATCCAGATTGTTGGACACTCCACCCAAGGTCATACTACCGGCTGTTACGCCTCGTTTACTCGTACCCAGTTCTCGTCGGAAACACATGGCGAAAAGGTTGTGCTCCAGAAGGCGTCGTTCGTACAGTTGTTTGGGGAGCGTAGCGCGGTGCTGGGACATACCCATGATGCCATCGGCCAACTGTGTGATGAACAAGCCACTCATACTGGTCTGACAGCCAAACATGAAATCAATTGCATACTTTTTATCTCTTGGTTCAACAGTTAGTATAATCATGTACTATTTAATCTATAACAGTTAGTTGAGAAATTAGTTGTTTGTCTATGGCACATGTAATCCCACCATGGTCACATCTGGGAGCACATATTTAGGTGTTTTGATCTGAGGAAATGGTTATATACGGGAGGTTATATACAAATAAATTCTCTTAAACAGGAGTTAATTTGAATCTCCTTCAATGAGTTTGCGAGTATCGGAGTCGATGCGGGCAAGAAGTAGAAGCATAGCGCTGGTTGTTCAAAGGCTGCGAGCCGTGATGTCGGAGTCGGGTGTAAATGGATGATCCCACATATGAGTATTCATTGCAGGAGCAACAATGAATGGTTTATTCATATCCCATGCTCTGGCAATACTTGTAACAAGGTTATCACAAATACCATTTGCTAGTTTCGCTAAAGTATTAGCTGATAATGGAGCAATTACAAATACATCGGCCCATTTTCTTAACTATCAAACCAGTCCCATTAGAATCACAATTATCTCGAAAGAATCAAAAAAAGAAAATAACTTACCTCAATGTGTACAACAGAATCGTCCCTAACAGATTGATAAAGCCATTCAGAATTAAGATTTTGTTGATAATGGTCCGGATAAAACACAGGTCACTGCGCCCTTATTTGCGGATGACATAAGCCATGTAGCGAGAAAACCTTTGTGCTTGGTTACGAAGGTTTTTTGGAAACAAAACAAGTCTTGCCTAAGCCCTACCAAAACAAAATATGTTGACCCTCAAACCCCATTGCTGCTGGATTACAAGGCTTTTGGAACCAAAACAAGTTTCGTTGATCATAAATACTATTTTATTGACAAGTTCGTTTGAATTTATATAAGTAAACATTAGACTAACGTGTTGATAGATTTTTGTTTTTAGTGTTTGTACTGGTTTTGATTTCGATTTGGTTTTCTTGGTTTTGTTTTGGTTTTGATTTTAATTTACTAAAATATTTGCTGTATATAGTTAGGTATGAGGACGCACTGGGAAACCAGTGTTCTTCATATAGCCCGCCATTCTGATATGGGACTGGGAAACCAGTGTTCTTCATATAGCCCGCCATTCTGATATGGGATTCACGGTATGCTAAGCTGAACTGCCTGAATCCGTACTGCACTTCTTCTTAATCAGATAAAGTGAAATATTTAGAACATTCTACGGCGCGGATCTGGCCTGGCTGCAAAACGGAGAACTGCTCATTCTGGAAAGTACCGAAATCTTTACCCTTTCGGCAGACGGCCTGAATATGGTCGTACATCCCATTACGGCGCATTTGCCCGAAGAAACTAACTGGCGGAATATCTTTGTAGACAGCCGCGGATATATCTGGCTGGGTGGAAAAAATTCCGGCGTTCTTAAAATAACCTCCGATACCTGGGAAGTAGAAAGACTAGAATCTTTTCCAGGCTGTAACGAGGTTCGCGTTCGTTGGGTAGTCCGCGCCGGGCCGGAGTCCGGTGGTGAGCGGATCCTGGAGCCTCCGCCCTGGGTGCGTGGGCTGATGACCAAGGTCGCGTTCGCGACCACCCGAACCGACGCCGACGGCAAGTTCGAGTTGGCAGGCGTTCACCCGGGTACCAACGCAGTCTCCGTCGCTGCCGACGGACTGCTCACGTCGTTCCGATCCGGAGTGCGCGTGCGTTCGGGCAAGACGGTCGACCTGGGCACGGTCCGAATGCGCGAAGGCGAAGATGTCGTAGTGCGCGTGCGTGATGCCGCCGGCGCCTGGCTTCGATGGCCTAGGTAATATCCGCCAGTCGATGCTAGAAACATCGAACGTAAACGTAACCGAAGAGCTAGTGAATATGATCGAAGCTCAACGTGTTTACGAAATGAACTCGAAAGTTATCTCGTCAGTCGACAAGATGATGAGCTTTGTTAACCAACAGCTGTAATTGGTTACTTGCCGCTTACTTGTTTCGCATTAATTGACGTGTTTGCCATTGTCTACTATTTACAACGACTTGTTGAGAGTATATCGCCATGAAACGTATTTTTTGTTTAGCCCTGTTTTGGCTTCATTAATACTTTTTCCCATTTGTTAATATATTAATAATTTTACGACATCCGTTAGCATTTTTCCAGTTTGTTTAATCAAATGACGAAATTAATTTTTTTTTAAATAATTTTTTAATTTTTTAAATTTTTTTTTTAATAAAACAATTTTTTTTAATTTTTCTAGTGGAGAATATGGAACACTGTGATTTCATTCCACTGCGGGACATGCTGATACGAACCAATATGTCGGATTTAAAAGAAGTAACGGCTAACATTCATTACGAGAACTACAGATCTAGGAAATACCAACAAAAGAAGATATGGATGATTTAATGAAAGATACCCCTGCAGCACCTGCAGCATCATCTTCATCATCTTCTGCCGCACCTGTAGAACAAGCTTCAAAATATTCTGGAAAAACAAGTTCCGCTTTATCATCATCATCATCCAATTCGTCTTCATTAAGATCAAATGGTAATAGTTCCTCATCATCAAATGGATTTTCAATTACTGGTGGAGGAAAAAATGCTGCACAATATAATGCAACTCAAGTTTCTGAACAATTGGATAAATTCAAAAACGCCAAAGGAATTCCTTGTGCACAATCACGGCGTGACGCTGGCAGGCGCCGAGGTGTTGCTGCTCGGTGTCGGCGGCGCGGGCCGAGGGGTTATCCCGGCCCTGCTCGAAGCCGGGGTCGCAACCCTTGTCCTGAGTAACCGCAGCGCCGGCAAGGTGCATGAGGTCATGCGTACCGCGGCGTCGCCGGAGCGCCTGCAGGCGCTGCCCTGGGGTGAAGCCGGGGCGGCGCGCCCCGACATCATCATCAACGCGACCTCGCTGTCCTTGAGCGGTGCGGTGCCGCCGCTGCCACCGGCCCTGGTTGTATAAAATTGAGGTTTTTAAAATTGATCTATCGTAAAAAAAAAGGTATATTCATAAACAAAATAAAATCAAGAGATGAACGCGAAGTTCAGATTTCCTCAATAGCTTTGTACCCTGTACTTACATACTATTTGGACGATACAGATAGACTGTAGAATAGAATGACTTTATATTAAAATGTTAAGTAGTTAAGAGGGGGTGATAAGTGAGGACTTGTCTCATTCTACGCTTTGGATTGGTTTTTAGTTTTGCCCGAGCCAAGTGATATAAAAACGCAACATCTGTCGCCTTTTTCTTTCAATTCGGTTCGCAGCGATTCGAACAGGCCGTGCAAGGCGTATTTGCTGGCGCTGTAGCCACTTCTGCCGTACAACGGCGAAAAACCGGATATACTGCTGATAACGATAATCGTTCCCCGGCGGTTTAACAAAAATGACAGTGCTGCTTTCGTACAATTCAAAGCGCCAAAATAATTGACATCCATTACTTTGCGAAATACCGAAATTTCCGTATTAACAAAGGCACTACGCTGGGAAATACCGGCGTTGTTGATTAAGATATCGATACCGCCAAATCACGAAATCAACAATATTGTTTTGACCAAGATTCGAGACCAGGCAGTCCTTTATAAGTCAATTGACACAGTTCTGGAACCAAATGAGGCGGTTAATTATCCATCCAAATTTTTAAAATCTCTGGATCTCCCAGGGTTTCCACCATACGTGCTACAACTAAAAATAGGCGTACCAATAATATTGCTACGAAATATCAACAATATCAACACTCCAAAGCTTTGCATTGGCATACGACTTGCCGTAAAAAAACAATGGAAAACGTAATAGAGGCAACAATCTTGACAGGGCCTGCCCTCCAATTTTTTGGTTACTTAAAAGGCAACTAAAACTTTTAATTTTTTACCAATGTTTTTATTAGTAAAAGATAAGCGTAACTTACAAATTAGCTTACGTAACGAACTTCTGTATTCTCATGTTTTTATGTTTGTATCACATATATGAGGGGGTTCACCCACTCGTCAGTACCTCGCTCTTTACACTAAAGCTTAAATTTTGTCCCAATTACTTAAGAATGAATTCCTCCCCAAAGACATAGCTGTAAGGTTTTTCGACTATGCTGTGTAAAATGCCTATCTCAGCAATATGAACAAGAACCAGGGATCTGACTGTAACCACTTTACGTGGTGATATTTGTCTTTCCTAACGTTTGTTCACTTTCGATAATAGACCTAGTAATAGTTTTGTTGAGGTCTTTTAAATCGGTGGACTCTCCAGTAAGACCATTTCTTTCTTTTAATAGGCACGGTGTTAGTATCTTCGGACCCAGAGGATGGAACTGAGGTCAACTTGGATAAAACCCTTTCAGAATTTGGTATTCAAAATGGATCTCGATTACAATGTCAAGACGATTCGCAAGATTATAAGCTCGCAACAAGTTACAAACTTTCACCTGTGCTTACTTATAGTATTGGTTATTGGGAAGTATACAGGCGTTTTCAGGAGGATTTTTTCGGTTGGGGGGAGGGGTTGAGAAGAGAGGGATACGCTGGGGGAACTTTCCATCGAGAATTTGTCATGGGAGAAGAAAATTTCCATGAAGGGAAAGCAGGATTTACTAGCATTATTAAAAAAAAAACAATTAAAAAATAAACGTGAAAAAGCTTTTTTAGCTGGAAGTAAGGAATAGCAATAAAACTTAAAGCAAACAGAAATTATTGTTTCCACGCGGGTCGTACTCGTAGGACCACTCGTTGCCGAGGCGGTTCTTGGCGCTCGTGAGGTTGCCAGCGCCGTCGTATTCGTAGTAGTCCGCGGCCGTGCCAACGTTGAACACGCGGGTAGGTTCGCCGAAAGCGTTGAAGGAGAAGTACGTGGCCTTGTTGGCACGGTCGCGGTGGGTGAGGAGGGGGGCCGACGTGTCGTGCACGAAGTAGGCAACTTCGTCCTTAGCGTCAGTAATGCTGAAGACACTGTCGCTCGCGTAGTGGGCGTCCCACTGGTGGCCCAGCTTAAAGAGCGAGGTATTGACGAGGGAGCTAATTCCTTATATTACGTATATGAGGGAGTTTCTTCCCGCCGTCAGTAACTCACTTTTTACACTAAAGTTAGAATTTTGATAAATAACGGTCGATATAAACAATAATTGTTTGTGTTATTTTTCGGCCAATCTTAACATTAAATATTATCTTAAACAGCTTCTTAACTATGATTATTATGTGATAATAAACCAAATATATTGTACGTCTTTGGCTTGTGGCTGTTATTAAATAAACAAAGACAATTTTTTTCCAACTGCTAAGTGAAATACTTCACAAGTAACTTATAACGTCGTAACTTAAGGATGCTCACCCCCCCAATTCAACCATCATTGCAGGAATAGAGCTACTATGTAGTCAACCTAAGGATCACCTAAGAACACTATGATAAACTCTATCTAACTTTTTTAAATTCTTCTGACTAATATTACCATATGTAAAGCTACCATACTCAAACTTACTAACAATAACAGCCTTTATAATTCTACTAAGGCATTAATATATAAGTTACCGTGAATATCTGAAATTGATGAATTATCAAACAGTTCATATACCGTATCCCTAAACAAGGTTGACCATATTAATTCTTACTTAGATCATGAGCTGGGCGGGGCCTGAAATACTTTTTTCAGGTGGTTGGGGACTAAAGTATCACAAATAGGTGCAATTTACCAGAAAAAATCTTATATTTATGTTAAAAAGTTTTATAAACTTCTGCAAATATATTGTTTACCAGGGGCAAAGGGGTTTAAAACCCCTTCCTTCATCAGACGACACCCTTGCTTTCAAATCGTATAGTTAGTAACACTGTTTGGGATTGGTCTGCTTCCAAAAAGGTACTGAAAGTAAGCAGCAGTATTAAAACTTAAAATGAACAAAAAAGATTACGCATATGAGTGGTTTACCTCCTCGTTATAGCTCACTCTTTACGCTAAAGTATTTTTAGTAATTTCAACTATTTATTCTACGGCCTTTGTGATTCAGAGATTATTCTTAAGGAATTGGGACGACGAGGGTTGAACCCTCTCATATACGCAATAAAAACATACGAATATAGAAGTTCGTCACAGAAGTTAATTCGTAAGTTACATATATTTTTTAAAAATGAAAAAGTTTGTAAAAAATTGATTTTCAGAACTAATCAAGTATGTGCATACGAACGTTTCATTTTAGGTGACTGACCTAAATGCATATAAGAAAGAAATATTGCGGAATGCAGATGAGCAACTAATCATTACTATCAATTTCTATTTCCAGGAGTACGCAAATGATCTACCACGACTTGCATTATTAATGCCATGATATTGACTCTGCCTTACTATAATAGTCTAATCAGATTTTGAGCAACAAATCTTTACAAGACTTGCCAATAATTTACTTTTGATGTAAATAGCTGAAAATAAAAAAAAGAAATCGAAAAGAACCGGCCAAAAAAGAAACAAGTCGAAAGAAAATACGGATTCGTCTCAAAGGATACGATCAACGTATTCTAGATCGCTCGACTGCTGATATTGTTGAAACGGCTAAGAGAACTGGCGCACGCGTCGTGGGACCCATTCCTCTCCCGACTAAACGAGAAGTTTACACCGTTCTCCGCTCACCTCACGTCGACAGAAAATCACGTGAGCAATTCGAAATTCGAACTCATATTCGCTTGCTCGACATTTTGAACCCAACTCTCGACACGATCGATAAGCTTAAAGTGAGAAAATAAATAAAAAAAAGTTTTTCAGGTGGAAGTAAGGAGCAGCATTAGAACCTAACACGAACAGGAATCATTACGTATATATGGGGATTCGTCTCCTCCACTGTACCTCACTCTTCACGCTAAAGTATTTTTAGTAATTTCAACTATTTATTCTACGGCCTTTGTGATTCAGGGGTCATTCATAAAGAGTTGGGACCAAATTGAAGCTTTCGTGTAAAGAGCGAGGTATTGACGGGGGAGAACCCTCTCACATACATAATAAAATATACAAATATAGAATTTCGTGGCTGACCGTACCGACCCAGTGGGCCTAGAACATCGGGAGATGGTTTATTCTAGTTCTAATGTCCTTTTTAAGTGATCGAAAATTCCCCTCCCACATCATTTTTTCCCCAAATCGTCCAATCAAAATTTTGAGATAGCTTTTTTTCAGCATAGTTGAAAGGCCTAATAACTATGTCTTTGGACATAAAATGGCCCCCTAAAGCCCCTGGAGAAAGGTTTTTAAGCTATAAAATTTTCCCATTGTTTTATTTTTATTAGGAAATATGCATATATTTTCGGGCGGGAGGGGAGAGGGATCATTCTAATGGGAATGAAAAGTCTGGTACTCTTTAAGTGACCAAAAAATTGGAGGGCACCTAGGCCCCCTCCCACGCTCTTTTTTTCTCCAAAACCAATGGATCCAAATTTTGAGATAGCCATTTTGTTCAGCATAGTCGAAAAACATTATAAGATGTCTTTGGGGACGACTTACTCCCCCATAGTTCCCGGGGAGGGGCTGCAAGTTGCAAACTTTGACTAGTGTTTACATACTGTAATGGTATTGGGAAGTGTACAGACGTTTTCAGGAGAATTTCTTTTGCTGGAGAAAATTTTTCAACAATTTTTAAAAACATACGCTCTTTTAAATCTTGACACAAATGTTAGTGTTTAATTTAGCTATGTACCTCCTCTAGTTGACCTGAAAAATGAAGCTTGATACCATTCGAAAAAAAATTACCTATGCTCTTTGACAGCTTGGATACACCTGCACTTTTTTTATTTAGCTACATTTTAAGAGCAGAAGCAGTAATAGAAGTAGCCCCGAAAGTTTGAACATAATACCCTCAGTCGTTCTTGGGATACTGCTGAGATATCTTATTGGCAATCGGGAAAAAACATATTTTACAAAAATACAACGTTTTGTATTTTTATACATAGCAGCTTGAAACCTCTTTTTTTAGAACTTGTAGAAAATACTAAAGTTAGGATGTATTTTTTCTCATGATAGCACCTGGTTTTCATCTGTTTTCTTTCTTTTGAAGTTTCTTCAACACAGTTTTCCAATATTTTTCATAAATTTTAGGACTGTATAATCTTGAAATAGTAAGTTTCAAGTGAAGGTACAGAGTAACATCCAAATATAAAAAAGGAAATAAATTGTCCTATTTAGGAGAGGCTCTCACTCTCTCTCTCTCACTCTCTCTCTCAATCTCTCTCTTTGTTCTATACATGTCCAATATGAAAGTATACAATGTGAAGCTGGTCATCCTGTATGAATTGTACAATTTTTAGAATTTAAAATGGATGTTTTATGAAACAAAAAATCTTGCAGAATCATGCCATTTTGAAAAATGTCTAAATGTAAATGATGGTTTTCAAAAGCTATCAGTGCAAAATAAAATATTATCTAAAAAAATCCTTGATAATATTATTTAGAGTGAGTCTCCAAATTTGAATTATTGTATTCTGAAAATTATGAATATTAACTGAGAGTTATCGAAAAAAATGACAGGTGAAACACAATTAAAAATAATTAGCCTTTTTCTGCAGGCTACTCATGGACTTTTGTGCTCCTAAGAGATTTGTGGTTGAATTTGTTTTTCAAATGAAGCACTAGTTTTTAAAATTCTACAGATATTGGTAACTATTACAAGTCATCTTATTTCAGCTGGTTTTGAAACTGCATGCTGCGTAAACAGCGGAACATTAGTTTCTATTCCTTTTAAGTATCAGCTTTCCTTTTTATTTTCTTCATAACGGTACATGGCTCATAAGGAGCTACAAGTCCTGAAACTCTAAATTTTCCATTACTTGAAGAATCAGAAGAAGCACTTAGCCAGCTTGAATAAACATTTTCTGATGAACAATTTGTAATTGATTCAACAGAAAATAACTTATTTGCGAGATTCGAAGAAGGGTTACCAAATTTATCTTTTGTATAAAAGAAACAATCAATATCAGATGCAACAGGATAATTTATTGATTCACATTCAAACAATGTGTGTGTTTGATCAACAATATCCGGAGAAACAGTGATTTCAACCACGAACTTGTCGCTTTTATTTTATTTTCATGACAGCATAATTAGGAGTGTCTAATTAGCCTTTTTATTCTGCGTTGCTTTTTAGTTCAGCGGTTCTTGGAATTTGGTATTTTGGTAAGTGGCGTAAGCTTATGAAAATTTAGGAGGACGGGGCAAAATGTAATTTCCAAAATCTAGGGAAGGGGTATATTTGTCATTTTATTGATTCTTTTAATGAGAATTTCATAAAAAGGTATGGTCTATAGTAAAATATATTGATTTTTTTTTTAAATAATTCGTTTTTATATCTCCACTCCCCCAAATGTCACCAGATCCGGTAATGAATTAAAAATAGAGCTCTGAGACACGATATCTTTCCAGACATCAAATTTCATTAAGATCCCATCACTCTTTCGTAATTTAAAAATACCTCATTTTTTCTAATTTTAAAAAATTAACGCTCTTCCCCAAGCTCCCCCAAAG
Organism: Alatinidae sp. Z8VKAUB7J3; assembly: GCA_010016025.2. Taxonomy (NCBI): domain Eukaryota; kingdom Metazoa; phylum Cnidaria; class Cubozoa; order Carybdeida; family Alatinidae; species Alatinidae sp. Z8VKAUB7J3. Next base: position 102,520,591 of record JAAAKM020721499.1, read on the forward strand.
AGAGCGGATACGTTTCGGCTATGTCAATCACAAATCTAAGGACTTAAGATTGTTTTTCCCACCAAGTTTCATCCCGATCCCTCCACTCTAAGCGTTTCCAAGATTTTAGGACCCCCGTGGCGGCAAGCCCCACGACCTCGGCGGTGAGGTTGGTGGAATACTCCAGCATGTCACGCAGGATCTCGGTGAGCGGCGCACTTGTCACCTCGGCCAGCGCGGCGCCCTCGGGCGCATCCCGCGTCACCTTCGGCGCCTTCAGAACGATGCCGTGGCTGCGCGCGAGGATCTGGAACACCTCGCCGGCGTAGATCTCGGGCTTGCGCACCGGCAACCAGCGCGCGCCCTCCTTGCCCAGCGCCCCGCGGGCGACCGTCCAAGTGTCAATGCCATCCTCGTCGACGTAGGGTTTGTAAGTATATGAATATAACATTTATGTTTAGATACTGCCCCCTCCCAGAAATCTACTTTTACATCTGTTTGAAGTATCACGGAAAATAAAAAATAGACATAAATACGAGCTTATTGAGACTTCAGGCACACTCCCCCAGATACGCAAGGCTCTACCCTCCTCCATTATAGCCGATGCACCATTATAAACCGCTTTACTCTATTTTATCAAGCATCAAACGAATTAACTTAGTTAAATGAAGTTTTAGAGTATGTTCTATATTAACCTTTTTTCGTACAGCCCGTCGATCGACTGCTTCAGGTTCTGCCCTACGAGCTGACCGAGGGGCAGCAGAAGGTGGGCGCTGAGATTGCCGCCGACTTGTCGAGCGAATCGCCCATGAACCGCCTGCTGCAAGGTGATGTGGGTTCCGGTAAGACCGTGGTGGCTCTGCGTGCCATGCTGCAGGTTGCCGATGCGGGCGGCCAGTCCGCGATGCTCGCCCCAACCGAGGTGCTTGCCGAGCAGCATTTGCGTTCGGTGCTGGACATCCTGGGGGATATGGCGGCGCCCGAAGACTCTGACGCTGATGATTCAAGGCGAATACATCCAAATTAAACGGGAAAGGAGAGAGCTCCTTCTTGTTTGGTATCCTTGGAGCGGCACTCTTTTTCATTCTTGGTATCTGTTCCTTGCCCTCGGTGGGTATGCACATGACCAACAAACAGTGGCAACTCATCTTTGGTCCAGTTGCCTGGATTGGATTAGCCTTTGGAACAGTCCATGTCCTGATCATGGGTGTGTCTGGATGGTCTCAGCAGGAGAAGTGGCCCGGTGGAATGCCTCCAATTACGTTGACATCATCGGTCTTCCCTCTCTTTGTTTGGCACAAAACTGGAAATTTGTGATCACCTTATAAACACGAATTTTTGTGCCGTGTTTTGACTCGTTTTTTCTTTTAAGTCATTCAATATTACCTTAGACTTAGATAAAACGTAACGAGGCACGTAGAAAAACGTTTTGTTTCTCTTTTTTATTCATTCAACGTTATCTTAGTAACAGACACTAGCTTACCATGGCCGAGTTTTTTAAAAAGAAACACATCTGTTATTTTTTTTTATTTTCATCATTAGTAGTAAATAAACGTCAAAAATGAGCCAAGAGTTAAAGGTTGATAAACAAACTTTTGAGCTTTCGGAGACAGAAGAAACATAGTATTTTCGAATTTTTAACCATATGGCTTTATCTCTATAGCTTTTTAGTTTGTAACCATATGTGAAGTTTCCAATACCTATGAAGTTTTGGGGATTATAGATTGTAATTGAATTTTTTAATAATGGTATTGTTCTTATGGTATTTTTATTCATGGTTCTGATTTTATCTGTTTTCATCATATCTGAACTTTCGTTGTTTGCTCTTTCAGCTGAGATCATCAACATTTGAGTCGAATTGCCTTCTTTTCCAACCTCTCCGGCGAATACGCGCCGCTCGAATACACGACGCAGTACCGCGAGACCGACCTCAACTTCATCTGCCGCCTGATGGAGAAGTATGGCGTCTTCTTCTTCTTCAACCACGACGACGAGTTTGACAAGCTCATCATCATGGATGACAAGCAGGCCATCGAGCCCATCGAAGGCAACGTCATCGACTTCCACGAATTCGAAGGGATGGTACCCCCCGACACCGAAGTGGTCCACGAAATCACCTGCCGCGAGCAGATCGTCACCGGCCAGGTGGTGCTCAAAGATCCTGGAAGCTCCGAACATCATCCGAAATCGACTGCGTCAAACTGCATCAGAACCCACTGGAGCCCGCGGACCGAATCGAGATTTCATTTTCTTCCGACGGCATAACGTTCGCACCCGTTTGGTCCGGCGCTCTCGACAACGTCCCGGACGACCCTTCCGCATGGGGTGATCTGGCGGCGAATGGCGAAGGCTCGGGTCTTTGTAAAATTATCGTGTTCGACGCACCGACACATACCGCATTCATGCGTGTTCGAATACTCTCATCTCATCGCTGCGGCATCGTCGGACTCCTTTTAGGAGCTCCTCTTAATACTAGTGGAAGTCTAAAAAAGGTATTTTATTCAAAATAGTCATAGCTTCTGATAGCTATCCCTCTGGGGATGCCATGCCCCTACAGCCCCGGGCCAAGGAATGTAAATTATGTAATTTGTCCATATTTTACATGCAGGATTTATCACTAGGAAAGGAGTATTGTTTGATCCTGGGTGTGTCCAAAAAGGCTAAGGGTAATGAGGTAAAATTTCAAGTAAAGTTGAGGTGTATTTTGAGCTCAATTAAAAGCAACTATGGATCCAAGTCTAAAATTAGGACACCAATGACGTCTACTTTCTTGAGAAACAAATTTTACCTGAATGTAAATATATGTACCATCAATAACAACGATTGCTTTATTTTCACTACCATCGGATATCAATTGTCGAGCCAGTGTAGTTGTGTGACGATCGATGACATCTGTACGCGTCACATGTGAAAATCCCAAGTGTTTCGCTACAAATGTTGTCGAAGCAGCTTGGCGTGCGCTATCAATAATTCGAGACACTGTTCTCTTGTCTGGTAGATGAAACATATAAGCTAATAATCTATTGGTATTTTTACTTTTGTACTGCTGCTTATCAACCAAACCTGGTTGCTATTGGTCATCAACACTATGAATGTAAACGCATCTTCTTTTAAATGTATGATAATCTAGATGGTGGGAATAATAACTATTCGGACTTTGCAACATTTCTCTGATTTTAGTTTTTGATATATTAAAACGATGTGCTTTTGATTTCTATGTAAATCATAAATTCCTGAAAATTTTGAATGATAGAGTTCGAAAAGTTTGTTTTCTATGCTTCTCTTGCCAGTAAAAATAACATTTCCTTTTATCCAGGTTTTTAAAGAATCGGGATAAAATTTGTAATTAGCAAGATGTTGAGGAGGGACAACCCCCCTCGTATACGCAATAATTTCTCTTCGTTTTAAGTTTTCATGCTGCTCCTTACTTTTAGTTGAAAAAGACTATTTTTTTCATCGTTTTTTAAATAACGCCAGGATTTGCGGCTCCACCTCCACGGAAAAATCCCCCTATCCACGAAAATATTCTCTTGACAATTCAATCCTGGTGAAAATTTACCCCGGACAATTACCCTTAACATCTCCAAGCGTAAAATTGAGTCGGTGGCATGTTGTGGTTGAACGCATTGATGACCCATTCTCGCCACGGCCAGACTTCCATCGCGATGTCGTTTTGATAGCCAAACGTGTCCGCATAGCGTGCCACATCCAGCCACATCACGGCCATGCGTTCCCCGTAGGCCGGAGATTTCAAGAGCCGATCGACGACCGTTTCATAGGCGAGGTCGGAATCGTCTTGTAGAAACGAGTCCAGTTCGGAAAGCGTTGGCGGCAGTCCGGTCAGGTCGTACGTGACTCGCCGCAGCCACGTTGCCTTGTTTGCTTCTGGGTTCGACCGTCTAAACCAGCTTCCCTTGGGTGTCGTCGGCATTGCCGTTGGCACGGCGCTTTTACCGCTGCTTTCCCGCCAGCTTCGCGCCGAAGACCGGGAAGGCGCGAATGCCAGCCAGAACCGGGCAATTGAAGCCGCTCTTTTCCTGACATTGCCGGCGGCCGTTGCGCTCTTTCTGTTGAGCGGGCCGATCCTGCATGTCCTTTTCGAGCGCGGCGCCTTTGGTGCCGTGGAAACACGCGCGGCGGGCGCGGCGCTTTCGGCTTATGCCCTGGGCCTGCCGGCCTATGTAGTGATAATTGGTGGGAAATTGTTTTGTGTGTTGCCCGGTTAATTTATTTTTTAAACCATAAAATAAGACCAGGTTAAGCGGTAAATGTTTAATTAACTTTTTATTAAAATAACGTCAATAGGGCCAAAGGCTACCATAGCACTTATTTAGTTTGAAGCATACTTGGATCAGATGAATGCACATAAATAGGTACGCGCCATGCATGTTAGGAGCCAAGATTTTGTCAGTGAGTTTCCAGCACCGGAGGGGTACTAAATCAGGACTATTATCTTAATTCTATGTTTATCTTACAATTTTTGATAACTTGAGATTGATTGTCTATCTTAGAATTTTTATTCGCTGGCTTTAGAAGTTTAGGAGGCCAATTTTGGCCTCTGGGCCAAAATTGTATTTTACGCCACAAAATGGCACTTTGCTACGGCTTAAAATTTTGGCCAGTTAAAAAGGTGAAAAAGAACCTCCAACTTTCTTTTTAATTAGTCTTCTTTTAATACTGTAGGACTATTGGTTCAACAGGATCATCTCTGAGAGAGAGAGAAAAAAAAAGAAAAAACAAGAAAAGGAACACGCATCCGTGGACAAGTTAACCTTTGTTAAAGAAAAAATAGTGACGGCAAGACAAGACACGGGCACCTACAAAAAAATTGCTTCAAAGCTTCAACCTCGACAACAAATTCCACCACAGCCTACAGCATCATAAAAAAATAGTTTGTCAAGAAACAAACCGTTCAACTACGTACTTCTTCCACTCCTAGTTGCTGAAATATGCTGAGTATGGAAAAGGCAGAACTGGTTTTAAATATCAAATTTCCGACTTGTGCTCGTAAAGTTTCTGTGCGTGGAACGTGGAACCCAGAAGGGGAAATGTAAAGATAAATTTTAAACTAAAACTTAGAACTAAAAAAAAGATAAGTTTAATAAAATTACTTCCCAAAGTTATGAGTTCTTGTAAAATCATTTCACTGTTTACACCCAAAACTGGATAGTACCTATCTACCACTTCTTGTTAAATTTTTTTTTTTTATTTCGTTTCATTTTTTTATTTCATTTTGGTTCCAAAATGAAGATCCACCAGAGGAGCCTTTTGTAATTGCCAACTGACTTTTGGAATAATGTCAGAATATTTTCAATTTAGCCATAATTAAATCGTGCATTAGAGGATAGTATGGATAGTCTCACAAAGGCATGTGAACTTCTTGGTCTCGATAGGGACAAGCTAGCCGATGCTATTCTTACCAAACTCTTGGTAGTGAACGGGAAGACGATTCGGAAAAATCAAAATGTGAACATGGCACAAGACAAACGAGATGCACTGGCCAAAATGACCTACTCGTGTTTGTTCTTGTGGCTTGTGAGTGTCGTCAATGAAACCCTTAGTCAAACATCACACTTAAACGACAACAACACGAGCAACACGCCAACCAAAAAGAAAAAGAAACACGTTAAGATATTCTTGTTCCCATTGAAGGATATGATAAAATGCCTCTCGTTACTCTCGAAGAGGCTGTAGAACCACTTATTTCTATTCTTTCTGATATTCGTCGTAAAGCACATACAGCCAAATTAAAATGCAAGAATCCTGCCGATGGATTAACTCCTGACCAATCAGCTGCAATTATGCTTTATACCATGGAATACACTTTCGGACCCGTGGGAAAATGCCGCTTTTTTGCTTCTATAAATTTTTCTATTTATAACTCAAAGAAGATATATTGGCTTTGGGGCCGGGTAACGTCCACACTGCGCACCTTTCCGCCGCTGGTCTTCGCCGGCGAGACCCAGCGCCTGCGTTCCTCGCTCGCCGAGGTGGCGGCCGGCCGGGCCTTCCTCCTTCAGGGCGGCGACTGCGCCGAGAGCTTCGCTGAGTTCTCCGCCGACAACATCCGCGACACCGTGAAGGTGCTGCTACAGATGGCGGTGGTGCTGACTTTCGGCGCCGCGCTGCCGGTGGTGAAGATCGGCCGTCTCGCGGGCCAGTTCGCCAAGCCGCGTTCCGCGCCGACCGAGGTGATCGACGGCGTCGTGGCAACACGACTGATGTTAGAATTTGTAGAATACGCTGCAAAACAGCAGCACAAGGCAACGGTAATTTGGTTGCACGGACTAGGTGATTCGGGTAACGGTTTCTTGCCGATTGCTCCTGAGCTTGGTTTGCCAGACGAGCTAGGTGTTCGCTTTGTATTTCCTCATGCACCGATCCAGCCAGTGACGGTCAATGGTGGGATGGAAATGCGTGCTTGGTATGATATCAAAAGCATGGACCTGGAAAATCGTGCTGATGAGGCTGGGGTGAGAGAGTCAGCGGCCTTAGCAAAAAAAAATTCTAAAAAATCAAACCGTGTCCCCACCAGTAAGCATTAAGCATCTTAGCCTTTCAATCAATAGCTTCTACGTAAGCTGTAACACCGTACCTCCTGCTTGCACCTACTGATACAAAGTTGCAAGCAGTATTTGCTCTACTGCTTTGGTTCAAAGCACGATAAAACCCGGGTATACTAGCAAGGGATATTGGTGACAATCTTCTTGTAGTCCCGTTAAGACTAGCAGACACAAATGGAAGCCTTGAACAGCTAATTTCAGCCAAAATCGAGCCAGCCAGTTTCCATTCCATCACCGCATTGCCGGTACCAATCACCGTACCATAACCATGCAACTCACCGGGCAACTCGGGATATTCCATTGCAGAGAACATCCAGGTGAAGGCGCCGGACTTCACTTCGGCAAAGGCCTCATCAATAAACTGCGGCAACAACTCAAATACTTCTGAAATTTTTCCCTGGCGCAGTAATTCAATCATGCGCATATCCCAGAGATAACCGGGATAGTTCTGCGGATGCTCCTGCGCCATATCCTCCGGCGGTACCGGCTCTTCACTAAAGTGATAATGACTATAAAAGTTATTCCTGAATTATCATTAAATGTGAGAGTTCTCACTAGACAGTTTTCTAAAATGCGTTTGTAAACTGTCGGTTGCTAGGGGTGTTCTTCACTCTCTACTGCTGCAGCTGTTCCTGTAACCGTGATTTTGCCTTAAAATGTAGATTATAGCTATGCGAAAAATTTTGTTCACTAAACTGAAATACTTGTGTCAGAAGCATAATTTTGGTTGTGTACATGAGCGTACGGAGTGTGGATAGAGGGGAGGGGCTTCTGCCCCCCTAGAACCTCAAATTTACACGCGGTTATGGACCGCAAAAAGCTCGACAAAAAGTCCTGTTTCATCAATGGTTTCCAACGAATTATAGACGTTGTAGGTCATCGATTTGGAGCGGCCTTCATCGTCGTTGACCACGACTTCGTATTGGTTGAGACCTGGCTGTAAATTGAGCGTGGTGGGGAAATGACCATCGATCAGGATCTGTTCCTGGCCGTTCCAGAAAAACTGAAGATCGGAATCAGGCCCCAGAGCGTAGAAGTCCACATCGATGGTGTTGACACTAACCTGTGCACCTGAAGGTGGAGAAGCGCTCTACAGGAATTGGTGAAGGCCGGCTGTGGCCAGTGGCAAACAACCGCTCTCGGCCAACGAGGGCAACCTACACGCCGCTTTGTTCTCTCCACGCCGTCAACGGTCTACGGTAATCGCTCAATCCCTGGAGAAAACAGCAATACCGTAGACGTAGACGAGACGGATGTACTCGAAACAGAAGCTGATGATGAATGGGGGGAACTATGAATGCGGCCGAGTTGTTAGAAGACCTGGATCGGTTGGGGATTCGCCTTGCAGTCTACGGCGACCGGCTGCGGTACTCGCCTCGTTAAGCGCAAGGTCAGTTTTTTCATTTTTCTAGACGTTGGCTCGTTTCTATGCTAAGCGGATTCACTGTTATTTTTTAAGAACCTTTCTGTTGTCAATTATGATAACTTTGCATCAATCTTTGTTTTTGGCTTCTGTCTAATCATAAAACATTCTAAGGAAAATGATGTAAAATCATTAACAGTTAAATTGGTATCAGCAATCAGCACCAAACTTTGTAACAGAGGTGTTGCAGTCATTTGCAAAAGACCCATCCTTTAAGCGCAACATCGGTTTTTTCTTTTCTATGGCGAGGCAACCGAATTCTATACGGTAACGATCATCGCGCTTCAGAACGCGTGGTCTGGCATGTCGAACCATAAGAGAATGGTCCTTGCTTCGGCCTGCGACCCAAGCACCGTGGACGCCGCTCACCCACAAGACCCTGTTTTGGGAGTGTATCGCGCCGCCTGAACGGCGTGCTTCCAGCCTGGACGCATCATGTGTCCGCTTACCGGGCCCGGCTCTCGAGCTGGGCACAGGCAGCCCGAACATCGGTCTTACGCGCTACCGGAACCGGCGCGCTGTCGATCTCACGTATATGTTCCAAATCTTGGATATGATGTAGGTAGCTTTAGATAGTCAGAATTGGCTGATGATTGGAACCAGGCTAGTGAAGATTGCCTGACTACAAGGATTTTTTTTTTACATTTAAACTTAAATAAAAGTTACATTTACATCCTAACCAACTGAAATGCAATTATTCTGCTTTGCAATACTTGCCTTAGATTGAATGTATCGATGATAGAGTCTTTCTATGATTGTGACACTTTGTTCTGACTTTAAGATAAAAATCCAAGATTAGGCAGCATTTTCAAAATTAAGACGGTCGACGAAGAAATGGGCGAACTTCATCGCTCCCGCCGCCCCGCGCTAGCGCCGTTTCCGCGAGAGCGGCAATTCGGTCACTTGCGGATTGACCGTCACGCCAGGACGCACTCGCATCAAACCGTTGACGATCAGCGTTTCCTCACCGGTCAGCCCGCGCCGTACGACGCGGTAACCGTCGATCTGCGGGCCCGGACGGATCACCTTGGCGGTTACCTTGTTGCCCTCGCCCAGCGCGTAGACGATGCGCCGGTCCTGGTCGCTGGCGATCGCCTCGTCGGGCACCAGGTTGGCGCATCATCAATCCGTTGGTGTACCGGGTTAGTGTTCAGAACGATCGCAACGCGCGTGAACGGCTCGACGACATCATCTATTCGGCGATGCGTGAGGAACTCGGTAAGAACGCGCTAATCGAAGTCATTCGCACCACGAACCGCTATGCGGACGAAGAGATTCCATTGTTGGACGATGCCAACGCGTCGGGAGACGAGCTTGAACTTGCGACCATGCTCGCGGAACAAAGCCCGATGCGCGAAGAAATCCAACGCGGCCGCGAAGAAATGATGCAGACGGTCACTAACTTTAACATCTGTTTTATAATATCCGTTTTTGGGTACAAGAAAGACGACCTCCTCGTTCATTTATCTAGTAGCTTCTGTTCGTTTTGATTTTGAGCAGAATATTAGTTTATTTTTCGTAAATTACTAATTCATTACTTATTTCATTTTTATTAAGTTTTTTATTTTAAATTTTAGTTTATTATTCATTTTAATGTCTGTTTTTTTATCTGCTGAAGGGAAATTTTTGCTCTTTACTTTTGTTTAGAAAAAAGCTGTTCTTATTTAATCCTAATTAAACGGCCCTGTTCTCGTCGTTGTGGTAGGGGCACCTCCAGGTATAGGCTCCCCTCTCGGATTGTCTGCATCGGTGGTTGGTACCTCGTTCTTGGCATTGGGCGACGGTTTAGATGCTGAGAGGATCTGAGCAGCAGCGGTGTCGAGAACCGATTTTGTACTCGAGGGAATGGGATAAGAGCATGTCGGCGACGCATTCCGTCAAGTCTTCCAAAAGCTGTCGAACTTATCAACCACAAAAGTTGTAGATCCTGTACGTAGTGCCTGGCACAACATGATGACAGATAGGCGAAGGATAATTGCCCACGTAGTTGCTCGCGAACGTCGTCGACGTCTTGCTGATGTCCGTGTGGGCCATCAGGATCTCGACTTCGAGCGTCCGCGCCGTGCACGACGAGCACGCGTTGGTCGCGTCGGGACGGAATGCGACGCTCTTGAACTGGCGCGCCGTGCCCTTCAGGTCACTGTTCGTCTGCTGGTAGCGATTCGACGTCGCGGAGAACGGATACCGCGAGTTGCTGAGCGCGTCCTGCTTGGCGACGCCCGGCGGAGAAGTGACGGACTGCGCGCCGGCGGTGGCGCACAAGAGTTTCAGATAGCTTCGGCACCGTCATATTAAAACCGAAGTAATAGACGCTAAGTGCCGGAGACACGCGCACCTCATCGGGCCGCTGTTCCTGCATTCGCGCAAATGCTTCTGGCGGAATCGTTCGCGTAACGTGCAGCTCTCCGGCGAGATAGTGACTCAGCTCCGCCATCGGTTCGGAAGTGACGAAATGTCGAACGCGGTCGATAGATGTATTTGCGTTGTCCCAGTAGTGCTGGTTACGAGTGAGTTCGATTACCGACCCCACTTGCCAGTCAACGAGTCTGTAAGCGTGGTCATTTTGGAGCATAACAGAGGTCGTCTCTGGATCGGGTTGGAAGCGGAACTCGATGCGTTCGAGATACGGACCTTCATCCATCCACCAATTAGGATTGGGCACCAGTGTCGCCTCTTGCAGATCGGGGCTGTAGCTTTCGAGCATGTAGGGACCGGAGACAGCAGGGTTGTTCTCAGGTAACCAGAAATTATCGCGATCTGCCGCTGCTTGTTCCACTTTGACTGGATTCATGTGGGTGGTTGCGATCCGCCAGTGGAAGACTGCGTCCGGATTGACCAGTTGCAGTTTGGCATCTTTATTGTTCTGGTGGTTGAGATGGCACAAATCACACCGCCGGTGGGTTTTAACCTGTTCGTGATCCAGGCATTGACCGGGAAAGACATTCTCTACGTTGCCCGGGCCGCGCTACCCTTTTTCCTGCTGATCATGGCGGCACTGTTTCTGATCGGCTGGTTCCCGGAAATTGTCACCTACCTCCCTCAGACCATGAGCCGAGGCTAGCGCACATCCACTTGTTTCTGGAGACAACCAATGAAACTCAACTGCGATATGGGCGAGAGCTTCGGTAGCTGGCCAAAGTTACTGCGGGCTTAGTTGCCAATTGGACTTTTTCTCGTGATGGCAAATCCATCATCAATTCTGCGAAGGGACTGTCCGCCAAGAATTCAGGTGCTCGATTGACTCCTGGTCCCAAGAATAAGGGGATGTCTTTCAATGGCCGGGCCAAAGTCGAAATCGACGATCCAGTAGAGATGGCTTCCAAGGACTATACCGTCGCAGGTTGGATCAAGACGACGTCGGGCGGAACGATTGTCTCGAAGGCAGCGCAAAAAGGCCGGTGGGTCGAGAATGGCAAATCCTTTAGAGGTTCTAGTTCCTTTTAAAGAGTCAAAAGTGATGAAGGGCAGTCTCCCAGTTACCCCCCTACCCCTCTTCACCAAACGAGTTTGATTTCTTAGTACTTATTTAGTTTACTTAGATCCTTCTACGCCTGGGGGGTGCAGAGGGCAGCAACGGTTGACCTCCAACTTGACCGATCTTGTGCCAAAGACCAAAGTTCATTCAAAATGGTTTGGAGACTCGTTGCCTCTTTCTCTTTGTATTTATCAAGTGTTATGCGTTGTTTTCTACTCCTTCGAATGCCAAGTGGGTCTTAGGAGCTTTCCTTTTTTTTGTCTTATTTTTTGGTCTTAATTGTTTGTTTTCACCTATTGTGAGCTTATAATGTTCGGGTCACTTGTAACTATGCTATGAATGACGTCACTGAAATAGATATTATGATGCGAATGATTTCTTATATAATGTCCCTTTCAGCCGTTGAGTGGCACGAAGACTCTTATATTAGAACATTACTTCACTACCTTACTGTTATGCATAAGTTTCACGTTACTCATATCAATTTTCTCCAAAATCAAGGCTCTTGACGAATTTTATCAATTTGTTCTTTTGCAAACGTCTTTCCTCATTCTCCTCTGATCAGCAGTCTATAAACAGTGATGAGTATATCATCAAAGTTCCATGGGGTAGAAAAGTGGATGTCTTTGCACTTCTAACATCTGTGAGCAGTAAGATCTTGGAATAACGATGAATTAAAGAACAGTTATCTTTGCAGAAAGATGTTAGTTCTTAGCGCTAAAGAATGGGCTTCATTTGTGACTAAACAAAGGTGGGATGAGATTGACCCTGAATCAGATCGTGCAAAATCTTGCAGCCCATCGTTGCAACATCGATTATTTGGATGTCAACTTTTCCCTTGTCTCTGAAGCCGCTTTCAAAACTTTATGATACAGCAATGACTCTTATTCAGGGAACTAACCAATTTTCAATTAAACCCTTATTTGATTTGAAATCTCTCTGTTTTCTTTCTTTTTCTTCTTTCATTTTTTTACAGTTGCACGGCCATCTTCCTGCTGTCCTATGTAATAATATATCTTTTGTTTATTACCTCCGTACGTCCAACAACTTACTGGTTCTTTACACTCCGTCAGTGAGGTCTGACTTCAACACTCTGACAGATTGGCTCAATAGTAACCGAAACTCCAAAAAACTTAATTTTGATACCAATAGACACATCTAAAGAATTGAATTTTTGTGCTGATTTTAAATATATAAGTTTCATCAAGTTTTTTGTTACCTATTCAAAGTTACGAGCCGGAGAAGATTTTGCCTTATTTTCGAAAAAAGGAGGAAACACCTTCTAATAGCCATAGAATCTTCGTGAAAATCTCACCATCGGTTTCAGCAGCGTATCAGAAAACCCTGTCTTTCCATGAAGGAAGTTTTCATGGAGAAAGAGAATTTTGTCTGTGAAGAAAAAATTTCCTATTACGTTACAAGCATCTGTGTCTTGGAGAAGTTTCCAAAAAATGTCCAGACCGAGATTTTAAGGGGGCGGGTCCCCTTTGAGACTGGAGCCCCCTCACTAGTTTTTCTGTTGTAAACTCTTCTTTCGCAGTTACCTACTGAATCCCAGTTCACAAGTTTTTACGTTTTAAACTCTCATATCCCAGTTTAATTATTCAATAATAAACGATTTTATATTCTGATGGTTTTGTTTCAGTAGTTATCACCAATTTTTTTAAAGATTATTGTTAGTGAAAGGAATGTACTGAATGCCAGGCGTCGCTTCTGGCTTCCGGAATTGACAGTGGATGGCGGCTATAGTGACACATTCAGCAGGGGGGGCGCCGCATCATCGTTGCCGCCTGGTATGGAAGACAATGGTTGGAACATGGGCCTCACCGCAAGACTACCCCTTTTTGAAGGCGGAGCCAGGAATGCCCGGGCCTCACAGGAAAGAGATGACCTGCTACGCCTGCACTACAGTAAAAATGCTACCGAACAGCGAATTGAAGCACGCATTCGCAATGCACTGCATAATATTGAATGGGGTATCGCGACGCCCGTATTACTAAAATCTATGAAGGTACTAACGAAATCAACCGTTTACTTAGCGTCGGCGAACTGGCAAAAAGAGCGATGCAAATCAAGGAAATAGACTTGAAGACCGCCGGAAAAAAAATACCCGCTTTTATTCTCCAAACCTTTAACCCTTTTGCTTCAAGTACAGAAGAAAAAGCGGTTCAGGCCCTGAAAAACACTTTTTTGCTTCTTTTCGGTTCTGCGGGAAAAAAGTTGGGCAAGAAAATGATAGACGAGCAGGAAATCATCCTTGCAGTCGGCTCAAAGTTGCGTGCCGATCTGTTTCTCGAATGGAGCACACTGGGCATACTGATTCTCGGCATGGTGGCTTTTGCGATTGGCACGGCAAGCGGTTTGCTCATGGCCAGGTTGCTGAACAGAATTTCCAGTTCGCCGATCAATCCGCTTATCGGTGCTGCAGGTGTCTCGGCGGTGCCGATGGCTGCGCGTGTTGCGAACAGGGTCGGTCTTGAGGCAAATCCACAGAACATCTTGCTGATGCATGCAATGGGTCCTAATGTCGCCGGTGTCATTGGTTCGGGCCATAAATACTTTAGCCGACGTCCAGGAAAGGTAATAGAAATTGGCTGTTCAAGCTTTGAACAAATTACAGGGAACGTTGAAAATGGACAAGCTGACTTCGGCTTACTCCCCATTGAAAATACTAGCTCTGGTAGTATTAATGAGGTATTTGATCTCTTACAACATGCGCAAGTATCTATTGTTGGTGAAGTGACCCACAGTGTTGAGCATTGTTTGCTTGCCCTGCCAGACACAGAACTGTCTCACATAAATAAAATCTATGCTCACCCGCAACCTTTCGCCCAATGGCAACGAACAAAAGACAGCACGCTGCCACACGCCAACGCCGCCCTGCGCCTGGCCACATTCCTTTGTCTGCTCTTCGGCGGGTGCTGGTCCAGCACGGCGCTCAGCCAGGTACAGTCCGGACTCGCGACGCTGATCGAGCCGCAACGTGATGCGTTCGCCCGGGAACTTCTTGCACAGCGTCGAGCGTTGATGCCACAGGCCGAAATCGAAATTTCCTGGCACAGCCTGCCGTCGATGCCCCGGACCTGTGACTTGCCTACTCTAAGCACAAATTCCAAGCGCCCGCTTATGCGTGGGTAGATACCCTGCACAAGATTGCATCGCGCACGTAATTCTGCTGTTAACTAGCGCACACACTATAACACATTCATGGCGTCGCGGTGGCGGCAAGTAGTGAAGCTGTCAAGTCTCCATATCCGGTAAATCGACGCTCGTAGCGAAGTCCCAGCAGTCTTGCAGCGTCTTCCGCGACCTTGTCGAGGGACGGGTCATTCGTCTGAGCAAGATAAACCAGCTTCTCGTAGTGGCCGAAATAGTCGTTCGCAAGTTCTGGATGTTTATCCAGACCGAGAGGTTTTTAATTGAAATACCTCTCGTAAATTATGCTAATTGACAGGAAAAAAGCATACGATTCAGATTAGTATCAAACATATGGAGCTCTATATAATTCACGAAATCTAAAGGCTGGACAAAAAATTTGTTGCACTCTTTATTATTCAATTCTGTGTTGGCAACTATACAGTTTTTACATATTCTATAATATTTTGTAAATACCTTGTAAGTCCATGTCAATCAAAGTCTTTCTTTGACAAAAGTTAAAAGTCTATTCTACTGAAATTTGGAAGCCAGTTTTATTATTCTACTTTATTTTTGATAGCTTTCTCCTGCTTGTCCAATGGGTTGGTGAGTGGCCCTGGTGATTGGCTTATAATGCGTCTTACATTAGTAATGTTTGCGTTTGGAATGTTGTACTGCTCTGTAAGATATTTCTCAATGAATGTCTTGTCACTGTTTATTCTTAGCTGCATGAGTATGCCATAAGCAACTAGATTATGTTTCCTGCTATCCCTCTCTTTCCTGTCTAAACAGTCTGCAGACTTAGTCTTTGAAGTGAGAATCAATGGCCTGTTTGATCTTGGATGTTTCCTGCAGCATGGTTTTGGTTTCTTTATGTGAATTCACACCCCCCTCATGAAAAAGGTGCATGAGATACCAATATAGGGTGGGAGGTGTGCACAACACCCAGGCTAAGTGTTCCTTATGTGTGTTGTGTGGGTGTTTTTTAATGCCCTGCACCCATCTGTAGGGCACAAATAATGAATGTGGATGATGGGGAGGCCCAGAGCACTGCCCCTTCTGTCACCAACATCCCAGCAGGCCTGTTAGGGGCAGTGAGGCCCCAACTGAGTGCAGCAAGGTTGATGGTGGATCTTGTTCAATCTGGCCTTGGGGATTGAGAACAAGTTGACATGCAAGTCCGGAACCAACTTGTAGTCATGCAAGGTGCACTCCATAACCGTTCCATCCTTTTGGATGACCTTGATGCACATCTTACCAACCATGGTTGCCATGACTTCTTTGCTGTTTCCGAAAGTCACTGTAGATCCTGCAGGTCAAGCATCAAAGATGCCTCCGGAGCAGAAGCCCATGTGGTGTGTGGAGGCACCGGAGTCTCCCAGCCAGACATTCTTGGGAATACCGATCGTGCCCTTTGAAATACCAGCCAGGCGAGGATAGCTGAACCCCTTAAAAAATTCTTAGAACAATTTCTTTCAGTGCAAACTTGGCACACCATAATTCCACCGTAGCCTATATAAATATTTAATACAAAAGATATTGAACTCATCTATTCAACAGCTGTTGTGATAGATCGGTCTTTTCTTCTGAGAGTTTTGACGAACAGCCAATCTGAGGCGTTAAGAGAGACGGTTGAGCAAAGGTCAGCTTTCCTAATATAAGTAATACGTTCTGTTTATTTTGAGTTTTAATGCTGCTCCTCCCTTTCAGCAAAATAAAAAGGCTGATTTTGACATTATGATCTTGATACATGAACCAAAGGCTGGGTTATTGACATCAGAAAATTTGACTCAGAAATTCCTAGATGCATCTTCCAAGACTGAGATGATATTAGTTTCATTGATCAAATATTCATATTAAGTTCCTCAAAAACTTTTCAAGTTTGTCTTTACTTGTCAAAGATTTTTTTGGTGCATTGAATTGAATTACTCGGGAAATACCCAACAAATTGCTAGTTTCTAGGGATAATGTAAGTTGAAGCATCCTTAGAACTCCCAGAACATAGCCTGACTTGGATTGTCGAATCGTGTGCAGCGCCATAAAATGTGTGCTTCGTCAGCCTCATCAATCAAGTCGCACAGGCTGCATAGCTGGGAATCGGCCATACCTTGACCCCAGCGGCGCTGCTCTGTGAGGATGGCGCCTGCCATGCAGCTGCGAAGCATGTGATACTGAGATGTTCCAGCTAGTAATGCTAAGGAGGGAAAGGGGTGCGGGCCTTTCTGCTTTGGCGGGCGGAGCACATCCTCCTGGAGGCCGTCATACTGTCGCGGACGTCGCTGTGCTAGCCGGCGGAGATTAAGCTGGGTCCATTCTGTTGATGGATTGTTTACTTGTGTCGTTTCCCCAAAATCTACAAAATAAAATAATTTTGGATGTAATTGCAGTTAGAATTCTTTACAATAGTGAGGTCAAATTTTCGTTAACTATGGAGTCCGGTTTTGGAAAACAAACCCATAACGTTGAGCTCCATATACTAAAGCTCTCTCATCGGGGGAGGCCGCGTGGTAGCAGAGCTTTCCATCATTGCAGGGATCTCGTTCAGGGATGACAGTATGACAAACAGCCATTAGAGTAAGAAATTCTTTTATGGAACGTTGCCGCGATCACGCCAGGGGGAACCCGCCTCTTTCACCGACGTTCAATCCCCACCCAGATAGACTTCGAACACAGAAATTTCGTCGCCGCAATCTTGTCAGAGTTGAAAATTTTGTAGACAATATGAACCATCAGGCTCCTTGAGTGAGTCCATTTGATCTCAAAGGTACCATTGACGATTGCCGCTCCAGACGTCCGGCGGCGGGCTCGCGAACCTCGGTTTATCAAGCGGCGATCACGGTTTTCAAGCTCCATCACTTAACGGATCCTTTATGGTCACCCTCTTGCAGTTTTATTGAAGTACTGTAAGTAAAGAGCAAACTTGAGTAGACAGTTGAGACAACAATAAAAGTGGTAAAGAACTATCTCATCATAATGTATAGATCGGTTCTCTCTTAGGTCTGATTTTTGATGTTTCTGGGATTGAACGGCCAAAATAAGATTTAATTTTGTTTGTTTACCTGCCAGGCTGTATTGTTAGGGTATGATTTTTTTTCTAAGCTTCAAAAGCTGAAAAGTTCTTTCATTTCATTTTTTCTTTCTTTTTTGAAAGAGGAGTATTTGAAATGTTTGATTGTATGACTTTTTGCCGTGTTTCTCCCTATTTTCTAAAATGAGGCAAATTTTCTCAGGCTCTTACTTTTGATGGGCAAGACTAATCTAGATGAAATTTATATATTTAAAATCGACATTAAAATGTGATTCTTATGATGTAACTATTGGTATTCCATTTTTTAAAGTTTCGGTTACTATTGAGCCGGGTCACTCCTTACTACAGTTCGTTGCCACGAACTGTTTGATTCATTTTTTCTTTGGTTAATAAAGCGCACTGGTCAAAATACAAATAAACTTTGATAAATTGGTCGGTTAGAGACGTTGCCAAAAATCAACCACCGAGTTCCTGACGCAGACGTTGAAAGTCGTCGTTCAGCCGTCCGAGTTCGTTGCGAAGCGAGAGGATATCGTCCTTGAACTTCTGATTCTCTTCACGGAGAGCGGCAAGATCTTGCTTGAGTGTTGCGATCTCTTGAACACTTTCTGCGTTCACCGATGTCCCGGGAGACGCCTGACGTGAGGGCGACGGAACGGACGCTTCGCTAGCCGGTTCGTCGGCATCATCGGTGGGCTGAAGAACCATGTCTTCCTTGGCCGCCTCAGTCAGGACGCGCAGGCACTCTCTCAGCTGCCCGGCCCGGTAGTGGGCAACGCCAAGAGTGTTCAGGTAGGAGTGATGCCTTTCCGCTTTGCACGCGGCCATAGCAAGGCGGACCGCGCGTTGATAGTCGTCCAGAGAGCCGTCGGGCGGCACGACGAGGGGCCAGGCTTTGCTGTTCAGCGTCTTGGCAAGGTCGCGTGGATCTGAGGCGGTAACCTGTGCTAGCTGCGAAGCTCGGCGTTTGGTTTCGCGATCGGCTTGCGGATCGGACTCTATTCTCCGTAGCCAACGGTCTGGAAGTGATGGCCGATGACGACGATGAGACGATGCGCGAGCATGCGCTTGAATTGGTTCGTAAGAGTGCGACTCAGGCCTCGGCCAAGCTGCAGTTCGCAAGACTGGCATTCGGTGCGGCGGGTTCCGCCGGTGCTCAAATCGATCTCAACGACGCCCAACGCGTTTCGCAAGGCATCATTGAGGGTGGCAAGCATACACTCACATGGGCGGGGCCCGCGGCGACATTGCCGAAGAACCAGGTAAAACTGCTGCTCAACATGATAACGATCGCGCTTCTGTCAGTGACTGACAGTGACTTTCAGTTCCCAAGTTTTAAATTAACTTGAACCGTTGGTACCGTGACGGTCTACCGTGACTAATATGATGTCTGTCTGGTGCGGCACCAGGGAAAGGATGGGTGGCAAGCCATTGGCGACCAGTACAACGATTGGGTCCAGGTTGGCGACACACCTTGGGGCACGTGCATCACTCACTCTTCTCTGGGCTACACTCCCGATTGGGGCGAAAGGGGAGTTGATGGTGTTCTAAACTTCAGCCCCGGGGCCAATATGGTTCTTCCGGAATTGAACCACGGCACGCAGCAGAAACGTGATGTATGGCTCCTGCGAGCGCAGAGTGAGCGTCGGTGCAGTAGGACAGAGTTGGAGCATGAACACTCATACCCGTGACGGAACAGGCACAGACGGTGGAATGAGGCTCAGACAAATCAGGGTGGCAATTGCCGTGAGCAGCATCACGCGCTGTAGAAGACATGGAAAAGGGACGAGTTGAGTGGTCGAGCGCAATGGCAGCGAATCACACCGACCTGAAAGTTGCGGATGAAGATTGGTCGAATCTGAACCACCGCATACGCTCCATCGATGGCGGTTTTGACGTTGTAGACTCGCTGGCTGAAATCGGCCTGCGCATTGACGAGTTTGAGTTTCACTTTCTTGCCCGGATCCGATTTCGGAGCAGCGAAGACTTCGAATTCGGTGACGACGAAGTTTCCATCGCTTGCACGCCCCGGTCCGTTCTTCGGCAGGCGTTTGTCGGTCATCGCTTCGAGGCGAATCGCCCGCAGGCCGGTCAGATCGGTGACGGCTTCGATACGGTACTCGGTACGGCGTTTCGGGCCGGTCGCGAAGATCGATTTGTCTTTCTAATTTTTGATTTTTTACTTTTTTGAGAGCTCGAAACAGAGTGTTGATTATTGTTTCGAATATTGTATGAGCTTGAAGATGATCTCAAAACTCGTCTTCCTTGTTTTTCATGTTGATGATCCATCCTTTTCAATTCTTTTTGATTTTCAAATTCAAAAAAAAAAAAAAAGTTTGAAAATTAATATATCGTGCAAAACGCACGATAAGTTTCGTTTCTTTCATTTAATTACTTTTAAAATTAATTAAAAATTGTATTTTAATTGCTAATTAATGAAAATTACTTTTAATTGCCAACCGTCCGGTGCAGTTATACGGTCGTAACTCTGTTTCCGGCACTTATGGTTACTTCAAGAAAAAAGCTTTGTGTAAAGGTGACTTTAAAAACAACGTTAACGAACAACCTGGTTCTGCTTCTGTTGTTCAAGGTGTAACCAAGTCTATTAATGGAATTGGTTATTCTGGTATTGGTTACAAGACTTCTGGTGTCAAGGCGGTTCCTTTAACGAAAAAAGATGGCGGTAATTTCATCGAAGCGACTCCGGAAAACGCATCGGCCGGTAAATACCCGCTGGGTCGTTGTTTTCAGGATTAACTAGTTAGCCTTTCTTCTTTATTTTCACAATTTAGGGTGGCAACACTGACAAAAATATTATAACACCTAAAAATTTCATAATTTTGAAACAAACAATAAGCATTTTTTTTTAAGAAAATCCGGGAATTCAGATATAATAGAGGTATGACGGGTTCAGGTGCTAAATATGCTTTATTTCAAAATTCTTGGTGCTTTAAGAATTTTACACCAATGAACTGATAAATATTCTTCATATGGTTGTTAGAATTAATGTAGTGACAGCATAAAACATTTTGCGCCAGGTTGCCCAGCGCCTGGCCGGGCAACTGGCGCCCACCGGACTCCGCGCTACGCCGCCCATCGCTCTGGTGGCCTGAGCGACGCGCCCGTTCGGGTGGCCGGCGCCGGACCGCGGCGTCCCTGTTATTCTGCCCCCATGGATGACCAGACGTTCGGTGGCGATGCCGCGGCCCGCGACGATCTGCACCGGCGACTGCTCGACTGGCGCCCGGACCGGGTCGGAACCCTGCTGTTCCTGCGGCGCGACGATCAGGTCCTGCTGATTCACAAACGCCGTGGCCATGGGTAGATAGATAAATCGTTACTAAGAAGAAAAAGTTTATATAATTAATTTATTTTGTCGTTAAATTCGGTATTTTTGTGTTGTATTCTGTTTCTGTGCGTATTTGTAATTTGTACCGTTGTTTAGTTGTTTAATAATAAGGGTGAGAAACAAGAAAGTAAAGAAACAAAAAGTAAAAAAATAGTAGAGAAACATAGAAAGATTAATAATGAAAAGATTATTATTTACATAAAAGATAATTATTTCCTTCTTAGCGTCTTACCATTTCCTCGCTATGTTTTGTACCATTTCTCAAACTGGTGATCAGATTTCGCCTGCTCAGCATCTTCCAAGACGATAGCTGTGCAAACATCGCCGAAAATGAAATGACAATCTCGATCACGCCATTCAAGGTGGGCCGAACAGATCTCCGGATTGACGATCAGGATTGCCCTTGCCGAACCGCCGCGGATCATGTCCCGCGCAGCCTGAATTCCGAATGTGGCAGAAGAGCAAGCAACATTCATGTCAAATCCGAAGCCGGAAATGCCCAGCGCCTGCTGCACTTCGATTGCGATTGCAGGGTAGGCGCGTTCATGATGTTTTGGATTTCCATGATCCTGACAATAGCCCCAGTTTTGTTCCGGGGGTCACAAAGCAGGGCGAGACACCGCGAACGCTCCCCTTGAGGTCTTTTTTGCTGTTGGTTTTCGCTCAAAACCCACACACCCCGTGAACACTTTTTTTCTTGGGTTCATTTCTGGGCAAACCACTCCTCTCCGTTCTGCAGCCAACGGAATCGGTGAGGGCCCAACGCGGACGTTAATTGTGTTGTACTCTTTTTTTTTTTTGTTCCTGTTGAGGTGCCAAGCCATTTCTTCCTGTTTTTGTATTAAAACGAAATTGATGTGCATATCTTTTTCCGACACTTTCCATGTTTAGTCAGAATACACTAATTAGATAGTTTATATAAATTTAAGGCAAAGGACAATTTTATTTAATATATTTATAACTTTATTGTGGAAAGCATGAAATTTGAAGAATTTCAGCGTTCGTGTTTGTCAATAAAGTGCATAATCGTGTTTTTCGATTTACAGACTCGATTTGCCAATGAAGGGATAATAATAAGGATTTGCAGGTGGAACTCTGAGGGAAATTTTCTAGGAAGGGTGTTTTGATTCTCTGTCACCAATCCGGGCCCGGAACTACCCGAGAAAATGCGCGCGCAGTTGTTCGACTCAATGGTTTCCGTCCGCGGCGGAGGCAACAGCCGGCACCTTGGGCTCGGGCTTTACATTGCACGCCTTATCGCCGAAGGGCACGGCGGATCTATAGGCGCGGAAAATGTCGATGGCGGCGTACAGTTCCATGTAACGATTCCGCCCGGCTAGTCACCGCGCAGCGGCTCGACCGTCAGGACCCAGTCTGCATGGTCATCGGGTCCGCTTGGGCCAATCTTGTCTTCGGCTGACCCTTGGCGATCAGAGTCTCCACGATCTCGATCATGGATTCGACGTAGCGCGTTGCCCGGGGGTACTGGTCGGCGCGTTTCATCCGCAGCGCGTCGAGGCGCTCGAAAAACGACCCGATGTGCGGTTCGGTCACCTCATCGAGGGTCTCGCCGGTCTCCATCGCCTTGGCGATGATCTTGTCCTCGACGTCCGTGAGATTCATGACGTGGTGGACGTCGAAGCCGAACAGCTCCAGAGCACGCCGCAGTACGTCCTCGAAGAGGAAGCTGCGCAGGTTGCCGATGTCTTGACCTGAAGGAACACCCGACCATCCAACCTCCAAGGCATCAGGAAGCAGATCCCCATCGCTGTCCGGAGTCACAGGATTACTCCGGCCATAGGCTCGCCAAACGTGCACTTCACCATTGGTCCAGGTCTCATTATTCGTTGAGGGAAGTTCCGCTAGCGTTGTTTCGTTGATGTCTAGCAATCCATCATCATCATCATCCGGATCATTGGGATCCTCAGGAAGCACTTGTCTGAAAATAACACTAACATCGCGACGTTGAGTAGCTACTACAGGACCCGCCACGATGAATGCTTCGTCCAGTTGATACAGGCCACTCAACTCACGGAGCCGGCCGTATTTACCTCTTTGCGGCGGGTTGGTGCCCGACGGCTGCTCGCGATGGGCGACGCTTCCCACCACGTTGCCCGTTCTTGCATCGCACAGTGCCCGGCGAAGCTACTCTACTGTGTGGAGCAGAAGGCGGGAGGGTGTGGTGTGCCCACCACTCCTTACCCGCACTTAGGACAAATATATCTGTCTGCGATGCGGGTGGGGTAAGGGGGATTGACCCGAGGTCCTTGGCAGTCAGTGCATGGATCAATTCAAGTCCAGCAAGGCTATCGTAGATGGGAGACAGGGCTGGCGTACCACTTTGAAAACGGTTGGCGTTCGCCGCCTCCTGGTGCTCGTGAATCTGCATTTCATTTGGATTCACCTGGGCAAACCAGCCGGTAATGGCCGGGTGTAACTGCTCCTGAAGTTCTTCTTTTACATACATAAGACCAACGCCAGGTGAACCGAGCAGATACTTCACCGTGCCAGCGACGAGAATATCAACATTCATTTCCCTGACATCAATATTGCGACTGCCAACACCCTGGTATGGTAATAGAAATGCATTAGGTAAGTACAGGAAGGCCTTGCCAAGTGGGACAGGAAAATATGTATGTTCATCTTTTATGATCTTTGTATTCTATAAGTTGTTGCTAGTTATATTGTATGGGGTTTCCTGCATGGGGTTTGTATATGAGGTTTACCACATGAGGTTTGCAACTGCATGGGGTTTCAATCAATACCCCATGCATTCCACTCAGTACCACATGCATTCTATCTAATTCCTCATGTTTTCATATTTTCTGGAATATTGGATGGGGTATTTGGTTGAGGTTAGAGCATAGTTTGCTGGAAGCCCATTGGAAAGACGATGCCAACTTGGCGGAGCGGCAGACGCTGGCCTGGCTGACGCAGACCCTCGAGATCGATCCGGGTCCCCTCCTCGACGCGGCGCTCACCCCGGCCGTGCAGGACATCTACAAAGCCAATACGCAGGAAGCGATCGAGCGCTCCGTCTTCGGCTCCCCGACCTATTTCGTCGACGGCGACATGTTCTACGGCCAGGATCATCTGGAGATGGTCGAGCGGGCACTGACAAGGCCCTATGCCGGATCTTGGCCACCGAAGTACAGATTAGCCATACACCCAAAACTAACAAATGCTGAATTGCGATACTTTTCACCTCCTAAAACCTTTAGAAATTTTATGTGTCAAGATTAATTTTTTCTGAAAAAAAATTATGATACGCTTCTTAAAGACTATCTCGAAATACTTTGCGCAAGTCTACTTGGAACAAAGTGTAGCATGTCTACTTATGTGCAAAACAGAGGCGGTAGGGAGAAGGAATCTCAGAGAAACAGCAGGCCTACATTGTTCCCTGAAGTCATACAGATTAATTGACTTGCATTATTTAACTTAGCGTCAGGCGGGAAACTACTGGTTGCTGATGCGAACGAAATTGTGATTGAAGCTACTTTGCAAACCTATCGGGTTTCTTATCCCTCGCCAGTTAAGATGATAATCCTTAGATTGCTTTGTCTAAAGGTAATGAGGATTGATGCAATCAATGCGTTGATCAAGAAGCTGCTGGTCAAATTGTTAATTAGAAATAGCGGGGCAGAGGTTGCAGTCGCAAGACGGAGAATTACGCTGCCCGATTTTACAGTCACGGATGAATGGATAAGCAATCCAAAGGAGCTTGTGTTTGCGTCAGGTGCAAAGAGCACACTTCATGCCAGCATCGCGGTCGGCGGTGCGGGCGCCATATGGGGGTGCTTCTGGCTGCCGACCCGATACTTCGATGATCAGGGCTTGCAGCACGGCCTGTTCTCCACTGCCCTGTTCGCAGTCACTGTCATCGCTCTGCTGCCCTGGCTGTTTATGCACTGGCGGCAATGGCGGGCAACCGCCGTGCCGCTGGCACAGATCGGTATCTGGACCGGGGTTGCCTTCGCGCTTTACGCAAATGCGCTTGTCAATACCGAGGTGGTCCGCGGCGACCAGGTCGTCGGGCGCGATGTCGTAGGTGGACGCACCGTCGGGGACGACGAAGATTGCCTCGCCGGCGGCGACCGCGGGAAGCAAGAGAAGGATGGCAAAGAAGGTCATGAAACGCATGGTGATCTCCTGGATGGAATGGAACCGCATTGTGCACTCATTCTTCCAAAGCGGAAAAGCATGTTGGCTCTCGCCAACGCCCCAAGAAAAATCGATCCTTCGGCTCGACCTTCTTGGCCCAGCCCCTCCTTCGCAGGGTCGAGCGCGCTTCGCGCGCCCGACCCTGCGAAAAGGCCGTGATATTCGAAATCGCCGCGGCGCGCGAGGTCGAGGCCCAGGCGATAAGGGCCGGGTGCATCGACGCGACGTACGGCGGGCAGCGGCTTCGCCCCGAGGTCGCTGAGTCGAACGATGCCGGATTTGGCGTCTTCTTCGTTCACGACAACGTCCTGAAACGCGGGCCGCGGCGACGAACACGGCTCTATCACGAGGTGTGCTCCCGAGCGGCGCGTGCAGGTCGAGGGGCGATCCGACAGCCGGGCCAGGCGTTGCAGGATGTCGTAGCGCATCGCGCCGGGCTTAAAGTTGGTTAAAATTAATCCTGAAAATTGGGAATAAATGATAATAGATGAATAGCATTGTTATTTCATTAGAGGAAGAATACCTGGTGGGTATTGCCAGTGACGAGGCGGCGGCTCTTGCAAAAGCAATGGGTTTTGACCAATTGGCCGCCGGTCAGGTTGCTTTGGCCGTATCGGAAATTTGCCAAAACGCCGTACGATACGGAAAAAATGGCCGTGCGATGATCGCTAGTTTAAACGACGACCGGATTTTAAGGATTGTTGTTGAAGACGCCGGCCAGGGCTTTTCTCCTGGAATTGATGTCTCTAGATTGGGTTCTGATTTTTAACAAATTCTTCAGTTATTATGGTTTTATTCAGTTTTAGGGTTATTTCTGTTTTATGAGTTGTTTCGTTTAAAATCATGGACTACTACTCTGCCTTGCTTGTGGGTTGGGAATTTTTTAGGTTGGAGATTGAATTTTTTTTGTTGGTATTTTTAATAAAATGATGGTATTCTTTTTTTTTGGTATGCTTTTTATTTTAGCATTTTATATACTTTTAGAATACGTCTATTTTGAAATGAAGCAGAATTTCCCTTTTTCAAAGTCGATGTTATGATTCCTTAGAGAAAACTATCGAGAACCAACATCTGAACCAAACACCACTGGAAAAGAGCTGAATATGTGCTAACAATAAGGGAGAGTTAATGGTGAAGAGATTATAACACATATTATGCATTTTAGGAGCATTTGACTTCTTAACCATCTTCAGAACGCAGCAAATATCACCACCAGATAAAGACAATGTTTGAGTTTGCTGAAGGACTTGAGAAATGATATCATCCATTAAGGAAGAAGACACAGCCTGCATAGACTGATTAGATTGGTTCATGAACAATATGCCAGAGACCTATCATGTAAATGAAGTCCTCTACAATGAATGGTATCCGCAGATTGTCTACAATCAACACCAAACGGGACCCAGTTGGACGCGTATTTTTGTACCTCCATTTTCTGACCCGGTAAATCCTCGCATCCATCCTGGAATCACTACCGGAACCAATTTGGTAGGATCAGTCATGGCTAATCGTTTTGCCATGAAGAATATGTCAGGGGTGGTTTCTCAATTTCAGTATAGTATGTGGTGGAATGGTGGAGGGCGTACTGCTCTTTAGACAGAATGGTTTCTTGGTATCATCCACGGACAAAGTGTCTACAAGAACGAAAAGTGTCAAAAAGAAAAGAAAACTCTTGCTCCCCTCTAACTTTTTGTGAATCGATTTTCGACGGAAATGTTGAAAAAAGACTTTTGATTTTGACACTTGTAGACTCTATTGACCGACTTAATTTTTATATCTTGTTGACTAAGCTAAAATTGAATGTTCGAAAATGAATGCTAATATAACTGTTTCTAGTAAGATAAAATGAAAGTTTTTTTGTCCTGGATTAATCAGGGCTCGACAATGATGAAAAAATATCCCGCTAGGTCCAATAAAAAGGTGAAAATGCTCAAACAAACCATTGATAAATTTCAAAAGACTTAAGTAAAGATCAAAAAGCCAAATTAACCTGACTGCTTACAAAATTGGCCAATATTATGCGGGCTAAATAGGTAACACGAATGAAGTAGTGCATGGAATCCCGGTGTAAATAACAAGCCCGTAAAGCAAGATCCTTACCAAACTCGAGAAGTAAAAAGGCAAGAAATGTGGAAACAAAAAGCAAACCGAATGCTACTTTTGGGAGTTAGCCCCAGCCCAAGGTGAAGCATGAGAGCTCTCTGCGCGCTCCTCGTCCTCCTCCCCGCGACCGCCTTCGCCCAGGAGGGAAGCTACTTCCCCCTGCGAGAGGGCAACACCTGGATCTTCACGTCGAAGGTCAAGGTTGGCCTGAAGGTTGGCCCCTTCAAGGTCAAGAAGCGGGTCAAGACGCCGCTGAGGGTCACGGCGGTGTGCGGGGCGCCGAAGCGCATCGACGGCCACGTCTACCACCCGATCAAGTGGAACGACAACACCGGCGCGTTGGACGCCAAGGTGTGGAGCCAGGGCTTCTACGAGGCCAACCCGGGCACCGACATCGCGGTGATCCAGATGACGGCCAAGGAACCGACGTCGAATTCCAAGGGCCTGCGCCTGGGTTCCTTCGACCAGATCCGCACCATCATCGACGAAGAGCTCGAGGCCGTCTGGTCCGGGGACAAGGACGCGCAGACCGCTCTCGACTCGGCTGTCGAGCGCGGCAACGCGCTTCTGCGTCGCTTCGAACAGTCGTCGCGCTAACCCTCTCGTCCCGGTCCGGGCCCTGTTCCGGGATCTCTGCCACCTGTCTACCTCTTCTTGATTCTAAGTTTCGAAAATACTTAGACATATTAAGGTTTTAAGACATATTAAGTTTTTTTTGAATATACTACCTCGTTTTAAACATCTTAACTTTAACCTATCAATCCAAATGCAGCGAAGATGTGAGCCCAGTAACACTTTCCTTTGGTCTCGTTTGTGCTGTTAATCTATTTCTAAAAGAGTCACTCTATTGCACAAAGTTTGTCCAAAGTCATCAAATGTCAGTGCCTCGTGGATAGGGGAAAGGACGGAGGTAGACGCCTCAAAATATTTTTTTGGTTTGTATTAAAAAATCAATATCATTGTTCGGACACTGTAAATATTTTTGAAGTTTATATACTAACTTCAGCGATTCTGAAATCAAAACTAAAAAAAATTGATTTTTTTTCAATGGAAATGTAAGACAACGGTAATAGAGATACGTACTTTAGGAGTTAAGCCAAAAAAGTTTGCTTCCAGGAGACAATTATAAATTTGAACTTAGAGAATATTTAAAACTAATTTCAAAATTTTCAGATTCTTTTTTGGTTTGAATTAAAAAATAAAAAATTTTGAAAATATATACGTGATCCGAAGCGCATCCCACAGCGATGGCAGCAGCACCAGCGACACCGGCACCGCCGTGACCACGATGAAGCTTTGCAGCTTGCCCACGCCGCCCGCGCCGAGCGAGATCAGGATGATCGCCATCAGCCCCATGCCAATGCCCCAGAACACCCGCACCGGCATCGATGAGAGATCCTCATCCGACATCGCGACCGAGATCACGTAGGTCATCGAGTCGCCCGTTGTGGCCACGAAGATCGTGGTCAGGATCAGAAACAGCAGCGAGATGATGAAGCCCATCGGCAGCTATATACAAATATTTTTAAAATTACCATCCGCCCGGGCCCGGCAGTAGACAATTAGTTGTCTTTTCATACTGGTTCTTTTAAAGATATTTCATTTTTAAAGTAAGTTCGATTTCTAATAACGATATGCACTAAGCTTCACACTTTTTGTTGTATTTTTTAAGGTTTTTAGACTGTTTTTAAGGTTTTTGAACTGTTAAGGTATTTGAATTGTTATAATCCCTTATTAAAATATATACAAATAATTTTGCAATTACTCATTTTTGGCTCTTATTGCAATTTAATATCTTTTTAATGTGGGGACATGTCAGTGGTTGGTTTCATAATGGGATTTAAAGATTATGGGACAACAAGAAAAATTGCAAAATATATAAAACTGGGAATGACACATAAAGAGATTTCCTAAGGGGAGGGGGAGTGCTGAAATTAATGTTGGATGCGTGGTAAGCTGTTCTTCGTTTGTTCGTTATTTTTTTGAAGCCATGGCCCTTGTGGCTTTAAAGCATTAAGTAAATGTCTAGCGATCTATCCATCTATTTTCGTGTTATTATTTTTAAATAAATAAATAATTTATTCCTCACGTTATCAAAAGGGCATATCAGCAATATCTTAGAAAAAGTTTCGCGTGGGAAATTAAAAGTTACAACGCTTGTTGTGAGGGATGTTGAACTAACAAAAAGACAGTATTTGCATCATGATACTACTGCTTTTACTCCTACAACTACTACTAATACTATTACTATTGTTACTGCTACTACTACTAAAGCTAAGATTACTACATACTCCTACCGCTTCTACTATAGATTCTGATGCTACTGCTACTACTAATAAGCCTAAGGTTATTAAGGCGAAAATCTTGGGCAATATTGTTGGCGGTCATGAGGACGGAGGAGGGCAGCGGGAAGCGTCCGCCCGGGGCGTAGCAGCCGGCGCGGTCGACGGGGGTGACCTGCTGGCCGAGTGTGCCGGGGGTTTCGGCTTCGATGCTGATGTCGGTGACGCTGTTGCGCTGGGCTTGGGCGAAGCGCTCAATGCTCGCGGCGGCTCGTTCGAGGGCGGCGCGGTCCTGTGAGGCGGTGGCGTCGAGCGCGGCGTCGAGTTGGTCGCGCTCGATGACCAGCGGCTCGCCGGGCTGGCGATCGCCCAAGCGTTCAGCGATTTTTAAATTTTCATTTTGTGTGAACTAAAAAAAGCAAAATGATGTAAATATAACTGAGTTATTTAAACTAATTCGATCATTAGCATTTCCATCTTACCTTCAGATAAAGTGCATTTGAAACAATACGAGCACGATTTTTATTCCATATAACTTTATCAAAATTTTTCACTAAACGTCCTAATTGTTTATACTCGTCTGGAGTTTGAGCTTGTAGAACTTTTTCAACTATATCATCGTCATTAAAAAGTTCTAAATCAGCACAAATTTTTAAGAAAAGTTTATTTTTTTACGGCCAGTGGATCCTGCGACCGCGCGGTGAGTTTCACGGCGAGACAACTTTCCAGCAGATCAACGCATCGTTGCAGGCTCCAGAGCAAGACCAGGACCAGGACCAAGACCAGGAAACGAAGTGGTGCGGATTGTATGGGCGGTTCGGATGGTGATGTCACGAATCATGAACGGCACATGGTGGTTGGCTCCCGACTTCTACTCTTCATTCGACGGCTTGGGTAGAATGAGAGGTTTAACACCCGTCTATCCGCAGCTACAGGAAGCCGGCTCGAGGCAGGCAGCTCCGTGCCCGAGTTACGTAAAACCTGTAAAGCCGTCTATCTGCAATCGCCGCCCATAAACAGCACCGAGTGGCATGCTGCAATTGAATACATATGGAACACAGCCTCACGGCGGGAGGAGCGCCACGCGGCTATCGAATTAATCGCAGTGACAAAGTTTCGCAAACAGTGGTTAACGCCAGATTCCCTGCCGCTCATTCGACACATGGTGGAAAGCGGGGCATGGTGGGATTATGTTGATGCGCTGGCAACCCAACATGTTGGATATCTGTTGCAGCAATTTACCCGCGAAGTTGTTTATTATTGGTTTCTTATAAAGTCTAATATTCGTTTCTTTTAACTGTTTTATCTCTTACACTGTTTTAACTCTTATAATAACTGTCTAAAAAATATAATTGACTACCAGACAGACAACTTTCTCGTTCAATTATTTAGTAGTTTCTGTTCGTTTTGAGTTTGAGTTGAATATTAGTTTAATTTTTTTTTTACTTACAAGTTCATTATTGGTTTCATTTTTATTAACTTGCTTCTTTTAATTTTTAGTTAATTATCCATTATAAAGTCAAAGTTTTTTTTTTTTTTACGCCGCCCGCTGCCCGTACTATATGGAAACCTACGGCTTCCACACCATCCACGGTCGCGCGGCGGCGGTCGCCACCGGGACAAAATTGGCGAACCCGGATCTCGATGTCTGGGTTGTCGGCGGCGATGGGGATTCCCTGTCCATCGGCGGCAACCATCTGCTGCACCTGCTGCGGCGCAATCTGAATGTCCAGTATCTGCTGTTCAACAATGAGCTTTATGGCCTGACAAAGGGCCAGGCGTCGCCGACCTCCCGCGCCGGAACGCGATCCCCCTCGACACCTCAGGGTTCTGCTGGCGATCCGATTTTGCGAATTCACGATTCGAGCGAGGAACTCGATTCCCCAATTCCGCTGCGGACTTGGGTCTTGTATGACAAATCCCACGCGCGATTCCATCGGCGCAATACCAGGCAGCGGCTCTTCCGTTCGGAATACATTGCTTCGATTGCCTCCCGAAAACAATCGCGAGGGTTCATTCCTGGAATGGTCGCGGCCCTCGACGTAATTCATGTTACCGAAGACACTGAACATGTCATTGGCTTCGAATTGACCGTAGACTTCACATCCTGACAATGTTGATGGTGAAAAGAATGTCAACCAGAAACAAGATCAAAAATAATTTGAGAGCTGATATTCCTAAATTTTTATAAATAGCAAGTTTTCGTTTTGCTGTTGTTTCATGAACAAAATACCATACAAATATGGTGAGCATCAATTTTACAATTATGGCTGGAAAAATTTGAGGTGTGACAATGGTTATTAGGATATTTATTAAAAAAGACCACATCACAAATGTTCTATAAAAAGTAAGTATCGATATTAATTGCTGCATATACACAATTAAACGATTTTAGTGTCTAATTATTTCTTGTGACATTTTAGAACCACTAGGTCGATAGGATCACCCTTGGGGAATAAAAAAAGAACAAAAAAATAAACACGCATCCGTGATCTCTCTTCTGGCAAAAAATTAAAAAAAAAAAAACTAGTTTTTTTAACTGAAAGTAAGAATCACAAATTCTTTGTGAAAGAATCACAAGGGTCGTTTAAATAGAATAAATTGCTCTTTTGAAAGTAATAAAAATACTTAAGCGTAAAGAGTGAGGCATTGACGAGGGGGCGAACGCCGTCATATACGTAATAATTTCTGTTCGTTTTGATTGTTTCCCGCTCAATATTCCAGATGACAAGCTGGTCTTGAGCCCACATGTATATGGGCCAGATGTTTTTGTTCAGCCTTACTTTAATGATTCTAATTTTCCAAACAACATGCCTGAAATATGGGATACACATTTTGGATATCTGGTCGAGAGGGGACATGCAGTAATAATCGGTGAGTTTGGTGGTAGGTACGGAAACGGCGGTGACCCAAGAGACAAAGAGTGGCAGGATGAACTAATAAATTATATGGACCAAAGGGATATGACCGATTTTTTCTATTGGTCTCTTTTGTAATCTTGCTCAAATACGTTCTTTTGTAATGTAATTTTGTAATCAATGCTGCATTTAATTCATCTCCGATTGAACCCTTTCTTTCTATTTGTAGATCGAACAAATAAAAAAAATTGGGAGTTTCTCACCTTACATGAGTGTTAAACAGGGTTGAAAGTAACGCTATCCTATTTATATCGATTGTATGTAGAATTTAATTGGTAAGTAAATAGTTAAAGTAAAAATCGTATAAAAAAAAATTCGGAATGCTGTCTGTGAGGCTTATTAGAATAAGAAATAGGGGCCTGCAGCACCCGGGTGACGCGGTTGGAATGTACGTCATGGCTGATCAGCCAGTTAAAACTCCATTCGGGGCGACCGTCTGTCGTCAGCTCGACGCGCTCGCCGGCGCGGCGCACGCCCGAGCCGGACTCAAAGCCTTTCCACATTTCGCCGTTACGGTCATAGGTCAGCGCCTGGATGACACTCATGTTGCGGGCGTCCACAAAAATCCGGCGCTTGCTCACCGGTGCCCGGGGATAACCGACCGGTTCGGCTTCAAACACGATCACTTCCGGCACCAGTGATTTGCGGCCATTCTCGATCCGCTCGGCAATGCGGCCCACACCGCGCTCTCTTTCGATTTGATCGGCGAGGATGTGTTGATCACGGGGGCCGGACCGATTGGCATTATGGCCGCGGCCATTGCCCAAAAGGTTGCCGCCCGCCATGTCGTCATAACGGACATAAACCCGGACCGACTGGCCTTGGCCCAAACCATGGGTGTACGCCATTGCGTCAACCCGGCGGAGACCGGCCTGTCCGACGTCATGGCCGAACTGGGCATGGTAGAAGGCTTCGATGTCGGCCTGGAGATGTCTTCTCTGGTCGAGGTGCTGCAAGCGTTCGCCGGGCGCTCGCGGCCCTTCACCCTGCTCTATCCGAGCGGCAGGCACATGCCGTTGCGTCTGCGCGCCTTCATCGACTTCATCATGGAAAAGCAGCGCCAGTGGAGCGCCTGAACCTTGCCCGCCTCAGACGGCGCCAGCCTCGGCGCCGAGCGCGGCATGCGTACGCAGTTCCTCGTCGATGAATGCGGCAATCATCGCGCGGTACACCTGCTCGACCACCTCGGCCGAGGCCCCGCGTTCACTGGCAAGTGCCCGCACCTTGCTTGGCATCCAATCGCTCAGAAGGATTGGCAATCATCATCTTTTTGACCAAGTCACGAGCAGCATTCGACACGGTGACCCAGTCTTCGTCAGGAAACTCCACTTCCGCATCCTTGTTCGCTTTTACTAGTTCGGCATCTGTTTCCCCGAAAAACGGCTCATAGCCACACAGCATCACGTAAAGTGTCACGCCCGCAGAGAAAAGGTCCACCTTGTTGCCATAGCCACCATGTATTCCTGCTGAGAAAATCTCAGGCGCAACGTAACCTGGAGTTCCGCAACGGCCTTCTTAGCTTCCAAAAACGCGTCGATGAACGCGTTGGTGACTTTCACTTCGTCCCGGATGTGCGGCTTGCGTTCGATCTTCGGAACCAAACGAATGTCATCCAACTCGGGCAACGCTTCGCGCAACGCGGTCATGGTCTTGCCCATGCTCAGCTGCGGGTCGTGCTCTTCGAGATCGACTTCGCTGCCCCAGAAAAACTGCATCTCGAGCGTGCCATCGTCGAGATCGATCGCGCCGTAGTAGATCAACACGTAGCGCTGAAAGTCTCCGGTGTCGGCTGCGCGCTCTTCTAGTGAAATATCGATATTACATTTTGAGGAATCCTTTCTCATAACTTTCCCGCCAAAGAGATTATGCTTTTGTAACGAAAGCAAAGAATTAATTATTGTTGACTTGCCTGAGTTATTTGCGCCTGTAAAAATGTTTATATTTTCTGATAAGGTTAATTTCAATCTTGCGAATGACTTAACATTTCTTAATTCTAAAATTTGAGCTTTCATTTATCTTATACTCGGCTCTTTAATCAAATTGGTCAGTGTTTTTCGATATTTTAACTTTCCTTACTCACCCTCTCAAACCGTATTTAATAATTTTTAATATTATATTAAATATATTAAAATATATAATATAAAAATATAAGATTATTTAATATAGGTCTTTAATATTTATATTATAATATATTTATTATATTTAATTATTATTATAAATAATATGCAATAATATATATATCTATATTATAATATTATATATATTTATTATTTGTAATATATATTATATTTAATATTAATGAAATTTATATATTTAATATATATTTATATAAATATATAAATTATTTACGTGATATATAAATGTAATATTAAGTTATAATGTCGCATACCCGAACATCTCGGCGAGCGGCACCTTCGAGTTGATGACCTGGGCGCCGGCATTGGCCTCCATGCCCTGGAAGCGGCCACGACGCGAGTTGAGGTCGCCCATGACGTCGCCCATGTAGTCCTCCGGCGTCGTCACTTCGACGGACATCACCGGCTCGAGCAGGGTCATGCCGGCTCGCTTGGAGGCGTCCTGCCAAGCCATCGACGCAGCGATCTTGAACGCGACTTCGGAGGAGTCGACGTCGTGGTAGCTACCGTCGTAGAGGTCGACTTCGATCCCGGGCCCGCGGACACAACCCTGGCGGTGGCGCGGCTGAGTAGGCCCTCCCCTACAAGTTTATTGACCACAGCGGCCTCGGCCTTCCGCGTCAGCTCCGTGTCCCGGCGCGGAGGGGGGTGCGAGAGGAAACAACTGTGTGCGACTCTCTCCAAAGCGTCGCCCAGTCGCCCCGCCAAGCCAATCGCAACCGGCGCGAAATCTCCATTTGCAATCCCCCACGCCGGCTGCGTTTGGACGAGTGAGAGAACAAAAGGATGCGATCGAGAAAGGTGAGGAGCTTCCAGGCCCTCTACTTAATCGATTGTCAGATTGCGACACCGGCGATTCAACAACTTATAGCGCCATTGCAATCAATGTTAGTCCCTTTACAAAGCATCAAACAATTAGGACATGTTAGCCTGTTTGAAGGTTGTAATACTGAGTTACAGACCCGGGTTTATGTCAGTCTGCGATTTACCCAGAATTTAAACGAGGCAGATCGTCAAATCCTGAAGGATTTCGGTGAACAGCATAGCTGTATTGTTATCTTGGATCGCGGAGAAAATCAGACCGAAGCGCTTAATGCCCCCACCTCGCTGGTGGGTCGACGGTAGATGCTCTTTTGAAATGTAGATTAAAAGCAAAAAAAAAATGCAAAAATTAGATTAAAATCTAACCTTACCATGAGAGCAAATCCTAACTGTTGTTAGTTTTACTATGATGCTTGGTTCCAGAATGAAAACTTACACGTGTCGTGGTTATTATCAACTAATCTAACTAACTGGATTCCTTAACATTAATTCTTGTCATCGACGCTCCTCTAAACATATTTGAATAATCTCATTTGGATCTTGTTTGGCTTTTC
Organism: Alatinidae sp. Z8VKAUB7J3; assembly: GCA_010016025.2. Classification (NCBI taxonomy): domain Eukaryota; kingdom Metazoa; phylum Cnidaria; class Cubozoa; order Carybdeida; family Alatinidae; species Alatinidae sp. Z8VKAUB7J3. The sequence goes on from JAAAKM020721499.1 coordinate 102,556,518, forward strand.
TTTTTGGTGATATAATTACCTTGTCTGTTTAGAGACATAGTGCTTATTTTGTTGCTGTAAAAAGTAGAACTTAGTTATTGCGTCTATTTATCTGCCAACTGATCACCACAATGATAGATCCCAAGTGCTTTTTGATAAGACTTGTCGAGAGCTTTCAAATTTAATAGCAGATTGTAAATCCCCGAATCTAGAAGCTGTATTGGCTAGTGATCGGAACTGTAACATTTTTGATAAGTCAAGTGGACGTGCTATGATTCTTGCTAGTATGTGCCCTCAGCTCTTAGCCATAGAAAAGCGATATGGATTTTACTTACGTCGGGGTGGCCCACGTTCTCCAGCACCCACTGGGGCTCCCAGCGGGGGAGCCCGGTCCAGAGGACGAAGCCTGTGGAGACGAGGGCCAGCGCGACCAGTCCCACCGCCGGACCCCAGAAGCGCAGCGGGCTGGACTCGGTGTCGGGGGGGCTCTCGGTCGGCATGCGCGTGGAAACCATGGTGACTCATCGGCCCCGGCGCCGACAGGGGGTTACACGCGCGCGGGGCGCGCAGGTTCCCCCAAAAGACAACGGGGGCGCAGGCCATGCGCGGCCTGCGCCCCCGTGGTCCTTACTACAGTTCTTTACCACAAACTGTTTGAAAAAGCTTGTTTTTTTTTAATGTAAGCAATGGTCATAGTTAATAGCTTGTAGCCCCACCCCCCAGACTCTGGGGGATCAATTCGTTCCCAAAAACATATTTATTAGTTTTTTCGACTATGCTGAACAAAACGGCCATCTCAAAATTTGATCTGGTGACTTTGGGAAAAAACGAGCGTGGGAGGTTGCTTAAGTGCCCTCCAATTTTTTGGTCACTTAAAAAGCGCACCAGAACTTTTAATTTCCGTTAGAATGAGTCTAGGACTTTATTTAACTCTCTCATACTCCTGAATATGTCATTAAGTATTGTTTATGTAACATAGCAAAACTGCTTTCATTTATATTCAGGTATAACATCTCAAAAGATGATCAAAAGAATCAAATTTTAGATGGAACAACAATTCGTGAATGGTTACTACCAACTTTCATTAATAATGATCAAAGAACGGGTTATGGTATTCCTTGGGAATATTTTGCTTCAAAAGAAAATGGATATTGGTTTGCTACAAAGTTTGTAAACGTTCAAAATGATTCAAAATTTCATGAGGTCTGCAGAGAGACGACGTATCCTTTGCACTCGCTCGAGAGATGATTTGTCGCCGATATGACAACCCAATGCATAGGTCGAATCCGTGGGGTAGGCGATAACGCCACCCCCCCGCACTATCTCTGCGGCGGCGTGCAGCAGCCGCGCTTGCGGATGTGTGGGATGTACGGCGAAAAGTTGTGTCACGGTGTGTAGAATCCGGCGCGAAACGGGACATTATGCCAGCGGCGATAGGGCCCGCGCTGGAATAACCAGTAGCGAACAGCAGACGATGTTCCCAACCAAGCGCTTCGTGAACCGCCCGTTGCCATCGTTGAAATAAATGAGATTCGGGGCCAAGTCGTTGGCGACAATGGCATCCAGGTCACCATCGCCGTCCAGGTCACCAGCAGGAATGGCATAGCTGGTATCCATGAGATCGCCGAGCGCATAGGCCATCATGAAACGCCCGTTGCCATTGTTCAAAAACACCTCATTCTGCTGCGGCCAGTGGCGACCGCTGGCAACCAGTACATCCTGATCGCCGTCGCCGTCCACATCCGCAAACGTGAGCGATGGGGAGCGGTCGGTTTTCAATCCCCTTCTACCAATCGAATTTGTTCTCCCCGTTTGACCCTGGATGAATCAGACGTATATCCATGACAATAGAATACCACAGCCTTTATTATTACATCATCATCATTGCCGTCCTTATTATCATCATTATTGTTAGTTGTTGGCATCATAATGGATGTCGACAATAGCATCCCACGTTCGTTACGCCAAAAGGATTCTTCCACCTTCACTTTGTTGTCGTCGCCGTTGTAGAAAGAAGAAGTGCTGCCGCATGTTGTTGTGTTTGTATTATCACCCATGTTGTATTTGATGCATTAGTCGATGAGGCTAGTGAGACGGCTATCTTAAACGCTTTAGAAAACTTGTGTGAAAATGAAAAATATCAGCAAGACTTGGTTGATGCTGCACAAAAAACGAGCGAACAATTTTATGGGCCAAATGTAGCCGACTTTCTAAAAAAAACATTAGCACGCCATGAGATTAATTTATAATAGCATTTTTTATAAAGCAGCTAGCGTTTTGCGTTTTTTTTTGGGTTAAAATTTTTTACTTTGGAAAGTTTAAATGTCCAAAAATATCCATGATTGGCAAACGTTGCGGGGCGTCGTCGGTCGTCAGGAAAGTGAGAATGACGTTCTCCGTGCCGTCATCGTCACCGTCACCGTCATCGTCGGTAGAGTTCGGATCGAAATGATCGTAGATGTCGTAGTCCGGCGTGTGGGCCAGATAGCTTACTGTCCCGTCCGGAGAGGTGAGGGCGATCTGAAGGTTGCCGATGAAGCCGTTGCTGATGTCGAGCGATACGACCGCTTCCTCGACCCGCATGTCCAGGGTGACCTCGAAGGTCTCGACGACACTCGCGCTGCCTCCCGAGGGCAGCGACTGTGCCGTCGGCACCCCCGACGACATCGTTGTCGCGGTGGCGGCGGGCATCGACATGTTCGACTGCGTCATCCCCACGCGATACGCCCGCGGCGGGACGCTCTTCGCGCGCGGCGGCGGCCGTGTCCGCATCGGTGACAAGAAGTACAAGAAGGATCGCTACCCGATCGACACGAAGTGCGGCTGCTACACGTGTCGCAATTTCAACCGCTCGGTGCTGCGCCACCTCCACTACGCGGGCGAGCCGCTGTTCCACACGCTCGCGTCGATCCACAACGTGCACTTCTATCAGGACCCGTGACAAAGGATGTAATTATATAGGCAAGTCTGAAGTAGGAGCTGGTAAAACCACATCCAGTGCTAAAACACGATGCATGAATTATAACTGCTTAAGCAAAAGGCATCGGAAAATATATCTGACATAGAAATGAAACGACAACAAATTTTGTTTTCGATGAACGAAAACAAACGACAAAATCTACAGTTGGAAGATAAATGACAGCGACGATCACATCGAATCTTAAACGAAGTCCGTGCTTAGAAGAGAAGCAGCTGTAGAAATCACAACGAATCCCAGGAGAATATTTCCTCATCGACGACTGGGACTTCAACTGGCAGGGGCGCTACCTCTACGAGGAGGCGATCACCCTGCCGGCGGGGACGCGCCTCGAGGTCGAGCTGGTCTACGACAACTCGGCCGAGAACCCGCGCAACCCCTTCTCGCCCCCGCAGCGCATCACGTGGGGCCTCGAGAGCACCGACGAGATGGGCGCGATCACCTGGGTGACCACCGCCAGGGAGGCGGAGGACACCGACGAGCTGCGCGACGCGGTGCGGGCCAAGTTCGCGGACGCCCGCCGCAATCGGAAGCGCGCCAATTACTTTGTGTACTGGGTCACGGGTACAGTACTGGGAATAAACACACTTCCTATAAGGTAGGCGCCCTTGGCCAAATTAGATTTTCAGACAGTCTGAAACAGTAGCATGGCCTGACCTCAAAGGACCCTGTGTGACAATTGCTTTTAAAGTAAGGCTTTCAACCTATCATTGCACAGTTTTCCACGCAAGTTTCACTTTGGCTAAAACAGTTTAAACTCTGATTTAGCGGAAACTGAATAAACTGTCAAAGGAAAAACATTGCTCATTTTCAAACATTGCATCGTCGTGTTTTTTTTCCGGGGGTGATAGTATTGAAATAATGGTCTTAGAAGATGGAGAGAGGGCGCGTTCGAACGCAAATTAAAAGTTGTACTGTCCTTTTCAATTGACAAAAAGATTAAAGGGCAGCTGACTCCCCTCCCGTGTCCATTTATTTTCCAAAGTTGTCTGATCAAAATTTTCAGATAGCCCTTTTGTTCAGTACCGTATAGTTGAAAGATCAAATAACTATGTCTTTAGAGGTAAAAAGATCCCCCAATGTCCGTGTGGAGAGGCCTGTAGGCCTAAGCTATGGTCTGGCGCAGTTGACGGGCCTCACCGGTCGCCAGGTCACGGGCCAGCAGCGGCAGCCCACCGGCCACCTGCAGCCAGAAGGCGGCATCCTGATGTTCCCCCAGTGCCTCGACGAGCCAGGCTTGGCACGCCTGCGGTTCGGGCGTGGCCAGCCGCCACTGCTGGCAGCGCGAGCGCACGGTGGGCATCAGCCGCGAGGGAATCTCCGCCAGCAGCACGAACAGGGTGCTGGCACCGGGCTCCTCGAGACTCTTGAGCAAGGCGTTGGCGGCGGCCACGTTCATGGCCTTATTCAAGAGAATCGCGTTCAGATTGAATGAACGATTAGATTTTCATGGCTCGGGTTTTTTTCAATCGAAGAGAAAATGTGTTTCTGAGCTTTCCATTCATCGGTGTATCTCATTTTCCGAGAAGTCTTTCGGACTAACGAGAGAGAGAGAGAGAAAGCACACTCACGCACTAAACATCAACCTAACGATCCGCATACATCGTCCCCTCTCTCTCTCTCTTCTTTATAAAGATGAAAAAAAGTAAATGAGCTGTCATGATTGTCATTTTGAAGAATGCAAAAAGGTGTAGAAGCCTTTTATCGCATTCTATGAAGGGAAAATTTTTGTTTCTGAAGATGATTGCCGACAGTGTTTACTAGTCAAACTCCAATGCAGCCGCAGTGTGCTATAGAAAATTGTCGTCTGGTGTAGGAGGGGGCTAGTTGCCCTCCAATCACTTTTGACTAGTAAAAAGGACGCTATCCCTTTAAATTTTCAATCGAATGAGCTCTTTTCGATGTTTCTACGACAACTACCGGCCATCTCAAAATTTCTATCAGTTGTATTCCGGGAAAATACCGAGGCTTAGGGGTGGGGGGCGCCGGTAAGTCGACCCGTCGTAGTTCGGGGCCGTAGTCGTAAAACGCGAAAGGTTGGGGGTTGCCATCCGGCTCTGTGCCAATGACAAGCACCGTCGAGCCTTGCTCTATAATCCGACCGGCTCCTGACGTAAACCCGTCGCCCGAAGCCGTCGTCTTCCAGGTGTCCGCCCAGTTATAGGCCCATTCGGCATCGGCATCGATGAGGCGTACGCAGCCGTGGCTCGTAGGGCCGCCCGTCGGCATCTCGTACTGATGAATATGCATGCCCCGCGCCTGGTGGAAGTTGGACATGTAGCGAAGCTACATAAGGCCATCCACAGCGACGAACACCCAGTATCCTGGAGGGCAGAACCGTACATGAGAACTCGCTGATTAACGAAATAGAGGGTCAATCCTAAAGGATTGGCCCTCTATTTTTGTGCTCTAACGAGCACATTCTAATTCCTTCTAGAGCCGTCTCCAGCCAAGGTTGTACAAGTATTATCTATGGATAGTAATCTATGGGACGGAGCTGGGAAAAGTAGGGCAGTAGAAGATGGAGGAGTGAAACGACGACAGATTCACTGCATCACTTTTCGGCAAGCCGCATTGATGCAGCAGCAGTTCCGGGCCGACCACGATAACCGACCGTCCCGAATAGTCCACGCGTTTGCCCAGCAGGTTCTGCCGGAAACGCCCCTGCTTGCCCTTGAGCATGTCCGACAGGGACTTCAACGGCCGCTTGTTGGCGCCGGTGATAACCCGTCCCCGCCGACCGTTGTCGAACAAGGCATCGACCGCTTCCTGCAGCATGCGCTTTTCGTTACGCACGATGATATCGGGCGCGCGCAACTCGATCAGCCGCTTCAAGCGGTTATTCCGATTGGCCGCCCTGGCATTCTGCACGGCAACCGCACCTATCTGCTGCAGGACGATGACGGCCAAATCACCGAAGCGCACTCGATTTCGGCCGGCCTGGATTATCCGGGCATCGGTCCCGAACATGCCTGGCTGAACGATGTGGGCCGGGTGCAATACGTTTCCGCCACGGATGCCGAGGCCCTGGAGGCGTTCCAGTTGTGCAGCAAACTTGAGGGCATCATTCCGGCGTTGGAGCCATCGCATGCCCTGGCCCACGTCGCCAAGATTGCGCCGGACCTGCCGAAAGACCATGGTTTCAAATATGCTGGACCGTCTCTACCTTGAATTTGACAAGATTGCACGTAAGCACCAAGTCTTCAAAGTTGAAACAATTGGAGGTAAGAGCTGTTTCATTCATACTGCCTTGTGTGAAAGATGTTACAACTAGCTAACACTGTCTGTTCCACATCTTCTTTGCTCTCTCAATCTCAGATGCTTATATGGGTGTAACAAACCTTGAAGGTAACCAGGATGAGACTCATGTGAAGCAAGTGGCTGAGTTTGCCCTTGATCTGATCAGTGAAGCAAACAAGATTATGATCGGTGTTTGGTGTAGAGTTTTCATTTACCACAATCCCGCTGCAGGCGGTGTTTGTCACCCTTGGCACCTTAGGCATTTTGGTAGCTTCACTGGTGGCAATCAATCAGCAAAACATTAAACGAATGCTGGCCTATTCCAGTATCGCGCAAATTGGTTATATGGTGTTGGGGCTTAGCTTTGGCACAGTTGCCGGCTTAATGGCCAGTTTACTGCATTTGTTTAATCACGCGCTGATGAAAGGGGCGTTGTTTTTAACTTTAGGGGCTATGCTGTATCGGATAGGAGGAGTGCAATGGTTAGGGTAGGAAGAGTAGGGGAATCCATTTGAAGATAAAAGGTTATATGCAAAATAAAATTCTCGAGAGAAAGAGAAAAGTACTTAATTTTACATACCAAATGAATCAACATTCCAAAAAATTTTAAATAGTGAAGACTCCTGGCAAAAAGATCAATTCCTTTAAGCAGTGCTCGTGTATTATACCACCAACACTCGAGAAGTGAAGTTAGGTTAATCATAATAAAAAGTCGTTTCTTTTGTATCAAGATTGCAGACAACCTCTGATTCGGGGCATCTTTGTAGCCTGTGTGGGGTCTTCCGTAAGTGTAAAGCACTCCCTAGAGATTCTAGAAAATTTAGGCATAAAATCATAGAATCTTTTTGTATTTGTCGATTTATCTGTAAGCTAGTGGTACTCATTTTATCCCAGTCTTGATTCCTGTTCTCCCTTTCTTCATAGGAAGTGAATTCGCTTATGCAAACAGCGTGTAAGAACCCGTAAGAGGAATTATTTTCGCTAAAAGACCAACTATATTACATCTGCACAAATTTAAGGAAATGTTCAATTTATTAATAGAGTAGAATCTCTTGTTCAAGAGTGCGGCCTTCAACAGCTTCACAATCGCCATCATGGCGGCCACCGCCAGCACGATGATTGCCACATTGGCAGCCACTGCGATGGTGCGCGGCGGCCAGTTCAAGATGCGCACCGTGTCCTTTGGCCTGATCAGCCTGCCGCTGATGGTGCCGGAGATCGTGACCGCGGTGGCGACGCTGATCTTCTTCAATGCCATCGGCTTTACCCGCGGCTACCTGACTATCCTGGTCGCCCATATCGCCTTCTGCATCCCGTTTGCCTACTTGCCGATCTCGGCCCGGTTGATAGCAATTGGACCGCCAATGTGAGATTCTAAGACCTCACGGGTTGTCTTGACTTGAAGCGATCGTATAGCTGTGGAGTGTTTCGTTCTCGCGCTGCTTGCTATTCATCACGGCTTTAATGGCGTCGTACACGATGGCCATTTCGTAGCGGTTCTCTTGATAGTTAAGAGCATGTTGCTTGATTGCTTTGAGCAGTCAATGGGATTCTCCTTGACCTTGGATTCGTAATCCTTTCTGGCTTCAATTTTGCTCTGCATCATCACGGAGCAGTGATTCCATAAGAATGGTAAGACTTAATTTTTATTGGAAATCGGTCAGTAATTTTTCTTGGAATTTGGTAAATCGACACGGGTCTATTTAGGGTGCATTTTTGTCATGCCCCGAAGGATTTTGTAAAGTTTTGAAATACTTGGCTTTTCTGATTGGTAGTTTCAGGATTGTTTTTGGCTTGCTTACATACATAAATAGAATTCGATGGTTTAATCTGACAATGAAATACACCAAACTTTCGGTTAGATCGTAAAATTTCCACTTCTCACCCATTTCTAGTTATATTTTATATTTTATTTCGTATTGTCCGCCACCGCTACTGGACGATGAAGATTGTGACTGCGACTGCGATTGAGACTGACCGCCACTAGAAGACGATTGTTGCTGCGATTGCTGACCGCGAGAAAGTTGTTGTGCTAACTGCGCTACTTCGCGACTCAATTGTTCCTGCTGTCGCATCAAGCGCTCTAATTCTCTTCGCTTCTGTTCTTCAGTCAATTGTTCTTCACGTCGCGCCAAATTGCGCTGCGCTCTCGTCAATGCCTCTTGGCGTCGAGCCAACTCTTCCAGTTTGTTAACTTCTTCCTGGTTTTCGGAAATAGGTTTGTTGCTCGGGTTGGAGATTAAGCAAAAACGAGGCGCCATGGAAGGCAATTTGTCTGGCGAGGTGACCGCGAAGCTCTTGATAATTGAGCAATAGGTTATCAAGGCTTTCAGAGGACAAGCCTGTTTTCACCTGGTCCTGGACGTCTCGAAGGAACCGCGCATATAAGGGCAATTCCTGGATTCGATGCCAGCGATGAAGTTCTTTGACGTGTGGTTCTAATCGTTCCTCTTGTTGAGGAGAGGTGTTGAAATAATGATCGATGCGCCAAAGCAAAATCTTTTTACCATGTTTCGTGTCAGAAAAAGCAAGAGACGACGTGTGTTGAACCCCGGTTGGATACACAGTAAGTAACACCAAAATAAAGGTACACAAAAAAGGTTCTACATAAAGGTAGAATTTTGGGGCTAAAAACGTGAAGTTTTGTCTAAAAACTTTTAAAATCACAAGAAATTCAAAAAAATTGTTGGTAAAAATGAAAAATTGGAATGATAATACAATCCATTTAATATGATGGAACTATTGACATCTATAGGTGTTCAGCTCGTCAATTATTATTGTTTATTTTATTATACAGACTACCCTCAACAAGTCTCATGTTAGACATATGACCACTACAGTCAATTTGAAGTAAGGCCCCGTCTTCTTTTACTATACCACCGCCTATAGCTTCATTCTCATCAAACTGTATATCAGTTACTTTACATTGTACATCTACTTCCTTTGTATAGCTCTCCGACGGCGGGTGAAGTCTTTGAAAATCTAAGAACAGACTACACGTTAATATCATTCCTATCTTAATCATAAGTACTCCTTATAGTCAGTATAAGTCTTCTCTATATACAATGAGTATCCTTTATCTTTGTGTGTTTGTGTGTCTGACTCTATGTGTTTCTGTGGATTTTTTTGTCTTTTTCTCTCTCTTTATGCTTGTTTGTCGGACCTGTTTGTGTTTGTTTTATTTTTTTCCAAGTGTCTGTATTTGTGCGTTTGTCTGTCTGACTCGGTGTGTGTTTTTGCCTCTGTTTGTCTTTGTGCATCCTTTTTTCTGAAATTGTGTACTTATTGTGTGTTTTTTTCTCTCTCTCTGTCTCTCTCTCTCTGTGCCTGTGTGTCTGACTCTGTGTGTTTGCGTGTCTGTGTCAGGAGTCCGAGATTCTCGTCGGCGTCGAGCTGCTCGTAGAGACGGCGCACTTTGTTGTAGGTGCGCATGACGCCTGGCAGCGGGAAGATGGAATCGTTGTCCGTGTTCAGAATCAGCAGCGGACGCGGTGCGACCATCGCGGCCAGCATCGGGTAATCCCACTGATACGTGTTCACGAAATACATGCAGTCGCAGTGGCCTTTCACGTGACCGTTCACAACATGCGCCTCGAGATCGGTGATGCCCGCGACCGGCGCGGCGACTTTTACACGTTCGTCGAGCGCGGCGGTGCACGTCGACGGCCCCTTCAGCTACGAGAAGTGGTACGCCGGCCTCAACGCCGGTCGAAGCTTCGTCACGACAGGGCCTCTTCTATCCACCAGAGTCGATGACCAACGACCTGGCGCGCGCCTGAAGAAGGACGCGGCCCACACGAGTCACGTCGACGTTCGCGTCGTGAACCCGAACCCCCTCACGTCGATCGAGCTCGTCCGAAACGGTGACGTCCTGAGCTCTCTTCGTCCCGATTCCAAGCGACTGCCGAGCGGTGCCTACGAAGCGAAGGCGAGCTTCGAAGTTTTGCTGGGCACAAAAGTCCTGGCAGGCTCGATCGAGTTGCGCTAAAATTTTTGCGCATTCCGTATACAGTATGCGAAATAAGCATCGCCATGTCGGAAGCTGAGGCAAGGGAGGCAAAGGGATGGGGGCGAGCTTTGAGCGAATAATCTCCGCGGACTCGCACGTCATGGAGCCGCGGGACCTCTGGTCGAATGCCTTGCAAGACCGCTTCGGCGACTCGACGCCCCGCGTCCTGGATGAGCATCTCGGGAAGCAAGGTCTCTTTTTCTATACCGGGCGGCAGGTCCTGAGAATTAAAAGTCGCTGACTGGAAAACAGTTAAAGATAAGTCTATTGATCTTTTATCTAAAAGCACAAAAGACATTCAACTTACAGGATGGTTAACCCAATCTCTTGGAAAGCTACATGGTGTAAAAGGGTTAGCTGAAGGATTTGAACTAACTAACCTTCTTTTAGAAAAATATTGGGATAACATTTTTCCTCTTATTGAAGATGATGACGAAGAAGAAAGAGCTCTTAAACTAGAATGGTATAATAAAAATATCGCCGATGTGATTACAACAATTCCTTTGGCAGAAGCTGCGTCCTGCATTACCATGCCGATGCACTGCAACAAGGCGCCATTTGACAATAACGATGTGCGCATGGCGCTGAAACTGGCGATGAACCGCGAGGATATCGTGGAAAAAATCGCCTTCGGCGCGGCCACCGTAGGCAATGACTTCCACCACAATGCTGCCATGCCCTACTTCCCGGATGATATTCCGCAACGAGAGTATGATCCAGACAAAGCGGCATCTTTGTGGAAGAAGGCCGGGATGGAGGGGCAAACGCTCGAAGTGTCGACGGCGGATTCGATTACGACCGGGGGAGGGGGAGCCACTGGGGCCACCACCGCCTGAAGCTGCACACTGGTGTTGAGGGTGCAGGGGTGGGCTGTGGTTGTGCATGCTGTTGGGGTTGCTGTGGCTGTGACTGATTCTGCTGTTGTGGTGGCAATGAGAGGGAGGGTGGATCCAACTGTGATGGATAGACACACCTCTCGCCCCATTAGGAAATAAGTTTGGTCGTGCTCAGCTGTGTATTGTTTTGCAGCACAGTTTACAAGGAGACCAATGCCAGTGTTGATGAACACCAACTGCACTGCAAATGGCCTGGAGCACGCCGTCGGGATAGCTGCGTGCGTCCACCAGCACGCCGTCGACCCAGAGCTCGCCGAGCACGCCCTCGCGGACCATCGCGACGTGATGCCAGGCGCCGTCGTTCAGGAAGACCGGCAGCAGCCCCGAGCCCTGCTGCTTCAGCCAGATCGCCAGGCCCGACGCCGTCTGGATCATCAGCAGCTCGTTCGCGCCACTCGGCTGCCCGTTGCCCATCGACACGATCGAACCGCGATCGTCCGTCGTCTGGACCCAGAACTCGAGGGTGAAATCGGCGAGTCCGTCGGCCAGAGGGCGTCCGCAAGTACGAGCAACAACTGATGCAGCGCATGGGGTTCAGTCGCCGTCTCGGCCGTCTGGTGGTCCCCAACCTCAAGGGCGAGATCGTCGTCTACGAGCGTCCTTAAGACAGAGAGTCAATCGAATTCGATGGTTGCAACGCACATGAGCCTCTCCCGCGACAAGATCTGCGAGTACATCTGGGCCGTCTACATCGACCAGCTCAAGGCTCCCTTCGAGCTCAACGAAGAGCAGGCCCTGCACTTCTTCGAGAAGCACTACAGCAAGCACCCGCTGGGGATATTGAAGAAAACAAAAGATGTTATGTGCATACTGCTACTAATGGTACAACTCCTACTACAGCTATTGCTACTATGCAAGCTAAGGGTATCAAGGTGAAGCTTTCATGGATATTTAGAAGAAGTTTGAACTGAATTAAAACGAATGATGAGCACGTAGATTGTCAAAAGGGTGACAGAACAATATCTCAGATACAGCTTACATTAAAAAGAAGGACCTTTCAGGGTAACCTATGGTGGACTCTGAGCTGACAAGAAGACATTATCTGTATGCTATCCTATCTTTGAATCCCCTGAGGAGGGGTGAGGAGTCGACGTGAGTCATAAATTTAAAAAGATGAATGGACTTATTCTAACCGTTGCTGTGTTGATCACTACACTGACAACCCCCAAGGTCTATGGTTTTACGGGAATGAAAGAGGATGGCGGTAGCGCCAGTACCCTTCTTCGGACCGGGGAACAGATAATCATTGCTCAAATGATGGATGATCCTTCCCAGGGTTCCGTGACCATGCAGGCTACAGGGGGTTTTGGGTCAGAGTCTGAGATCACCCAGGTGACGACCGAAGAAGGATCCAGCGGGGTGTCGTAATCGTACCGGTGACATTGGTAGAGGTCGACGTAGTCGGTTTTCAGGCGCGCGAGCGATGCGTCGATCTGCTTTCTGATCTGCTCGCGCGAAAGGCCGCGGTCTTTGTCCGACATCGGGTAGAAAACCTTGGTACCCAAAATGTAACTGTCACGGCGATGATCACTGAGACCATCGCCCAGAAGGTTCTCCGCTGCCCCTCGCCCGTACATGTTCGCCGTGTCAAAGAAATTGATTCCGTGGTCGAATGCCCGCTCGACGCACGTGCGGCTCTTTGACTTGCCTGCAGGGATGACCGCGCACGTTGTGTTTACGGATATCGATCCTGATCATCCGGCCAGTATTTCTGCGAAGGTGACACGGGAGGTTATTCGCGAGCAAATCGGGTTTGACGGTTTGCTCATGAGCGACGACCTATCGATGAAGGCTTTGTCAGGCTCAATGCGCGAGCGGGCGCGGGCCGTGATTGCGGCTGGTTCAGACGTTGTCTTGCATTGCAATGGTGACTTTGCAGAGATGCAGGACGCTGCCGCTGGCTCTCCAGCACTTGAGGGTAAATCCCTTCGGGCTATCTGATCGGCAACATGCTGGGCGGCCGCTCCGGCATGGCGGCGTCGCAGCCGCTTTACAAGACCTCCGATGGCCGCTTTACCAATGCCGCCCGGTCGAGCACCTTTTCCACCAACAAGGGCGCGGCGAAGCTGAACACATCGCAGTTCACCCGCCCGGCCTCGACCGTCGGCAAGACGCCGATGACCCGCGCCACCGCCACCTCACGCGGCGGCTTCGGCAAGGCGGGCGCCGGCCGCACCGGCTTTGGCGGCTGACACAGAAGGCTTGGCAAACGGCGCCGCGTCAATCAAAATCGATTGGAATCCCGAATTATGGAATTAGCCAAATTTGGGTTACAAGAAAATGGAGAAACGGAGCGGGTGGCTTTCAGTGATGCGGACATTGAAGCAAGGAAATGGGTGGTTCAAACCTTAGAAAATATGGGCTTGGCCGTAACCATAGATTATGCGGGAAATATCATCGGACTTAGAAAGGGTAGAAACAAAGAAGCCAAAACCATTTCCTTTGGTTCACATATAGACCGCGTTCCCAATGGAGGAAATTATGATGGGTGTTTGGGCTCTATGGCTTCCTCTTTCCCGACCCGCTTTCAACAATTGCCTTTTGATAAAAAATCGTTTGGTAAAATGCTGATGTATGTGATGATGGGATTGGCTATAACTTTTGCCGTTTCCGTCGCCTTTTTCGGTTATGAAATGACGAATGCGGACGTGCCGGGCAGCTTGGTGGCAGGGCCGCTGCTGGCTTATTTGCTACATTTATTGCCAGGCAAAAAAAATATTGATTAATTCTATTTTAGAAATAAATAAAATAAAAACAAGGGCAATATTCAGCAATGATATTGCCCTTGTTTATTTACCCCTCGTCAAATTCGCTCCAGACAGTTCCATCAATGCTGAGAATCCCCCTCCCTGTAAAATTGCTTGCGGACGATTCAGCCTGAAACATTCTTCTTAGGATTCTCGCATTTGAATAAAACTTTAATCTCTAACGGTTTCTCGATCACTCAAGAAATGCCCCCTTCTGTGGAAACTATTTCCCTGAAAACAAAACACGCGGTAAAAAGCCCCCTGGATAATTCCCCGGAACATCTCCACATAAAAAATTTGGCAAAGAGAATGTAAGATAATTAAAAATAATTTCCTATATATAAAGAGAGAACTCATTCAAAGAGAATTGTCATTTAAAATAGTCTTTTTAACTGACAAAAGAAGTTGCGCCGAGGCAAAGAATTTTTAAATTGTTATATACAAGGCAAAACAACAGTTGTTGGTTAAAGAAGGTCCAAATGATATAAAGCGGAGATTATGAGAAAATCAACTTAGAAGTGTTAAAAAATTGGTTTTGGAATTTTTCAGTTTCCTAGGTAAGAATTGTGTGTAGTGGCAGATTCTCTCTCAAACCTATGTATAGTTTACTTGAAATCAAATGTTACTGTGCAGAAAGTCACAAATTGCTGTCGCGGCGTCCTCTGTTCGATTCTCCGCCAATCTGCCTTCCGGTCGCGTCTTTGAAAGGCTTATCGCGGAACGATCGTCCCCTCGCCCCCGGCATGGAGCCGCTCGACCAGCGCGGCTCGATTCTCGAGCACTGCGCGCTGATTGATGTAGCCCTTGTCGGTGATTTCGTTGGCGTCCATGTCCGGCGGCTGGGCCAGGATCAGGGCGCGGCCGATTCGGTGGCTCGACGCCGGGTGGCCTGCGTTGTAGCGCGACAACGCTTCCGGTTGCTGTGCTCTGTAGGACCGAGAAGGCGCTCGCAGTTCCAACAGTGGTAACGGTGAGTAACAGAGAGACTTTCATCCTTGCTTTTTCTATACAATGGCTAGACTTTGGATACAAAAAGGGGAGAAGAAGAGACTGATGGCAAACAGTTTCAAATAACAAGATGGAAAATTTTGATGGGTGAGCTTCTTTCGTCGATGATCGTCCTCTCGTCGTCTTTCGTCTTACGGTTCACCATTTCACTCGTCGGTCTTCTTCCTCCTTTTTCGCATGCGTGGCTCTTCGTCGATCATCCCTAGCCAGTGAGTCTTTGAAATGTCCGCTTCCGCGCCCATCACCCAAGACGTGATGACCCTTCCCCGTAAGCTGCCCGACGGGCCGATCAACCTTGTCGGCCTGACCCGCGACGCCATGCGCGACGCGCTGATCGCCCATGGCACGCCCGAGAAACAAGCGAAGATGCGTGTGGGGCAGATTTGGCAGTGGATCTACCAGTGGGGCGTGCGGGATTTCGACGCGATGACCAACCTCGCCAAGGGCTACCGCACTCAATTGGCTGAGAAATTCGTGATCGAAGTGTTTTTACCTCTTATATTACTCCTTTCTCCACTAGATCAGCAACTAGTTGTACCCATGTTTCTTACAGGAAAATGAACAAAGAAGCTATTATTCTCCAGGTTCTACGATCCTTTATGCTTAACTGTAGTCCCTTTTTTTGTATTTGAAATAGAAAAAAAAAACTGTCAGTAAAAATGACCAGCCAGTCAGTAAAATACCACGCTCCCACCCCAAACGCTACGGCTAGCAACACCCCTGATCTCAGGATCAAAGCTTAAAAAGGAATGGTCAAATACAAAACTTGTTGATGGTTTGCTGTTACATACGCTGTGTGAGTTGATGTCGGTAATTTTGTTCCAATTTCTGTCATAACATTTGTAGCGCCAATCAGTAAATCACCTGTAACTGTAGCATTAGGCGCGTTTAAATATGTTCCAACGTTCGCAATCCCACCTAGTGTTAAATTTGTCGCAGATGGTGGGTTAATCGTTCTCGCAGTAATTGTTGTATCGACAGCAGAAATATCTAAACTGCCCTGCATTGTAGTTAGTCCTGTAAATGTTGCTGTGTTCTTTGGTGCTTTAGTGTTGATTGCGGTCGAACGCCGAACGCAGCTGCGTCCGCGCACGGCTGAGCTCGGTTGCCGTCGGGCCCTTGCGGCACAACAGTTCGAGTTCCTCGCGCACCAGACGCTCGGCGACCTCGGGGTGTTGACCGGCGCGCAGTTCGATCGAGATGCAGAACACGCCGGGGTCGACCCGCACTTCGTTGGTGGTCCAGACGTTCGTCGCGACCTGTTCGTCCAGCACGAGACGGCGGTAGAGCCGGCTGGTGCGACTCGACGCGAGCACGTGCGAGATGAGATCCAGAGTGAAGTCGTCCGGCTCTCTGCAACAATATATATAATATGAAGAGCACGATCGAACGCAATGACTGCGATGTGGCTGGTGGAAGGAATGATTATTTCATTGTGCTTCATCCTCCGCTGTTCTCTCTCTCCCTGCGCCCACGCACCGACGTCGGCGTGAAAAATGGGCCGAAGACGGACGAAGGCCAGAAGGCTCATTTCTCGTACTTACTGCACAACGTACCGTATAGCCGCCCGTCCGTCGTTGGTCCTTGCACCTGCGTCGTGTTGTGATCGTGCGTCAAATCCATCACCTCGAATCTGTCCAATATATCGCTAATTTTAGTTCCGCGGGAGAATCTTTCCATGAAGACATTTCTCGTGGGGGAAGGGAATTTCCCATGGAGGGATTTCCCAGCATTATTTAAAGATCAGCAATTAAATAAAAAAAATGTTTTTTTTTCAACTCAAAGTAAGAAGCAACACAGAAAATATGAAAATATTACGTATATTACAGAAAATGTTACGTATATTCACGGGCCCCGTCCTTTGACCATCTGCTGCAGGAGTGTCCCAGCATTTGGCCAGCCGATAGGCTGAAGAGCTGTTAAAATGGTCTGTCATCAAATTCAAAGTCAGTGCTGCTGGCAATGACGAATATTTAAGCCTGAATGTGATCTTGCGCTCACAAGCTCCGACTGAAAATGGACTAGAATACAGACATGGCTTTGAATTTATTGATGTTACAGCCCAGTCCAAGCTCATCCTTTCTGCCTTCGTTCACCAAACCCTGGCTGAAATGGATTAAGGCAAAACTTTTCAGGGAAGCAAGTGGATTGCCGCTTGCACAAGCCTCTGAATTGATTGGCAATATTAATCATTTAAGTTAATTACATCTGCTTACTTTTCTGATAGGTCATCCCTTCCATGAAATAACGCCCGTTAAGCCAGTGTGTTCGTGGCTGCAAACGTATCTTCGAAAGCATCTCGCCGTTATCGAGATCATGAGCGGCGACAGAACGCTTGTGGATAACGAACAACGTACCGGTGTATTCGCAGACTCCACGAACCGGTGTTCCTTGAGTCGGCAGTTCTCGTGTGGTGACCGAGGCGGTTTTCAGGTTGATTGTCACCAGCCAAAGTTGCGGTTTGCCGAGGTCGCCGATGACGCATTGCGTGATGCCGTTTTCGGCGGAGTTCAGACTTCAGAACACTTTTCCATTTCACGCAGTTCCGATTGTAACAATTAGGGAATCTGGCAAAGCGTTATCCTGTTTATTCACAGCTCTGCGGATCGTAGAATCATCAAAGAGCGAATAGATGATTCTTAAATCGAAAAGAAACTAAAATTGGTAATTTAATCTAGCTTACAACTAGAAGAATGTGCTTCAAGTAAAAGTAGGACTACTACCCTAGGACTATTAGTACTAGTAAGACTACTACCGTCATTTGTGACATTTGTGCTCTACCGAAAGCGATTTTTTTTGGTGATCGCCTCCGCCGCGACGGGGAAGATGATCTCGACCTCCACCCCGCTGCCCGGGCGGCTGCGCAAGTGGCGGCGCACCGCGTTGACAATCGAGGTGATCATGCCGGCCTCGGTGCCGAGCACGAACTGCAGCCGACCCGCCTGACCGGCCGCGATCGCGGCCTCCACCTTGCGCTCGATGAAACCGAGGATGTTGCTCGTCGAGCCCGCGACGCCCGCGTCGTTCTTGCGCTGTCGCTCGAGCGCGACCTCGAACATCTCCCCCGGCACCTCGAGGTGCGCGCTCATTAATTTTCAATTTTTCTCGGTTAAATCAGACCAACCCGACTTCAGAAATTAGAATTTAATCAAGTTAAAATTGGCCAGAATTGCCCCATCTCTGATGTAATGAATTCTACTAAGGCAGTAGACAGCCACACACGTTTTTGGCCACTAGGCAGAAATCATTCAAGGTTGGCTTTTTTGTTTCAGCATACCCAAAATAAAGTTGCGTTATCTGACCATCATTTATTTTGCTCTTAGCAGAAATATTTGAATGGTAGGGATTTTAATGACGAAAAAGATGTCTTCATTTTGTTGAGCGGTCTCTCCTGCCCACAGGAAGTGATGTGGTCGAGCGACCGCGATCACGTGGGGGTCGTGTTCTTGCAGGTACGCTTGCCACAGAAACGCGTATCCGGCTTGGGTCCCCCATTTCCCCGAGGGCTGTCGGGCTTTGGCTTCAAAGTGAAGGTGTGTCCATCCACCACTGCCGCCCTCCTTGCCGAGTGTTCCGATTGGGTTACCGAGGGAGACCACTCGTCCGGTGCGTATGCTGTCGTCAATTTGCTTTAAGTGGCTGTAGCGGTAGTACCAACCTCGTTCGCTCTCTGAAGAGGAGGCCCGTCTCTACAGCGAGGTCACCAGCTACGTCAAGGAACAGTTCAACCGCGCCGAGAAGCTCGAGAACGAGGGCCGTCGAGGTACTGTCGGTTTCGCGCTGACCGTCCTGCAACGCCGCCTCGCCTCGAGCCCCGCCGCGATCTACGAGTCACTCCGCCGGCGTAAGGAGCGTCTCGAGAGCCAGGCGCACGAGGCCAGAGTCGTCCAGCGCGGCGGCAAGGTTGACCTCTTCAAGGACCAGCACGTCCCCGAGCTCGACCTGGACGACTTGTCGACGCGCGCGCCGACGCGCCGGTCATTCCGCAATACGGCCCGGACAAGCACGAGGGCGTGTCGAGCTGTGACGGCAGCACCTGCCACGGTTCCGCCGCGCCCCGCAACGATCGCAGCGTGCGCCAGGACGAGGTCCTGATCTGGCAGGAAGAGGACCGCCACAGCCAACGCGCCTACAAGGTGCTGCTGAACGCGGATTCGAAGCGCATCTCGCGCAACCTGAACCGCCGACTGCCGCCCCATCAGGACGACCTCTGCCTCGACTGCCACGCCGACAATCCACCGCCGTAGGTTTCGACTATGTTTCCGGCAATGCGGGATTGGATGGCCGTCCGGCAGGCGACCGCGACACGCCGCTGGATTTTCTGCAGCGCGGCGATGTCCTCATCCGAGAAACCGCCCGGCCGGTCCGAGGCCCAGGCAACCAGAAGACCGAGCACCCTCGAGATGTCGTCACCCTGGATAAATTGGGTTCTGATCGTCAGATAATCAGTCATCCCCAATTCGATCAGTTCTTCGAGAATTGGAAAATCGATCAGCTTGTTGGGTCCGTCCAGGTTTCGTCGAATGACGGAGTTATTGTGTTTGCGAGCGCTGAGGGCGTGAATGATTTTGGAAAAAACCTCTTTGCCGACCCCGCTTTCTCCGGTAATGAGTACAGAAAGATCGGTAGCGGCTACCCGCACGGCCGTACTCAACGCTCGATCGAGTAATTCGGAGCGGCCTATAATGCCAAAGCGTTGTTTTACGGCTTGTAAGTTTTCCATTTTTATTATTGGTTTTGAGCGTATTGCTCTTTGGTTTTTGGCGAATGTAGATTCGCCTTTGTCGACTTTTCCCGCTTCTCGCCTTTTTTCGGCGAATAGCAGCATCCTACTATGGACTAAGGCTATATTACACGATCGTAGTTTTGAAGGGACTACTAAATGTAGACGTCAAACCGTCTCATTGGTACTAAAAATATGCTACTACAAGTTTACCCCCATCCTAACTGATGGTGTCACGGGAGCTCCAGACTTGTTAAAAAGCTATGTTGTGGTTGTAAAGGCCAAGGTAGAAACATTTGCCTTTAGTGTCAAGAGTGCTATGGTGCCATTTTCCCAAATGCTCCAGAGATCAATTAGATTTTAAAGAGGGCGATCACAAACGAAACTGGTTATGTTATATCCAAAGGCTTAGTTATTGGACGTTTAAACTAAGATGAAGAAAATGGATATCTTAAAATTTTGATCGGACGGTATTGGAGAAAGGGGCGTGGGCCTAGTCGACCTCCAACACTTTTGGTCGCTAAACAAGAGCTAAGAGGTCATATGGCACTTGTGACCAGGTCCGAAGAGCCAACAGCTCATATGGCATGTGCTCTAGCAAAATTCTAAGAATCAGTAGGTTGATTTAAAAGGAAAATCAGAGGCTCAATCCCTGTTGGGAGTTAAAATGAGAGCTCTTCTGAACCAAAAAAATGAAATGCTCGAGGCAGATGTTCAGATACGTCTGTCTTCTTTCGATATGTTCATGTTTGCTCTTAAATACAATCTCAGGAATGCACAATGAGTGAGCTACCTACCTGTGTTTCAGAGCCACTTTTGTAGCTTTGTTTGTTTGATTGGTTGAGAGAATTTCCTTTGTCTACAATCGCTAATCGCTTTTAATGGCGGAGTCAATCACAATCAACTGAAGCAGCTAGTGTGTTACAAAATCTGTCCTTGTTCTTCAGAGGCTGGATATTTAATGGGGGCCGGTGCCGACACAGCGTAAGCGAAAAACGCTCTATCCGCCCGATTGCTCTATGCGCTCGATCTCGGGCCAGAACTCGTTGAAGACCTGGGCGCGCACCCCGGATTCGAAGGCGCTGCCATGATCGTTGTTGGGATGGTAGTAGCGGGCAAAGGCGCGCTTGACCGCGGTGAACCTGCCGGCCTGGGCGGCCGGATCGTTGGCGACCGCCGCGGCGGCGACCTGGGGCTGGCGCAGCCGCTCGACCTCCAGCTTCAGCATCGAGGCCCGGTTCTCCGCCTTGCGGGTGAGAAAGACCTATGCAGTTATGCTAACGCTGCAGATCGCAGCACAACCTTTGATTGGAAGAACAAGAGCTGCAGCGACGGCGTTGGCGAGAAGACCGCAAAAGTTGGCAGCTATAAGGCTAACGCCTTTAGCCTCCATGACATGCATGGCAACGTCTGGGAATGGGTCGAGGATTGCTGGAACGACAATTACGCCGGCGCGCCCACTGACGGCTCTCCACATAAGAGCGGCGATTGCAGTCGTCGTGTCCTGCGCGGCGGTGCCTGGAACGACAGGCCGAGGGACCTCCCATGGGCGACTGCTGCCCATTTCTAGCATTGTGTTTAGACGCTCGCCAGCCTCTTTTGAGTTGTAAACCGAGCAGCGGTGAATCGCTTCTTTACTACCTGCAATTTCACATAGAGATTTGTGGAACTCAAATTGTAGAATGTGCGCTAGGAAATAACGTGTATATGGTACGTTGCCCGGAACATGGTATTTGGCACCTGGGTCAAAGTTGTCTTCTGTACGTGCTACAGGCGCAGTTACACCTTGATATTTCTCACGAAGCTCCCACCAAGCTTGGTTGTATTGCTCTCCGGGCGATTGCCCAGCTGAAAGCGGCGGCGGGCCTTGATGAAGGCGCCACGGTAATGGCGCAGGCCTACCGCGAGGCGATCATTTGCGAGGTTTACCGCGAGAAGGTCTTTGCCGGGGAGAAATCGCCGCTGATCCTGGGCGAGCCGGAGGAATGGCTGGCGCATCTGATCGAAGCGCAGAAACTGCTGGCGCAGGGCAATCCCAAGGAAGCCGCAGAGCTGCGCGCCAAGGCGTTTGAGGCCGCACCTGCCAGTCCGGGTGAAGTGAATGGCAAGCGGTTCGAATGGGTTAGCCGTATGACCGTCAAGCGCCTACATCGATTCCTTATTATCGGCCTTGCCGGTGCTCTGAACGCCACCGCGTCCGCACAAAACGCGGTGGACCCAAGCGTAATGCCGCCAACGGATCAAAGCACACAGCAAGTAGAAAATGGCCGATGGTTTGGCGACGCTGAGCGCGGCTGGTTCTGGTATGAAGACCCACTAGCAGACGTGGAAAAGCCGACATCGGTGATGCCACTGGTCGCCACCATGCCTGCCGATCCAGTCGCCGAACTCAAGGCGCTGCAAGCGGCGGATTGAAGACTTAGGGTAGGCATGCACCATCTTTACTTTTTTACCGTTTGGTATCCACTGTATAAAAACTGTATAAAAATCCCACAAAAAAATTCAGACAGTTTAAAACATGTTAGGGTTTGAGTTTTTCATAACTGTTTCCGTGGGAGGGCCCCAGGGGACCCTCTTTCCCGCGAAGAATATCTTATGCTCCCCCAATGAACTTTCCCCCAATCAGAAGAGTGAAATTACTCCCATGGAACCGTCAAAATGCAACGTTTTCTTTTTAAAACGACACTCATGTAAGTCATGGCACCGTTCTGCCTGGCATCAGTCTCAGTTGCACGTGCATCGCTCTCTTTTTGGATTCTGTCGACTTCAGCAAGTTCGTGTCCCTGGCGTTTCCAGTCGCTGTAGCCTCCGACGTACTCACAAAGATTGCCACCTTCCTCGAAGACTATAGTGCTCGTGACGACGTTATCCAGAAACTGCCTGTCGTGGCTCACGACGATCAGCGTGCCCTTGTATTCTGCGAGGCGTGCCTCCAGGACTTCGAGCGTTTCCATGTCCAGATCGTTGGTGGGTTCGTCAAGTACGAGCTCCTGCTGCCACCACCACCTTGTTGCTCTCCGCCGGTGGTCGCGCCTTTTCCTGTGGCGCCCCCCGGGGCTCCAAGGCTGTGGGCAGCTGGGGCGATCAAGGCGGCAGCGGCAAGGATGCTGACTAGTCTCATCGTCTTCCTCTCTCCGGGTGCGGGACACGAACACGAAAGGCCTGCTTGGTCCTGAGTGTCGACCCCGGCCCGGAAAGTTTTGGGAATCGCCGAAAAGGCCGCGAGGAGGCCGTTTGCGGGCGGATCCCGGGATTCTGGAGGCCGGCAAGCCCTGTTGTCGCGTTTCTTCGCTTCGCCCCAAAGCTCTTCCATCCGATCCAGGGTCGCCTGTTCAGCGGTTTCGCCGCCTGCAGCCAACGCTGCCTCAACATAGGCAAAGCGATTACGGAACTTCGTGTTCGTGCCGCGCAGGGCCATTTCCGGATCGGCGCCGACATGCCGTCCCAGATTGACGAGTGCGAACAGCAAATCACCGTACTCATCGCGCACACGAGCCTCGTCGCCGCCTTGTAGTACGGCACGGAGCTCGCCGATTTCTTCTTCGATCTTGTCGAGAACAGGCTCGGTCAGCTTCCTTTCGCTCGTGGGCACCGAGGTCGCCGAGGATGCCAGCGCGGTGATCGATCGCTGGCGGCAGAACAACACCATCATCGACCGTTCCGGCGCTCCGCAGGCCCGGCTCAAGAAGGCCGGCAACCTGCGCGCCATCATCGGACAGTCGCAGACGGACGCGATGACCCTCGACCTGCGCACCCAGGGGCCGCACGCCCTCGTCGGCGGGACGACCGGTGCCGGCAAGAGCGAGTTCCTGCAGGCATGGGTGCTCGGCATGGCGGCCGCCCACAGCCCGGATCTAGATAATCGGCACCAGTCAATGGAGCTACCGGTAAGTCCAGTATAGCAGCCTTTCAGGCCATGAACAGACTAATTTCTAATGACACTGCCGACCCCGTAATAAACTACTATAATGCATTTAGATCAAAAGATACTGCTTGCGCACATTTTGGAACTAGATATACACGTAAAACAACCATTCTCGATTCATCAGCGACAAGTCCAGCTATCCGGTTCTTCTTCATGTTGCGAAAGCGCTCATTAAATATCGTTATTCCAGTGCTATCATTAATATACCGGAATGTCTTGGTTGTCTTTGGTCAAAATATCCCTATTTTTGTATCTGTTTTCACCGTCTAATAAACAAATTTATTCCTGTATGAACTTTTATTTGTTCTTCATAAAAAGGCAGTATGGTCTTATAAAAAAGTCTTATTTAAGGTATGATGACAAAAATAAATTTTAAAAATTCTCTTCGTGTGTTTTCTTCGTTATTTGGAGTTTTTATCGTTTTCTTTGTGATTTTTCAAGTTTCTGTCTGCATGTTTCTGTCTTTGAAAATTCGGTTTGCGTGCTTCTGAATTTTCGAAAATTTTCTGTGGAGGTAATTGGAGAAGGGTCGTTTGGTGTTGTTCTGCTTGCGGAGTACCGAGGAACAAAGGTTGCGATCAAGCGAGCAATAAAGTCTGGTACTAGAAAGGGTTTGACGAGGAGAGGAAGATCTCGGTCGAGCACTCGTGGAAGGAAGTGCGCTTCCACCACTGAATCCAGAGGCGATTCGAGAGATGGTTCCAGGAATGTTTACAGCACTTGTTCGGCGGATGTTTCTAGAGAGGATGAGAGCGACTTCACACCAGAAGAGACGGACGATGGCATCGATCTCGAGTGCCCGAGGACGTCGAACAACTTCGAAACGGCCTCCTTGTCGCGCAGGCGGGCGAAGGCCAGGCGCCGGCGGTGGACGCTGGAGTCCTTGCCCATCGTGACGAGCTTCTCGACGAACGGCTTGAGGTTCTTGGCCTTCGGCAGCGTGGTCGTGATGCGCTCGTGTTCGATCAGCGAGACCGCCATGTTCCGCGCCATGGCGGTACGGTGGCTGCTGGTTCGCGCGAGGTGGTTTCCGGCTCTACGGTGTCGCATGACTCGGTTCTCGTATCCGTCGGACGTTGGCGGGCGCTCGGAATTTTGAATAAACCTAAAATTCGATTGAAAGTCATTTGGATATTTTCAGAATCCTCGGAACTGTTAGAATCCTCAGAATTAAGATTCTGAGAAGAATTCAGAAAATGCCTGAGTGACTTGAAACAGAATTTTCGGTTTATTAAAAAGAAAGAAATCCAAGTTTTGGCAGATACAATACTGTGCCCGGCAATATATGAGGAGAACTACTGCCCTCTCAAATCTGCGTTTTAAAATGCTAAAATTGGACCAGTGCTACTTCACATCCTTGAATATCTGTAGGCCTGGCTATATCGTGCCTGAGATCCCGGAGAATATTCAGTCCGGGTTTAACTGGGTCTGTGATTTGTTAAAGGCCTGCCTGCCGGAGGAAAAATCAATAGAAAAAGTCCCCGTTTATCGTTCTGATGCCTTGTCGCCCCCGTATCTGGAAACTATGCGGCAAGCCGGTCTGGTTGATATTTTTAACTCCGGTATTTATTCACTACCGATGATCAGTCATTCAATCGAATTCCCTTTTACACTGTTACCGGCTGCCGCCGAACAAACATTGGTACAGCATTTTGAAGACTGTCGAGTGGGGGTTCGCCGCCGGAGGATGTGTGACGGAGGGTTCCTCTGGTGGTGACGTTCCCATGATAACCGTCGCAGGCGATTAAGACTGCCACTCCAATCAAGATAGGACTGGATTTCATCCAATGTGCTGGTACTTAATCCGGTCTTGTCGATGTCTGCGTTCTCTTCGCCATCGTTACTGGACGCATTGGTCCTTTTACTACTCCCTGCGGTATTCTTCTTATCTTGAGGCTCCAGATGTTGTTTGTTGTCGACATGATTCTCCCACAAGTGAAAATGAATCTCTTCGGGGCCAGAGGGATGTTTTTAGAAACGCTGGCTTGTTTACACCCCTCTAGCCCCCTTCATAAGGAGGAATTGCGTGTTATTTGAGCAGGACCATACGGCGGCTGAGCGACCCAGAAGGCGTCGTCAAGCGGTAGACGTACGTGCCGCTGGGGAGCTTGCCTGCGTCGAAGGAGACGGCGTGTTGGCCTGCAGGAAGGTGTTTGTTGACGAGAGTCGCTACCTGCCGACCTTGTGTATCGAAGATGTCGAGGCGGATATGGGTCGCTTGGTCGAGTGTAAAGGGCAGAGTTGAAAATATTCAAACATCTCTTTTTCTTCTTCAGGCTCTATAGCTTTCTCTGCTTCATCAAAAAATTTGTCTTCTTTATTGAGATGATCTTGTAAATAGATTCCATATGTACGTAAGAATCGTGCAACTGGTTCTCTTGCATCTTCTCCTTGTTTCCATCTTTTCAGATGGCGAGACACCTGGAATGCAACATTTCGACCAAACTGATGCTCTATGAGAAATTTTCTTACTTCTGCAGCAAAGTCACCAGAAATTCCCACACATGGGAAATACGAATCTTCTTCTCTTGATCTTCCACCAGATCGCGGCAATATTTTCGGGTTCCAAATCCTTGCGACTGCAGGATTTTATCTAAGCTTAGTTTTGTCATGACGCGACTTTATCAGATGTATACCTGCTGCGGCTAGTCACGCCAGTTGCTTTCATTCAAGCACGGCAGTTTCATCCGCCATCATCTTCGGTTGCAGGGGCAAATTCATTTTGAATGAAGTCCCTTTGCCCAGCTCACTTTCGACCACGATATTGCCACCGAGCACACCAGTCACGAGGTTGTAGACGATGTTCAAACCCAGGCCGCTCTCGCTCTTTACATTAAAGCTTAAATTTTGTCCCAGTACCTTAAGCAGGACCCATGAATCATATTGGTCGTAGAATAAATAGTTTAAATTACTAAAAACACTTTAGCGTAAAGGGTGATGTATTTCGAGGAGGTGAACCCCTTATATCCGTAATATTTTCTGTTCGTTTTAAGTTTTAATGCTGTTCCTTACTTTTAGTTAAAAAAAAATTCATATTTATTTTTTCATTGTTCTTTTTTAAAAATGCTAGAAAATCCTGCGCCCCTTTCGTGGAAATTTTTTCCCCCATGTGTGCACGTGGTTTGCGCCGTAGCAGCCGATCTCGGGGCGCAGGTCGTCCACGGCGATGAACAGGACGTTCGGCTGAGCCGCCGCGGACGCGGCGACGAACGTGGCGGCGAGGAGGAGCCGTCCGGTGGCGCGAAAAATCACGCCGAGAACAAAGGGCAACGAGACCGGGGAGGCAAGGGCGGGGGCCGCGATGATACGTTTGCCCACGAGTGACCGACAAACGCCAGCTCTTCCTGTTCGGCGAGCCCGAGCCCGAGCCCGAGCGAGCCGCCGATGCCGCCGCGGTCGTTTACATATAGTAATAGCTATTGGGAAGTGTACAGACGTTTTCAGTTTTTTTTTTGGTTGGGGGAGGAGGTATTTATGGGAGAGGGCTACGTGGGGGATCTTTCCATGGAGGAATTTGTGATGGGGGAAGAGAATTTCCATGAAGGAGGCCCAGGATCTTCTAGCATTATTTAAAAAAACAATAAAAAAATAAATATGGAAAAGTTCTTTCAACTGAAAGTAAGGAGCAGCATTAAAACTCAAAACGGACAGAAATTATTACGCATATAGGGCTTACTTCATCCTAATTTTAATCAGTTTGGTTTTCGTAGAGGTTATTGTGCAGAGGATTCTATCCACTTTCTTACTACAGCAGTAAATCATGACCTTGATAATAAATACAAAGCTGGTTCAGTGTTTCTAGATATATTAAAGGCGCTTGATACTTGTGACCATTTGATCTTACAGGAAAAATTAAAAATAGAGGCATTCGTGGGAAAGCACTGCGAAGTTTTGCTGTTTATCTTAAAGATCAAGTCCTTTTTTGAAATAAGAGGTCCATCAATATATCATGAAGTAAGATAAGGAGTATCCATAGGGCGCGGATCACGTCTCCCACAAGACGGTCAATGTCGTCTCCGGGAACCGGCGTGTACTTTTTGTTCTTGGCGATGGCCTGCGGAGTCGGCTTGGCCGTCTTCAGCTGCTCAGCGGCGTTGCGAGACTTTGAACGCTTCGTGTTGCGGGAAGCTCGCATCTGCTCGCGGAGGGTGGGTCCCTTGCTGCGCGAGCGACGAGTCTTCGGCGGTGCCGACTCGGCGTCGGTGGTGGAGCGCGTGGACCGGGAGGACTTGACTGACGAGGCACTACTCTTGACACGGCGGCGTGGTCGCGATCAAGGTGTTGCCCTCCGAGCTCGCGGATGAGCCGCAGCTTCAGGAGCGGTTCGTTCGCGAGGCCCGCGCGCAGGCGCGCCTGCAGTCGGCCCACGTCGTCCACATCCACCACATCGGCCACACCCCCACCGAGGACGGCACCCCTGGGTCGCTCTACTTCGCGATGGAGCACGTGCCCGGCGGCTCCTTCGACGACGTCGTCGACGCGGGTGACCGACTCGAGCCCGAGCGCGCGCGGCACCTCATGATCCAAGCAGCCCTCGGTCTACGCGACGCGCAGCTACGGTGCTATTTTTAATAGTGGCATGGTTAATCAGGTTATCGGTACTATTGTTAAATAACCATATGGCTTGCCATTGTCCAGGTACATTGGCAAATCTAGGCTCTAGTCTGTCACCTTCAAAGATCACTTCACCTTCCAGTAGTTCTTGATCTGTACTAGGTATACCGTTAACTTTTAGAGAGCCGCCTCCAGTTACTAACAAACCTGAATTGGCATGAAAATGAACTCTTGATCCGGCTTCAATGGTTAATTCTTTTCCGTCATCCACAGCAGCGTAACCATAGATTATTTGAAAGCCACTGAGCTTTTAGAGCGCTGCTCCTATCTTGTTCTTCTAAAAAGGCATAACGCGGTTCTGCATGCACACCCTGTATAATCGATTGACAGTGACTTTTTACATACATCAGATGCAGTTTTTCATGATGCGTCGTCTGGTGACAACAAAATCTCTGATACTTACATGCCAAAAACAAGATAAACACACCTGGTAAAATCTCTTAATAAATTTTATATCATAGATATAAATTACTCGCAATATTTCTGATAAAATCCCGTTTCAGAAAAAAACTTTTGTCTGGGTATAAATTTTGTAGTTTTTATTAATTTCTTTTACTTTTAATGCTAATGATGGACACAGTATGTGTGTCCAAAATATTCAGTTAAAATTTTATATTTGTTTCACTGTCGATTGAATGGTTTCATCCCTATTTTGAACTGTTAATTTCTTACTGTTGTAATTTTTATTTTTTACCGTTGTAATTTTTTTCGTTTTAAGTTTTAATGTCGCTTCTTACTTTCAGTTAAAAAAACTTGTTTTTATATTTAATTTCTGAACGTTTTTTAGTTAATCCATGTTTTGGTTTCTAACTTTCATCGAAGCAAGGAACACAAACTGTAAATAGAATAATTGATGATCTGTTGATAGATTATTTGACATTGAGCAACCTATCATCTCTGTGAAATATAACACTAAAACCCCAAATTCTGAAGAAGTATAAGAATTGGCAGCTGTAAATGCTTCCAACATGGCCGACACCTCACTGAGAGGTCACGAAAAAAGCCTCAAAATTATTCTAAGTTAGTAAAATATCAAAGAAGGGTTTTTTAAGAAATATAACAGTGAACAAAACAGATTATTGATAATTTTAAAATCGCTGCTCAAGGTGTTCTGGGAGAACCACGACCCCACCCAGGGCATGCGCCAGGGCAACGACGTCGGCACCCAGTACCGCTCGGGGGTCTACACCTACGGCGACGCCCAGCAGGCGGCGGCCGAGGCGTCCAAGCAGGCGTATCAGGAGCAGCTGACGGCGGCCGGCCACGGCGCGATCACGACCGAGGTCATCGCCGCGCCCGAGTTCTTCTACGCCGAGGACTACCACCAGCAGTACCTGCACAAGAACCCCAACGGCTACTGCGGCATCGGCGGCACGGGCGTCAGCATAATCCTCAACAGTTTGTACCACATTTCGACTTGATTAGCATGAGTTTATAACATGCAACATACAGTTAAACAAGCTCCAACTGAAAAGCATGTTTTTTCATGAAAGTCTTTGGAACTAACTCCTCGCCACGTCCCACGGGACAAAAAGAGGGCATCCGCAGGGCCTAAGGGGCAGTTCCTTAGTGCGCTCAAGGATGAATTTTTTTGAACAGCTTGATAAAAAAATTAACATAATTGCTGACAGATCGATCTTAATCAAACTGTGTAAAAGAATTGGCCGACAATGTCGACAAGTGTTTCGCTGTCCAGTGCCGTCGCGCACCACAAATCACTTCGTAGTCGAATTTATCGTCATCCGATACTCGCCTCACGATGGCCGGAAACTCTTGGGCGCCGGTCCGGGTGAAGCCTTCGATCAGATCGGCGCAGCGCTCTACTGACAGTAAGTCGTAATCGCGGTTGTGCCCGCTCCAGAGACGGATACGATCGGGATCATGCATCAAATGCTGCACCGTTCGTTTAGCGCCCGATGCAATCTGCTTGAGCGAATGCTCGCGATTGAGCAGTTGGCTAATGTTGGAGTTATAATTGACGATCATCTTGTAGAGTTCTCTGATGATGGTTTTGTTACAATTCAGTCTGTTTTGACTGGTAGTGGAACTAGTAGTTTCACTGTAACTGGTCTTGAAAATGGTGTAATCTATGAATTTCGAGTGTCTGCAATAAATGATGCTGTTCTTACAAGTACTCCATCTAATATTGATTCTGCAACTCCTGCCACCCTTCCGACTGCTCCCTTACTTCTTGTACCTGCTCCTGGAGGCGATGGTGCTGTTGCTTTGTTGTGGCAACAACCTGTTAATGAGACTTCCCGACCCAGTTCCAAACGAGTTCCAAAACTTAAAGTATTTGTAGGGGGTTAAGAAAAAGTCTAATTGCCTCGAAACTTACAGAAAAAGTATAATTGCCTCGAAACTTACAGGGTATGTACCCTAGGTAAGAGCAAATCAATGCACAATCGACTTTTTTTTTTGAAAGGATGTAAGTGTACAGAACAAGTTCTGGATGTCTTATTGACTCAAAAATCGTGGAACTTGCACCTTCTGCCAATGGAAGTTCAACACACAAAAAATTTGGCCAAAAAAAAAATGAAGCAGGTTATTTGAATATTGACCTTAACATTCTTCTTAAAAGTGAACCAGTAGTTAATAGCATTAACAAGGTTTTACAAAATCACCAGGAGACAAAATTAAATACAATCAATCAATTTATTTCTGACCCGTCAACAATCCAAAAGAGGGTTTGTAGTCCCCTTGACAGAGTAAGTCAAGAAATAAAAAGAAAAAATAAACAACAACAAAAAGAGAGATTACAATCACCAAACACAAACAAAACTACATACTATACAAAGAGGAAAGACCAGTGGTGTTTGAGGTTTCTAGTGCTAAATTGGCCGCAAGATCAATAATCCTATTTTCCATTTCAGAAATGATAATGATGCCGCCTGGGTAGTGAAGTTCTCCCAAGTGGCGAATAAATTCCATTCCATCCATTTCTGGCATGTTTAGATCGGTAAATATAGCGTCAAACTGATGGGGAGATTGGCGCATTTTTTCCAGTGCTTTTACAGCGCTATTAACGACAGTGACATGTTCAACGTCTAGCTCAGATAAAATGGCCTGCATTACGATTAAAATTGCTTGTGAATCATCAACGACCAGTATACGTCGGCGTTAAAAATTTAAAGCAAACAGGGTCTACTGTAAATGTGAGTTGGCTGCCGTTCCTCTCACAGTGAAGGGGATGTGTGAAACCTCAAGAGATATATTTAGGCCATAATCTCAGGTTTTACATGAGAGGTCCTCCCAATCAATCTTTA
Organism: Alatinidae sp. Z8VKAUB7J3; assembly: GCA_010016025.2. Classification (NCBI taxonomy): domain Eukaryota; kingdom Metazoa; phylum Cnidaria; class Cubozoa; order Carybdeida; family Alatinidae; species Alatinidae sp. Z8VKAUB7J3. Next base: position 102,587,902 of record JAAAKM020721499.1, read on the forward strand.
GGGGATGGTAATTAATCCCTAGCCTACTTTCATTGGAGGAATGTATCTGGATAAACACAAAATAAAGGAAGTCAATAAATCAGACCATGTTATTGGATTTTAAATAATAAAAAATACTCTATTGGTTTCTTCTGATTCCCACACTTTATCCAGTTCGTCTTTGGCGTTCTGGGCGGTATCGGTGCGGACCCGGAAAACCTGCAGCACATGAAGCGGATGGCGGACAAGCTTTTCGGCGACGACTATATCTTCTCCGTTCTTGCTGCGGGCCGACAGCAGATCCCTTTCGCCACCATTGCTGCCAGCCTGGGCGGGCACGTCCGTGTCGGGCTGGAGGACAATCTTTATATCGCCAAGGGTGAGCTGGCCCGTTCCAACGCGGAGCAGGTCACCAAGATCCGCAAGATTGTCGAGGAACTCGGGCGAACGGTGGCATTGTTAAAATGCATCACGTACTGTGTTCCCGGTGTCTCGGCGCGTGCACGCGCAACATCAATCTGGCTCATTGGTCCGGCACACCTTTCGTTGTCGAATATTCAAAATGCAATGCTTTGTCAGGAAAAACCGTTCCATACGCATGATGGGCAGCAGCCGCTGCCTCAGCGAATCCGGTAAGGATCAATTTCAATTTGCCGGGGCAGTCTGCAATATCACCCACCGCGTATATGCCATGCCGCGAAGTCATCGCGCTGGCCGGATCAATCGGTATACCTGAGCGGCCATTGGAGCAGACACCGTACTCCGCGATGCCCTCCCTACCGACATCGGGGGGACGAAACCCGCCGCATCGGACACCAAGGCCACTGCTAAATATAACCAAACCCGGCTCAAGGCAGCTCGCGACCGAGCGGTCGCCCTTGCCTTCTTGAAACGGGCCGACAGGCGCCGCTACGGAGCACTGTGGGCGGACTTGGAAAATCAGCACAGTCGTGGCCACGACCAGTACCCCATTGACCTCACGGCCGCGTTCAATCTTTTGATCACGTTCCGCGGCAGAGGCAAAGTCTCTATAATGTAAATAGTGATAAACACAAGCTCCAGAAGGTTAAACGAGAGTTCATAGAAGCTGTTAAATTGAATCTGTTTTCGTGGCTGCACTAAGAGACTAGCTCGGATCTTTTTTCCAACAGATTTGACTTACGTGTTTGCAATGTCGGATTTTGGTTCTGAAAGCTGTCTAAACTAGTTTAACCGAAACACCAGAAAGAAGACGAAATGGAGGAAGAGAAAACAAAGTTGCTGGATCAAGAATCTGAGTTTGTTATTATTTATACATTGTTTTTTCCTCTAATCAACTTCTATTATTCAGTTGGAGGATAACGGGCGCACACTTGTGAATGATGTTGGATTTAAACGGTATCACCGCTCAAAAAGCTTCCACCGCAAAAGCTTCAAAGGCCATCGGTTTCACCATAGATCCAAGCGGAGCTTCCGGGCGCACCGCGGATTTCACAGGAGTTACCGCCTAGGCAAAATTCGGAAATTCCATAGACTGAAACGCCACTGATCCTATTTCAGCAAGAAAAAGCCCCGCAAAAGCGGGGCTTTAACATTTTCCATATGCAAAATTATCCGTCAGTCCCAGTTTGGGCGCCCCGAGGGTGCATCGAGTGACATGGCTTTGGCTTTGCTTGAGACTCGCGACACAACCTTCTGGCTAGGGACCCAACAAGGCCTCAATGTGCAACAGGAAGGGAAGCTAGCAGAGGTACCGGGGATTTCTTCCTCGTCAGTATTTGCCCTCCATGGGGACCGCCAAGGGACCGTCTGGGTAGGCACAACGGAAGGGGTGTGCCGCATCGAAAACACCGTATGCCGCCGCGTGCCAGAGGTGCCGTTTGCGACTAATACCCGAGCGATCTGGCAAGACCAAGCCGCACTTGGGCAGCCTAAGAAGTAGTCTACTAACCTGTCCTAGGGGGTAAACGACTTTTCTGCTTATATGATTGGTTTCTTTACCAAAATGAAATGTTTTATCTTGAAACCAATTCTTAACCTGATGCCAGTTGAAGGATTCTATACTATGAATTCAAATACACTATTCTTATGGGTTTTAAAGACATCCGGTATTTGCCAGACTAATAGCCTAGCCTATATAAGAAAAAAAACGATTTCAAGTGTCGGCGAAATCGACTTCACAGTATAAGAGGATGTATTTCAAGATGAATGCAATCTAAATGAATAAGCTTTGCCAAGGACATTGAAAATGAAATCTGGTTGTTTGAATTTGTTAAATGGGAATTATACAATTTTTACGTAAATTAAAAAAATTATGGAACACGGCAATACAATTTTAATGAAAAAACCCCTTATATGCAGTTAAGCAGTTTCTAGTAGTTGTGGGTGCCAAATTTAAAAAAGAAATGTATGAGTTAATAATTAGTAAACAATTTTAAAAAGAAATGGCATCAAACAACTTAAAAAAGTACAGCTTTTTTGAAGTTGTGAAGCTTTGTCCGCAGGAACACAAGCAGGCGTGACAGGAGTAATCCTGTATATGGTGATTTACATGGTGATGACGGTTGGAACTTTCGCCTGCATTATTGCCATGCGCCGAAGGGACGGGGTGGTTGAAGAGATTTCAGATTTGGCTGGGCTTTCCAAGCGAAGCCCGATGATGGCTTTCATGCTGACAATATTGATGTTCTCACTTGCTGGTATTCCACCACTTGCAGGGTTCTTCGCCAAATATTTCGTGTTTGTTGCGGCCATTCAGGCAGGGCTGTACGCGCTTGCGATTATTCAAGCAAGCCGCGTGTATAGGGGTGAGTCGCATCCTGCAGATCACCGGCCGCACAGCTCTCGACCACCTCTCCGGCATTCATCACCAAAATACGGTCGCAATAGCGGGAAACAAGGTTCAGGTCGTGACTGATCAGCAGCAATCCCATACCGGTTTCGCGGACCAGGTCATCAATCAGGTCCAGTACCTGCGCCTGCACCGACACATCCAGCGCGCTGGTCGGTTCATCGGCGATCAAAAGGCTGGGCCTGGGAATCAGCATCATGGCGATCATCACCCGCTGTCCCATTATTTTGTCCAACGGGTTCCAAGGAAAGATAATATAGAGATAGCTTTTCTTTGCGGGAATAAATGGGATCCACTTTAGATGTGTTCTAAAATATAATTGCAACCAAACTGAGGTACCTCTAATTATTATTTCCTTGATTTACAACACATTTTATTATTGCGTCTTAAAATCATTTCTCAATCGAGTAAAATAACCAATTCCTTTAATCTCTAACCATTTTTCAAAATACGGTTTTTCCGGGATTATCAGGTATAAAAAATTTCTCCAAAAATTCTACAAAATATTTCAGGAACCTTCTTTTGCGGTTTGAATTCATCAATTGAGAGTCCCACGCAATGGAAGTCGAGGACATTTCCTTTTGTTGAAGCAATCGAACACTTTCCTTCAATGCTAGTATAGTTTTTAGAGCCGAACCAAATCTTACCCCTTTCTCTGGTTCTTGTAGCCATGCCCATGCCATATACACCGTTGCCAGTCTATCTGCCGGTAAATTCAAGAAGACTTTAGACTCGAAGATTCGCAGAGAAGCAAGAAAGCCGTTGAAGTGTTTGCTTGACGTTAGATTTCCCCGAGCTATTCGAGTTCGCGGCCGGACGTCCGATCAGGACGTCGCCGCGGCCGTCGCCGTCCACGTCGTCGGTGCCGGCGATGCTCACCTGGAGGTGGTCCGCGCCGCTCTTGGTCCACAGGAGCGTCGCGGTGGCGCCGGAGTAGACGCGTACGAATCCGGTCGTCGCGGCGATCGAGTCGAGGTCGAGCTGCCCCTCGCCGACCGCGAAGTCGCGCACGCCGTCTCCGTCCGCATCTCCGAGCGCGGCCACGGTCGTGCCGAAGCGCGTGTTCGGATTGCCGTTGATGGTGTGGATGTCTTCGGAATACTCAGGAAATAAAAATTAAAATCACAATAAAATAAGCCTTTCAGCGTCAGAACATGTTTAAATATAACATCATGGGCCATTGAACAAGTGTGAATTGGATACAAATAAGATAGTTTTGCAACTGAGTTCCGTTTAACAAAATTATGGGCTTCTGGACCCCGTCCAAAGAAAATTAGACCGGTGTCTAATGCTATAATTAATAATAATTTAAATTACTATTGCTTATAGAGACTATGTTGGCAGTCTTTTACAAGAAAAAATGGAAAATGGACAATGTCTTAAACAAAATTCTCAGTATAATAAAAAGTAAAAGCTTAAGATAACAAAAGAAATTCAAATTTCTAAAAATAAAAACAAAATTCTAAAACATAAAAACAAAATTCTAAAACATAATAAAAAGTAAAAGCTCAAGATAACAAAAGAAATTCAAATATCAAAACTAAACATATTTTAAAAGTCCCAAACACAAAAAATAATATTCTCTCAAGTAATTCATAAAACCCTAACCTAAATCAGATCAGGGTATTTGTAACGCTTGCAAAAATAATTTTGTTGTTTTTTTTTTCTGGGACTTCTGCAAGGGCCAGATCACCCACCACAAGATCCCGCGCTACATCAAATTCGTCGACGCGTTCCCGATGACGGTGACGGGCAAGGTCCAGAAGTTTGAGATGCGCGCGGCGATGATCACGGAACTCGGCCTCGACGAGGCGAAGACGGCATAACGGACAACGAGGGTATCTGAATTTGAAGGTTTATTTCCGTTGGCCGAACGAAGGTCATTTCAAGGATCAGCAGGGGCGGATCTTTTTCGTGTCGCTGGCTCTCATCGTCTCTCTGTTTACCGAAGCGGCCGGAGCGCTTCAGGTCCGCGGCCCCTGGGTGTGCAGCGACTACTTCAAGCTCGAAGGTGCGAGCGACGCCCACACCGACGACGGCTGGTTCGATACCGGCGATGTCGCGAAAATCGATACCGAAGGCTTTATGCAGATTACGGATCGAACCAAAGACGTCATAAAGTCCGGCGGCGAATGGATCAGTTCAATAGAGATCGAAAACATCGCGGCGGGGCATCCGGCGGTCTCTGAAGCGGCTGTTATCGCGGTCGCCCATCCGAAATGGACCGAGCGACCGTTGTTAATCGTGACCATATTTATCATAGTGACAAGTGGAATCCCCTAGTATGAGAGTCACAAATCTCTTCAAGACAGGTATTACAGTATTTGATTCGTACTGCATATCTTCTATGCAATTTACACGGATTGCATTATCTACGCTTTTCACCATACTTTTCAACAATGTTACAGTTCTCACATGATCAGCTCCCCAGTGTACACATTCACAAAGGACATATATAGAATACATTTTCAGTCAACATTTTTACACATAAAGAGAATATTCTTTAAAACTGTAGAAAGAGAGAAGAGCGAAGTGTATCCTAGCCCAGGTAAATTTGGCGTAGGAAAAGAAAGCAGTAGTGGCTACAGACTTTTGCAATTTTGTAGGTATAAGAATCTAGTTATAACCAATACGGTGTTAGGTAATAAAACAGCCCATATGTTGACATGGTAGTCAAGTGACGGTAAGAAAGACGGTCAAGTGAACTTAGTGAGAAGGTGTAAAGAGGGAGGCTTTGAATAGATTAGGATGGAGAAGGACTCTGCGTAGCTTTTAGTTTTTAGTAGTAGTAGTAGTATTCAAGAGTCATTTATCGTCCCTTTTTTATAAAAGGCAAATTTAAATACACATTGAAAAATATATTGATTCATTTTCTTACATAACTTAAAAAAATAACAAAGATGTCATTAATTCTGTATGAATTGTAAATAAAATTTCTTATTTTGTACATCCTTTTTGATAAAGCTCCACCTCCCATAAATTTATAAGTAAAATCTACTCCTATAGAAAATGGTTATAAAGGAATATCTTTAATTTTATTTTTAGGGTCAAATTTAGAAATCTATTAAAGGTTCATTACCATTTTCTTTGAAAAATTTTTCAAATTTATTTTTACCGTGGGAATGAAATGAAGATTAACCAATGTATGAAGAAGATTTGTTAATCGAAGATTGAGTTCATCGAATGCTTGAAAAAGATCTCGTGCATCGAAATATTGAAAAATTTCCACGAGAATTTCATTGGGTAATGATTCAAATTGACAGACATACATCGATCGATGCGCGTAGATGAAAAAAATCTAGAAGAATTAAAACAACTGTTTTCTCATCAATGAAAACGAAAAATTAATTTCGATTCACCACGAAATCTATGTGCATGATCAAAACTACTTTCTAAACCATTGTGGAGCTCGTGCGATTTCTTCAGCGTTGTCTACGCACCTGACACCATCCGTTCATCGCCACGACAAATAGCTATTGACACAATGAAAGTAGTCCTTCAGGTGGATAGCACGGAGGGGTTTCGAAGCCTTCTTCGTCGAGTGAAAACTGGGAAAATATCACTGCTGTATCAAGGGTCTATCGCCACGGCGGTCTCAGCCATAATGGGGCACTACCCATGGGTACGTCTTGTCGCAATGTTGTTCTTCTATTCGTTCAGTTTCTCTAGGAGCTCATTCTGGCGGATCTTCGTCAGCGAGATACCCTGCAACGCTTCCGACGTTGAGCTGCGGTTTTCGTTCGTCCCGCCGGGGAGTCACCGATTTCGGCGAGGGTTCGTCAATGGCGATGACCGCATCGACGTGTCGGATCCGGTCGATCTTCTGAACTCTCTTTTCGGTGGGGGGGCCACGCCCCGGTGCCAGATTGCGGCCGACGCGAACGGCGACGGGTTGATCAACATCGCGGATCCTGTCGCGATGATCACGTACCTCTTCCTGGGTGGAGATCCGCCGCCGGCGCCGTTCGAGGAGTGCGGTTTTTGTCTTCTTTGCCTTTCAGTCGAATTGTTTCGTCCGAGGCATATGCATTCGATGGATTCACACTTTCAGACTGATTTTCTGATTCTTCTTCGAACAAGAAATCATCAAGATTGACTTCCATTTCTGCTACGGGAATGTCTACTCGACTTGGTGCTGGGCCACTCATGTCAGGACTTTTTGACGTCCCTTTCCTATTAAAAGAAATAATAACAAGTCACGTAATTATGTTTGTCTAAATACGACTTACAGCATGACTTGTGAGCAGCTCAATTAAGTTCGACGTTTGATATCTGTCTGTTTTTAAGAAACAATTAGCTTATACTCAGTGGAAAACAAGTGGTGGGTGACAGAATACATAGGAATTTACATAATTTGTGTTATATATTTGCATATTAGGGGGGGGGAGGTATTAGGCTTGGTTGGGTTGCCCTCACCCCCTAGTGTACATATATATAGCCGAAATTTGTTTCTAAAGAATTATATTTTCATAATGTTTTGGTATATTTCATTAGAATTAATCTAACTTCACTTCTTGAATGTTGGCGGTATAATACATCCAACTCAATATACGAACATGTCGAAGCTAAGACGAAGAAGAGTGACAATACGACTGTTGAAAAGGATGCACTTTTGACGGTACTGACTATTCTTTCGAGTCGATTATCGATTGTCTTACTTGGTCCTATCCCTACGGTATCAGCATCATCATCTTCGCTGCAGCAACAACAACAGGACTTCAAAACAAGAAATCGGATTTTTGTTTCGGCCGCTAGTTCTATCCGTTCCCGATCCTTTTTGGGCCGTGCGTTGCTGGCGTGTAGTGCCGTAGAACTACATGTCTTGCAGCAAATTGCGACCATGAGTTTATAAAATGCTGGCAAATTTTTGTTGAGGGAGTAAAAGAAGATTCTCTTCACGCTGACGAGGCATGCAAATCTATCATAGACGACATTAGTTCTATCGATGTTAATATCAGAAAAGCTGCAGTACAATCATGGTCAGCTGCTAAACAAGATCTATAAACAAGACCAGTTGGTTGCACTACGCATTGTCAATGAAGTCTTTGAAGCTAAGGGGTCTAGAATCGGACAAATGATATTCTGACAAAGAAAAAATGTTTGTGGTAGGGACGATGGAAAAAATTATGAAAATTGGGACTAAATGTTCAGAAAGTTGATGTAATTGAGGAGTCCATGAAATAACGCCATTAACAGTATCAATGATCATACCAGCAGGTGCAGTCATCAAACTATAACTTAGTGCTTGCCCTTCTGGATCAGATGACTCAACAGCATAGCTGTATGGAATACCCAAATCAGCGCTATTAACCGGAGTGGATTCGATTACCGGTGAAAAATTCACAATAAACTCTGATACGGTTAATTCAAAATTCTGAATGGTTTTTCCGCCCTGGTTATCATCAACAACAATGCTAACCACATGCAAAGAACGCGACAAGTAAATCAACTCTCTCAGCTATCAATTTCATCTTTTTTCTCCTTCACTGTTGAGCACATTTTACTAACAACAGAGAAAAAAGCTGTTTAGCAGAGCGACAAATTGGTTTGTGAAAAGGCCATGAATGAAGATTTGAACTCAGATTGAGAACAGCATCACACTCTTAATTGTGATTCATTTTTTAAGCTCATCATTAAAAAACCAGAAAAGGCTGCATTACTGGGCTTCAGGTCTTTCTTTACTTTTTTCTTCATTTTTAATATTTCAGTGCGATCCTCATCACTAATTTTACGTTAAGGTTTGTCATTATTTTATTATTATTCTTTATTTATAACAGGTTTTCTATTTCCCTTTAGCAAATTTTTGATATCATTAATAGTAGATTTCTTTTTTTCCAAATCTAATTCTTTAACATTTTCTTTAGAATTTTATGAAAAAAAAGAGGGTTTTTCCATTTTATCTTCAATTTAATTTTGCAATTTGCCTCTTTCTTTTAAAGCTTTAAGATTTTCTTAAACTTTTAATTTTTCTTCTTAAGCTTTATTTAGTTATTCATCTATATTGGGAAGGTAAAGAGGAAGGGTGCGCGAAAGCATAGGATGGTTGGCCCCCACTGCACTTTCTGGCTGAAGGGCCAAGAAGCGGAGATCAGCACCGCCGGTAGGGACTGTAAAGTCTAATGCCGTATTCTTTACCTTTTTTATAGCCAACAGATGGTACTCCACGGTCACCTCCCCGAATTGTAAGAGTTTTACTGCATTTTCTTATGATTTCAATTAGAAAAAAGTATGTACACCAAGCTAAAATTAGCTTTCCAAGTTTAATACTAATTTTAGCAGGTGATCCATTCTTTAACCAATAAGTTGCCTTGAATTACGCTAGACCCTCTTTGATCCCAAAGCGAGATCTGCCTAGATACTTCAGCATCCTGGTTGATTCTGGCAACAATTTGATTAGGCCCATAAACCAATCGTTGTTTTGGAAAGGTATAAACTCCTAGCTTCCCATAATGATCACCGTCGCTACGAGCGACCATCCAGGCGGATAAATTGCTTTTACCTCGCGGCGTGAACGGCAACATCAAAATATATTCTTCGTCCTTTCCGCCCGGCAATTTCATTATGGTGTAATAAGGTTGCATTGTTCATATAGCAATAGTCGAAAAATAGTTTGCATTGATGCACAAAACATTGCCGTTAGAATCGTGTATCACCTGCACTAATAACGGCAACAGGTGGCAGCTCTGTTGGTTGATCACGCTTAGGACCATTGAGTAGACTAATTGACGTACTTGCATCTCCTTCTAATCCTTCAAACCAAATAAAAATTCTCGCAATAATAAATCTTCGTTTTTCTAACAATCGTTTCACATATGAATGATATGTATACCATGTTAATACAGTCAACAAACAACCCAAAAAGACATCAACTAGTATCCTGTTTGTCTGGCGATAACTGTTAAAGGAAACTAACACATAAAAATCCATCAACATTTTCTTAAATGTCTTCAAAAGCAAATAAAATTATTATATAGTATTGCATGAAAAATTATGCTTAAAACTTCAATTCCCATTATGCTTAAATTTTGGTCAGAATAGGAAATGGTGATGATATCTTTCTCTTCCTCCCCCCCCCTTCTTTTCGTTTAAGTCATATGTCATTTAATACTTTTAGTTTGTAATCAGTACAATCTTCCAAGTTGCAGTTTTGAATGACATGGCCGTGAGGACACGACGATCGTAGGGGATATCGTGGTCGACCTTTCGGCCGAGTCGGCGCGCGACGTTGGCCGTGTCGATCTCTCCGGGAAAGCTCGCGTGGTTGTGGCTCAAGACGATCCGCTGTCGAGCCGGTGGGACGCCGACTCCCTCGAGCGCTTTCAGGTACGCGAGCTGTCCGAGAACCGAAGGCACGGTCGCTTGAGACACGAGGTAGACGAGGTCGCTCATGTCGAGAATGGCCAGCAGCACCGACTCGAGGACAGGGAACGTATCGATGAGGACGAAATTATAAAATATAAAATGATCAAAAATTACTATGAAGGAAAAAATTCAGCATAAAATAGCGTAAACTGACCGCATTTTTGAAAGGCAGGCTCCCTTCAAGCTCCCCAATATGCTAGAGCGTCATTCGCACTTTATAAAACATTTAAACATCATTAGTATTGTTTTTGTGTAGTATTTATGGGATTTTTTCTCAACTCTCGTTATATATTTTGTTAAACTATTTTTTCTGTTGGTAAAGGCTTCTGGGGGTGAAGCCGCAATTTATTCTTTTTTGTGAAAAAAAAGCTTCTCGCCAGTAGCGCACGATTTCGGGCTGATCGAGCCCCATCTGGGCGCGCAGTGCCGCCAGCGTCTCGGGCGTGGCGTCCTGCCCCAGGAGCGCGGCGGCCGCGTCCCCGGGGAGGGCGCCGCTGACCATGAAGACCAGCGTTGCCACGAGCCAGAGCGTCAGCGCGCCCAGCACAAGTCGTTTCAAGATGAGTGGGATCATTCCTCAATCCATACGTTTTCTGCGAAGGCGTAGCCCATCATGTTGCCCGTCGGGATCGGCTCCAGCCCCTTGAGCGAGGTGGCGCGGGCGGTCAAAACAGACTGAGATAGTTGAATGGAAGAAACGTCAAAGATTTATTCGGTAGTTACAGGTATTTGTATAGGGGTATTTTTTAAAAACGATTTGCCGTTCAAGACATTATAGACTAATTCTATATTCGAGGAAATTGTCAAAATAAAAATAAAAAAGCAGTTTATGAAAGGAAAAGGTTGGGCTGAGCAACGTGTTACTCTTGCCCCATATGTAGCTTAAGAGTTTTGGAGGAGTGTTAGCAGCTTTCGCATTTAAAAAGTGACTCATCAAGGATAGTATTATTGCTGTATTAATAGTGGTAGTAGCATGTACATCTTGCCTTTGGATCAGTTGAACATCTCTTTCATGATACCCCGAAAGTTTCACCTTGGCACGGTAAGCCGTTCCAAAATTATTGCTGATGGTGCGCTTTTGATCCCCTTTTCACACCCTTTTTACATTAATACTCTAGGCCTTACAAGCTGTTGCAATTGCAGTAGCAGTTTGAGTAGCTTAGCAGCAGTAGCAATATTAGTAAAAATAGCAGTGGTAGTATTGTTAATAATGACATGCATATATTCCCTTCTTGTCAGTTGTAAGTTTGTTTGCAGCGACGTTAATACATCCGTAATGGAAAGTGGAATTGCAGAAACGCCAAGCGCTTTAAACGTCGCCTCTGCTACGGGATCGCCTTCCCACATCCACATTTTGGTGCCTTTTAAATCGCCGATGGATGTTATCGGCTTTTGAGAATAAACATAGGCGAATCCTACGTCTGCCCAACCCAGGATTACAAATCCTTTTTCTTCGAATTTTTTGGAAAATTCCTCATATAAATCCGAGGTGATGTGGTCAACTTCTTCATAATTACGGAACAGCATTGGCTCCCGATGAGATGTCTATGGTCGTTAATATCACATTGTCTTGGCAATACAGGGGCTCTTCTGAATTGTATGGGATCCTTTAAGATGACTTTCCGTCTTTAACAATCACCGCTAACGCGAGCACTTTAAAGTTTTGCTCGACTGGTTTGTGTTCAGACGTATGAAGGAAGTCTACACTACGTACACTCCTCAAGTTGCCAGGCTTTCATGAGGCCAAGTGATCGAGTGTCTATCAGTTTTGTCAGCTGTATCAAAGATTCTCATAATCAACGTAAGTAGAGATTCAATGGTTTGTTAGCTTTTGAAGATTTTGAAGGCTACTCTACGTTTGATTTATGATTTCTGTCTCCAAATATTTCAGGATTTGCCATTAAGAAAACTGAGTATAGCTTAATGCATTAAAATGCAATCTAAATACGATTGAATATACCAGAAAATCAAGATTGATAGACGAAAAAATCAGTTTGTCAAAATGGGAACCAGGAAAGCTTGAATTAATCTAGAAACCAGACTGTTCGCTTTATTAAAGCCTTTCTGAGGCGAAAGTCCAAGAAGTTATGTAATACTTATACTTGAAAGAGAGTGAGATCAAAAACAAGACTCAGGAGTTGGAGAATCGAAAAGTGGAATTGGCTCGCATGATCAGACAATTGGAAGCGACCGCGAGGATTCGTCCGATTTGATCCGGCGTGTTTGAGGTTTGGATTATGAAGAAGTTCGTGCTGACTCCGTTTTTTACCGTTTTCTTGCTGATGGGTTGTGCTACGACCGACAGCACTTTCGAGGCGGAGAAACGTCGCTTGGAAGAGGAGAATCGGATTCTTGAGGCGGATCTGGAATACCAAGAACAAGTTGAGAAGAAGCGTCTGGCCTGCGATAGCTCGCGTGATGTGACCGTTGCCGTTCACGTCTTCGCCAATGTAGATCTCACCTGGTCGAATCGTGTGGCGATGACCAAGACCATTTTCGACCTCCATTCCACCGGTCAGTGGAATAACAAATTGGCGTTGCGGCGCGCGATGCCAGGCATAATTTAGGTCTCCGGGTGCGAAAACATACTGGATACCAATGATTGAGAACTTCTCAGTCGATTGCCCGTACGCCATCTCCTGACGATAGGGAAGCTCTCCAATACTCGTGCGCGATAAGCCGTCCGGTATACTTGGTCTAGAAAATTTTTCTATGTCATACGATTCTATTCCCTCTGTCTAGAGTGTCCGCTTTTGCCCCACCTCTCTCCCCATTCGACTTCAGACGACTTTAAATATAGTCCCTATTCCATTTACCTAACTATTAGCCATACTACCCTCACTACCCAAAGTAACTTAATCATTATTTAACGTAATCTTCAGACTGGAGTCTTACCTTCTCTTAAAAATTGAAACTGTTGCAAATCTAGAAATGATGTCTCCACTAAATGCGCCCTCTGATAAAATCCGATCTCTATGAGTTGATGGTGCTTTCTTGTAAAAAATTGTCCGCTCCTCATTTCATTAAAAATCCTCACAAGCCACCGGAGTACGAGAAAAAGCAGAACCAGAAAAGCAACGTAGGACAGTTCAGTCAGGATGAAAACCAGTTTGGTTGATTTAATGTCCAAAGGTGAGTTCGGATTGATTTCGAAAACCAAAGGAGAGCTGAGATTTCCGGAGTTGCCCAGGTTCACTGATCCCTTGGGACCCCTTAAGAATATATGTGGATTGGAATAATATCGTATATACCGCGAGCCCGGAACACCTTACCCCAAACCCTAACCCGGGCAGATGGGAACAGGAGGGCCAGCAAGCGCGTCGGGAGGGCCGGGCCACGAGGGCCACCCTCCAGCTTGCCGAGCGCGAGCACCAGCACGAGTGGATGCTCTCCATGTGGGCCATCCAACGTGCAGCATACCTGCGGCGCAAGGATCGCCAGGAGTGGAGGGAGGCGCAGCGGCAGGCGATGCACGTTGTTCTTCTCCACAATTACACCATATGCACAAAGTCCTCCTCCCACACTGGCCTTTGCCCCCAACTCTTCCCTCGGTTCAAAAGTGCTAATAGTCTTAGTGTAAAGGGTAACATATTAAGGAGGGGGGTAATCCCTCATTTACGTAATTAGATGGCTATCTTAAAATTTTGATAGGATGTACTTAAGGAGAAAATGGACTTAGGAGGGGACTATGTGCCCTCTAATCTTTTTGGTCACTAAAAAAGGGCACTAGAACTTCTGTTTTCCGTTGGAAAAAGCTTCTTTCTGATCTTATAGGACGATTGAGTCGATGCGATTAACCCTGAAAAAACCCTTAAAAAAACATAAATAATCTGTGGTCTTTTTGATTCCCCAACAAACGAGTGACATTACCTATACCCGGCAGGAGCCCAATCAACAATTCTTTGTTGGAGCCGTTTCGCAGCAAGTGTCGCATATTTGGCTGTTCTTTTTCGGCAGAATGCGCCGCGAAACCGGATTATCGAAAACCACGGAGCAACGTAACATTTTGGAGGAATCCGTCCGGACGCTTGTCAGGGCCACCGTCGATGATTAAGACTACTGGACATCCTATGGTGAAATCACATTTCGCAGCACTCTGCCTTGGGCTCATTTTCGCACTCTGCCATCCCCTGCCCTCGTACATGGCGCCCGAACAGGCCGAGCTCTCGAGTGCGGGAATCGACACCCGAACCGACATCTACGCGCTCGGCGTGCTGCTCTACGAGCTGCTGACGGGTGCCCTGCCGTTCGACACGGCCGAGCTGCAGCACGCGGGCTTCCTCGAGATCCTGCGCCGAATTCGCGAGGACGAGCCGCAGAAGCCTAGCGCCCGGCGGGATACGACCGATGCGCACGCGGTGCGCTTGCAGGTGGACACGACGACGTTGCACCGGGCGCTGCGCGGCGACCTCGATTGGATCCGTAATAAAAATATACAAATGTAGAAGTTTGTTATGTAACTTAATTTGTAAGTTACTTGTATTTATTACTAATGAAAATGTTTGTAAAAAAATTTAAAGTTCTAGTTGCCTTTTTAAGTAATCGAAAATTGGAGGGCAACTAGGTCCCTTCCCCAATCCCTTTTTTTATCAAAATCGTCCAAGGAAAACTACGAGAAAGCCATTTAGCCAAAAACAAAATTATGCAAATTTGGCTTTAACTATTCATATGCGGTGAGCCAAAATCAAAACATGCATTAATTCAAAAATGGTGGAAATGTGGATAAAACCGGAAACGGAAAATCGACCGACGTATATTCCCCTTGTTTTTGATGGAGATATTGACGGTGGACTATCGTTTCTGCTGGAGAATAATGTGGATTATTTAAGTGTTCGCAATTATTTTTCCGGTACGATGAATCCGGGTTCGTTTGTAGGAGTAAATCACCCGAATCAATCGCTATTTGATGGAAACTGGCATCACGTCGCGATGAGCTATAATGGCTACGGTCAGATTATCAAGAGTTATGTCGATGGACAATTAGTGTCGATACGCCGGGTCTCAAGATTCAGTGATCACATTAGAGCGTATGGAATTCCCAGAGCCTGTGATCTCAGTAGCAGTAGAGCCAAAAACAGTCGCTGATCAGGAAAAAATGGGCATTGCGCTGGGTAAACTGGCTGCAGAAGATCCATCTTTCCGTGTTGAAACTGACGAAGAGTCAGGTCAAACGATCATCTCAGGTATGGGTGAGCTTCACCTAGACATCATTGTTGACCGTATGAAACGTGAATTCAACGTTGTTTGTAACGTTGGTAAGCCGCAAGTGGCATACAGAGAAACCATTCTGCAGCATCGGCTCTAGTGGCGGGACAGCAGGGAGGGCCTGATATGCCGGGCACTGGACAGGACAGCGTGTCGCACTCGTACTATGAGCCAGCGCGTCGCAAGGAGCCGCGCCGATACAACCCGTATTGATGCAGCTGGGTCATTGACGGCACAGCGACAAGGCAGCGCTGCTGTGTGTGTGACACGACAAGAAAGTTTGATATCGCATACAATACAAACCGCATACCTTTCACTGTAGTTTCACCGTCTGCTTGTTCTGTTCTGATGTGGCTTAGCCTGCCAACATCCTGAAGTATGCACTGCAAATCAACTAACCTTCATGTCATTCACTTTCTGGTTGTAGCCGCTCTAATGGTTACCCAATCGCCAGTCGCAACATCGGCTACTTGGATCAACGAAAGGTTCGACTATGCGGACGGCGCTCTAACAGCACTCTCGGGATCGCTTTGGCTGCATAGCAGCGGTACAGAAGGTGAGCTAAAGATTGAGGACGAAGCGCTCAAATTAACAGAAGAGGACACTCAAGATGCAACGATACCGCTTGATTCTGACCAATTGGAAGGGGCCACCAATCTTTTGGTTGTGCCCTTGATTGACCGACCCATCGGCGATCAGCTCCGGCTGCGTATTCGCGCCCGTGATGTCATGATCGCGCTTGATCGTCCGGCGACGATCAGTGCCAACAACATTCTGGCAACGACAATAACCGAGATCAGACAAGATCCGGGACCCTTCGCCGACCTGCAGCTTGATTGCAACGGGTCGCGTATTCTGGCGCGTGTGACCCGCCGGTCGGTGGCGCGCCTTGGACTGATGCCGGGCCTTGACGTCCAAGCGGTCATCAAGACCGTTACCGTCGACAGACGGTGACAGCTCTCTTCTTATTGTAGATAATTATTTTCTTTGCAACAAAGAGGCTTATATTCATATGCTTACCGGTGTAAAAGGTGGAGAATAAGAGGGATTATAAGCATCTTTAGAAAAATTCCCAGAGGAGGGAGGCAAGTGTTTCCAGGAATTTGCTTTTATCTAATTTTAAATAGAATAACTGTTGTTTTTTTGTTTTTTTATATATTAAACTATTCGTGTCAACAAACTGTAAGTAAAGAATGAATTGCTTCAATAGTTACCAAAACTCGGAAAAAAAGATTTGATGGCCGCGCTCGGTCTGGAGTGAGTAAAGTCGTGAAACCCTCCGCTTCTTTGGGATCGAAGAGTGTGTCAAATAGAGCGCTTCCAAGTACTCGGGCATGGCGGAACAGGTCGGCGCGATCAGCCGTCTCCGTCAATGCCTCGCGGTGAAGTTTTGCGAATTCAAAATGTGCCACGCCGAAATTCGCATCACTCTTCCATGGTAAAGGCACGGTCCGCTTTTTTCCGTCTGGAGGGACAACATTCAACTGGTCGTCATCTCGCGAAAGAGTGAATTCTAGGTTCCTTCCGCGACTTTAGAAAAAGAAACTGGTAATTTTGCAATTTTTTTTTTTTTTTCTTTGTTTTTCCTGACTAGCTCTTTTGTCACTGCTTCTACATTCCCCAACAAATTTGTTGCTTATTCAGTTCAGTCACGTACTTATTAAAAATTTGTAAAATTTTGTGTTTTAAAATTTAGTAACAATTAGACGATTCCTTCTGTAGCTTAAACACCAAGGAAAGATTCTAGGCGTCAATAAGGAAGGGTGGTCATCTCTCTATCTTTTTCCATCTCCCCTGAATTTTATCATCCCCTCCCTCGGTGAAGGACGGTTCGCTGCGACTGCCCGAATCCGTCTTCCTTCAGACCGTTTCCGGTGACTGGCTGGAGAGCCGGATGCTGGATCCGCGCTACCCGGACGTGGTGCTGGTCCCCGATCTCGCGACCCTGCGCATCCTGCCCTGGTACGATGAGCCGACGGCGCAGGTGATTTGCGACGCGGTGACCATGGAGGGGGAGCCGCTGGTCTTCTCCCCGCGCGAGGTGCTGCGCCGGGTGGTCAGCCTCTACACGCAGAAGGGCTGGCGGGTCGATGTCGCGCCGGAGCTAGTGCAACCAGACATACCCAAAAGAAAAATTAAACTTTGCGTGTCCAGAATATAGTTTCTGGTCACATCTACGGTTTGGATCCAAAGAATAAATAATAAGATAGTAACACAGCAGCAATACTTCACGTCTGAGATTTGACATGTCTGAGATATGGGTTGGTGGGAGGTTTAGTCCCCTTTCGCAGCAAACAAATTAGCCCTCCTCTTCATTAAATACAACATGCCTTTACTAATGCAAACAATGCCAACAAGAGCCAACACCAGGGGTGTAGCTACGTTATTTTTATGTCCGTACCTACAGGAATTGTTACGGTTGAATTCTCTAGACATAAAAAGGGACAAACTGCCGCTAGTGTGGTACATACCAATACCCAGGCCTGTCCAAGCTGTTCAGCGGAAGGGCATAGGGACGATGCCACCAATTGTTATAATTGCGGTGATTTATTATGAATTCCAAGACCTTGATTGCCGTGGTGGGACCTACTGCCATTGGAAAGACGGCTCTGGGCATACAAATTGCCCAACAGCTTAACAGCGAAATCCTTTCTGCGGATTCACGTCAGTTTTTCAAGGAAATGGTCGTGACTATTGTACATGTATTTGGCTTGCAAGGCAAAAGCTGAATTTAGCTGAAACGAACAAAGAAAACTATACTTCGTGATGTTTAGTGATTAGTTTTACTTGTTCGTAAATGACCCAATATGGAATCAACAAAGTGAAGACTATTAGAGCCTTTCGGAGTGATTTGACATCGTCAACCATTCGGTCAGGAAATTTGCCCTTGTAAGCTGCTTTAGCATAGTCCAGAAATCTCGTCGGCACTTCATGTGTTGCTGTTGGTGGTGATTCTTCAGCTTCGACGGAGTTCCAGCGATCAAAACGGGGTAATCAATATCGAAGCGTTCGACGTAACGTCGCACTTGCTTCGAATCGGAATCCTGGTTTCCTGTCAATTCGAAAGCTAGTCCAATGACCTTAAGGCCTTGTTTTCCGTACTTGGCCCGTAATTCGCGAAGATAAGTTGCTTCGTCGTGGCAATTCGGGCACCAGGATCCAAAAAGTTCGATAAGAGTTGCCTTTCCCAGCACCTCATCATCGGCCAAACTTCGTAGCTTGCCGTCCAGATCAGGGAAGCTTAAATCAGAGAGTTTCCCTTGACTGCACGTTACCGGCAGGATCGCGGCGAGTGCCATCCAGAGCGGGATTTGTGGAAAGGACTGCAGAATCTCGATGACGCGTTGCACGAATAGATCAACGATGCCGCCGTAATATCCAGCAAGTCCGCCGATGATGATTGCCATCGTAAAACTGAGTGCGACGCCGATCAGCCCGATTGTCAGCGATATGCGCGCACCGTAGGCAATGCGGGAAAAGATATCGCGCCCCAGCCGGTCCGTTCCGAGCAGAAAGAGCGTGCCTTCTTTTGCCGGGCAGACAAAATGCAGCGCCATTCGCTGCGCCTTGCCGCAGCGCCGCCGATGCGGACCTTCCGGACTTTCGCTGCACCTGCAAGATTGCCGGATCACCGGCGTCGATGGAGAGCGGTTGTGGGGAAGACCGGCCACCTGCCCGAGGATTTTCAGGAAACATACATGAGCTCTCGGAGCTCACAGTAATCAATGCCTTGACCGAGGGTTGGAAACGTTCATGCTTGCCTTGCGCAGGTGATTGAGTGCCGAGCGTTTTTTTCTGTTGCCCGTTAGTTCAATTTTTTCATGAGGCACGAGTTCGGGGATATATGTAGGCCTAACTTACAAATTAACTTATGTAAAGAACTTCTATATTCGTATATTTTTGTTACGTATATGAGGGGGTTTGCCCCCTCGTCAATACCTTGCTCTTTACGCTAAAGCTTAGATTTTGTCCCAAATCCTTAAGAATGACCCCTGAATCACAAAGGCCGTAGAATAAACAGTTGAAATTACTAAAAATACTTTGGCTTGAAGAGCGAGGTATTAGGAGGAGGTGAGCCCCTCATATACGTAACAATTTCTGTTCGTTTTAATTTTTAATGCTGCTCCTTCTTGGAGTTGATGTCTCTGGATTGAGTTGAATATTTAATTGAGTTGGTGAAATCATGTGCTACCCCGTACCTAGCTTGTGGAGCCTTATAGGGGGAGCGTCATGAAGTAATTTTTTGTTTATGAAATTCATTGTTAAATAGATAGCTCAGAACTCAGAACTCTCACGTCTGCAACTGTACTGTAGACCCAAATCAATCGAAGCTTCTAAATAGTTAAATGAGCTTGTTGTTATTTATATATTAAAGTATATGTCAATGCACGTAGTTTATAATAAGGGGGGGGGGACGTGTGGTATCTGAGGAAATGACAGCCCCTCCACCTTCGGAGGGAAAAAAAAATAAATCGAATTTTTAAATAATTTTAGTTGCATAAAAAACTCTAATCTCCTTTTTTTAAATATTAAAGAATGATATAAAAAATAATTTTTATTTTATTTAAACTGAACAAATTATTTTGATTTTACTGTAGGGATTCCGCTGAAAAGGAGGGATGAAATTACTCTCAATTAAAAGAAAAAGATCTTCATATAGAACTTAAAAAAAGATCAAATTTAAGTTTATAACCTTAATTTTTCTCTGCGAAGATGTTAATCATAACTGCAAAGAGGAGGAGACCTAGAAGAGTACCTTTGGGTATGCCATCATGGAAGGGAAAGCATTAGAATAAGATTCTGGTATTTGACAACCTGTGATCTATTTGATAAAAAGGAGACAACCAATTTCGCTAGTAAGGAATCAATGTCGAATTCGCTGACCCGTTTCTCAACTAAAATATTGTTGTTAAAAAGTTCAAACGGTTTTTGAAGGTCAACAGAAATAAAATTTAGCCAGGAACGAGGCTTTTCGAGTATTTTCCCGATATGGTCGCGCTACGCTTAAAGCCCGGTTGGCATGTGGAGGTACTGGCACGGCCTCGAAAGACAGATTTCAGCCCCCCGCCGTCGGTGGAATCTGCATTTCTGCACTTGAGCCAGCGTGCCCGACCGCTAATCAACCTTGCTCAGCAAGGCGCCTTTGAGTCCTTGGTCAGGGCGGCCTACGAGCATCGAGGAACGATCTCTTCAGCGCTGCGCAGCACACTGAGCAAGCCGCAGATTCGCCGACTTGGCACGGACCTTCATTTTCAGCCAGATAGCCCGTCTGGCAGCCTCTCGTTGCTTGCCAGTTTCGCACTGGCGATGGCGGTGGGGGTGGCGCTGGGGCTGTGGATGGGACGGTCGCGGACAGCCGATCACTGGCTCAGTCCGGGGTTGGTCATCGCGCTGAACGTACCGGCGCTGGTCATCATCGTGCTGGCCTATATCTGGATCGGCCTGAACGAAGTCGCGGCGATCCTGGCCGTGGCGCTGAACAAGATTCCCGTGGTGACGGTGATGCTGCGCGAAGGCACGCGCGCCCTGCGCCCGGATCTGGACGACATGGCGATGGCGTTCCGAATGTCGCGTTTTAGGAAGACACATTGAAAAGATAATAGATTAAACAAATATGCAAACAAGTTTTGATACAATTTATTCAAAAATGTATATAAATCATTCATATGCAATGCATCCGATTCAATTAACCAAAATGTCATACAGTTTGTGGTAACGAACTGTAAGTAAGGAATGACTCGGTTCGATACTAACCGACACTCTAAGAAACAGACTTAATAACAATAGATACATTAAAATAATTGAATTTTGATCCTGATTTACAATATATAAAAGTCATTAAGTTTAACGTGACACATCAGAACCTAACGGGTTCAGCGGATGACTTAACAAAAACCAGGCAAGCCCTTCAGTGGAATTTTATTCTTGCTGCCGTTATTGCCTTTCTCTTAATGGCATCTTTGTTCGAGAGCTTCCTATATCCACTTGTCATTATGTTCAGTGTACCTCTCGCTTCTTTCGGAGGTTTCTTGGGATTATTTGTTCTGAACCTCTTTATATACATGCCTCTTAATGTGCTAACAATGCTGGGGTTTGTGATTCTAATTGGTATTGTTGTAAATAATGCAATCCTAATTGTGCACCAGTCTCTTGCTCGTATGAAGAGTTGAAGTTCTGTGCTAGAGCCTCTTTTTAATATATTTTTCGTAGCTAAGTTACGTTGACTGAAATAAAAAGCCTCACATGTCACACATTGCATTAAGCCACAATTTAAGGCAGTAAGAGCTTAATTAAGGCATGTTTTCCCATGTCCCCCCCCGCCAAGGTAGCTAAAACGACTTCATTGCAAGCGAGAGTACAACGCGAGGAAAAATTAGAAATATCAGCTTGGCTTATTCAAAATCAACAATGTATTAGACAACTTAAGGTGGTACCTTCTGGTGGCACAGCCCTCATCGAAGTCACCCTTGCCTGCGGGGGGTGTACGATATCGACAGCGTCAAGATCGTGCACGACCTGGGTCGTTCGCTCAACGAACGCGTCGATCTTGGGCAGGTCGAAGGCGGGTTGGCGCAGGGGTTGGGATGGATGACGGTGGAGGACTTGCAATACGACGATACCGGTCGCCTCCTGGCCGGGGCGCTGGCGACGTACAAAGTGCCCGATGCCTATTTCATGCCCGATGACATCCAGGTGCGTTTTCTGGAAGACGCCGACGAACCATTGGGACGAACGCGGCCTCGTTGGCCTCGGCGCCGGAGTTGCAGAAGAACACGCGCTCGGCGAAGGTCGCCTCGACCAGCTTCTTGCCCAGGCGCAGCGCCGGCTCGTTGGTGAACACGTTGGAGATGTGCCACAGGGTATTGGCCTGCTCGGTCAGAGCCGCGACCAGCGCCGGGTGGCAATGACCCAGCACGTTGACCGCGATGCCGCCGGCGAAGTCGATCAGCTCTCGCCCGCTCTGATCCCAGACTCGCGAACCCAGACCACGCACGGGCACGAAGGCGGCAGGGGCGTAGGCAAATCCGTTGGCCGCCTGATTTTGTCTGATTACTCCGCAACGTTTGACATCGTCATTGTCGGTGCCGGTCTTGTTGGCGCCAGTCTCGTGCATGCGTTAGCGAAAACAAACTTGCGCATCGCCGTCGTTGAGGCAGTTGAACGGACTGTCACTGAACATCCGAGTTATGATGATCGCCATCTTGCTCTTTCGCACGCGACACAACAAATATTAATTGATTTGAATATCTGGCCCGCACTGGCAAACCGGGCCAGACCGATTCAACGTGTTCATGTTTCTGATCGTGGGATGCAACAACCAGAGCAACATTGCCTTGCAACACGTGGGATTGAACCTCCAAACCTTCGGTCAGAAAGTATGGCTGTAGCCACAACACCATCACAAGGTATTTTTTAGTAAAAGTCAGTTTGTTTGTCCTTTGTATGGTTTGCGCGCACCAATCCCAGCTTTCCAGAAAAAACGAGCACTATCGAATACAAGATATGCCAGGTTTTCCTTCTTCCTTTTATTACAAAACCACATATAGACTTCAGAGTAGGCTCAATAGAATAAGTCCAACTCATAATAAGCCCAAATACGAACATCTTATGAACAATTACAAAAAACTGTCGACACTCTTGAAGGAGAAAATGCACATTTATTACAACAATATTTTGGTTTGACTAATGAATGGTGTAGCATTCGAAAACAACGAAAGAAATGGGAGTTACATATGGAAACATTGAGAAGTTATGTTGGTTTTTATAAGAATCTTCGTGCGAATTACGCTGTGTAAGGTCAACATTGTTTATGATTTGAAAATTGTGTTTTTCTTCTTTTCTCATAGTGAATCGAAATCATTAACCATGGCAAGTGATGATCAATTGGAAAAAGTAACGAAGGTACCTTACTCAATGATACGTGGGCATGGGATGGTACGTGGGTTCTCCTATCGAACGATGGGCCTCGACCCAGGCAATCCCACCGTCTGGTGGCTACGCCAGATGGTATCCTGCTGCATGGTGGATCCAATGGACAGGGATCTCTGTCTGACACCTGGATATTCAGAACCGATGGATGGTCAGAACTGAGGCCTTCAAAAGTACCTCCTCCCAGAAGACAGCATACCATGGCTTTTAATCATTTCCAAAAACGAACACTATTGTTCGGAGGCTATTTTGATTAGTGCTCACCCTCTTATCTTCCAAAAATTTATATTTGTTAACGAAATCCATTATTTATTCAAATCTGACTTTTCTTGATTTATATGGGAGTAAAATCAAGAAAAACTAAATTTCGGATTCAATTCGTCAATACTTACTGCTAAGTGCACTCTCTACTATATTTCAATAAAGATAAAAAAATTAAAAACTGCCAAATGATTGTAAATCTTAGATTATTTATTTAAAATTTTGCCCCTCTAAAATTTCTATCCTCAGGGCAAGTGCTTCCCTCCGTGCTGCTTCTATTTGTTTTATCTATTTGACAATTTACTTATTTTTGTGATTTGATTTTGTTGTTTTACCTGTGTATTTTTAACCCATTGAGTTTTTATTTTATTTGGGATGACTGAGTCCTGTCACCCCTGACCCAAATAACTCTAGTGTTAGGATTTTAGCTTTGGGTGTTGAAGGTCCAAGTGAGATTAGTAGGTTGTAGAACGGTTGTTTGCAAAAAAAAAAAAAACTGTATGAACACCTCCAAAATCATGAGTGCAGGGGTTATTAAGGCTCAATGTTAGAAAGACTTGGACTGTCAATTCCACGATTCAGATGGGAAGGAGGAGTCGGTGGAGTCGAATGGATCTGATTGGCGACGCTGACAAACGATCCACTCACCGAATATGGAAATCGACGAGTTAACAGCTCATACAGGATGATCCCTAGCGAATAGATATCACTGCGTGTATCGATCGATGCCACTTCCCCCATGACTTGTTCGGGAGAAGAGTAGGCGGGTGTGCCGAGGAACTCACCGGTTAGAGTCTGCGCATCCTCAGAATCGGTCTTTAGATCAGCAATCTTGGCTAAGCCGAAATCGAGGTGGATCTTATCCATGCATTTACCATTCCCAGCCTTCCCATAAAAATAGCCATCGATCATGCAGATAGTCCGGTCATCATGGATATGCAGGATATGTATGTAAGCTATTTTGGATTGAAAAGTCCCAAGCTATATATGCGGGTGGATATGCCCAATGAAGCCTATTCCATTCGCAATGCAGATGGCCTGGTCAGCCACAGCGTAGAACTCAGCAATGCTTGTAAAGAATATGAGATAGCGCAAAGGCCACCTACCTTATTTTTTCCGGTCTATGCAGATGAGGATTATGGTAATTTCAAAATTAAGAAGAATTGAGGATTGAAATACTAGGCTAAGCATTTGTACACTGAAACTGATTAGGCATAAAAGGGGATTTTAAGGAAAGTATTTGGAAATCTGCTAGTATTGATAGTCACTTTTAAAACAATATTTCTCTATTGAAATTATCCGCTTCTTAAGAGTAAAAAATGAATCCAACAAAGAAAAAGGATACTAAAATTAAGATTCTCCTGAGTCCTTGCTAGTGATGTTGGTGTCAAAGCCGGGACTTTTTTTTATGGAGACAAGCAGCAAGCCTGCATCTTCTCATCAAAATTGGTCGGTATACCGTTAATGGTAGTATACGTCGGTAAAGAGTATACGTCGGTAAACGTATACTCTCAAAAAAGGCCAAATTAAGGGAACATCTACTTTTGATTGATATAACGGGTACTCCAGATCAGGAACATACACAGTGAGAGGGCGTCGGGGGTCAACCCCACTACCACAAAATCCCATATTTTCCGGAGTTTTTGGGCACTTCTTATTAAAAGCATCATGATGTTATTTTTTTTAGTATCCCCCCCCCCCTAAAAAACTTCGTACGTGGCCGTCGGCGATCAACGGCAATGACTTTCCGCAACTTGTCGTGGGGAACTTCGATGGCACGGGCACCGACGACTTGTTCTTCTGGAATCCTAAAAGCGGGAAGAATCGGCTCGTGTCCGTCGACAATGGCAACCTCGTATTTCGGACGAATATCGTCGATCCGACTTCGATCAACGGGAACGATTTCACAGAAGTTGTGGCCGGCCAGTTCTCACCCGATGCCGCGACGGATCTGTTCTTCTGGAATCCTCTAAGTGGACGCAACCGTCTGATTCAGTTTGAACCCAATCAATCCCCGTTTAGCAGCCAGCTATCGCAAAATTGCTACCAGCGGTCGCGATGCCTTTTACAAAGGAGAGATCGCCCAGGCCATTGTTAACTACAGCCGAACGCAACGGGGTTACTTCTCGATGCGCGACTTTGCTGACCATCATTCCGAATGGGTCGAACCGGTTTCCACCAACTACCGTGGTTACGATGTTTGGGAACTCCCACCCAACGGCCAGGGAATTGCGGCCCTGCAAATTTTGAACGTGCTCGAAGGATACGACCTGCGTGCCCTCGGTCATAACAGCTCTGTGGTCGAGGACAGCCGCATCCTCTGGGGCGGCCGGGTCACGGCGCAGACCCGGGAGCCGCGGGATTTGGCCGGCCTGATGCTCAGAGATCTCCGCAGCGTCTATCCACAACTTACTGATCTCAAGTCAGAATTCGCCTGGAGCGGATTGATGAGCTATGCCCGTCACAAGATGCCCCAGATCGGCCAGCGGCAGGCTGACGTCTGGTACGCCATGGGCTTTGGCGGCCACGGCCTGAACACCACGGCGATGGCCGGCGACCTGGTCGCGTCGGCAATCGCCGAGGGCGGGGCGTCATGACTTTGTCGGCAGATGCAGCGGTGCCAAAGCCCGAGAGGCGCGTGATCTGAGCTGCTGCGTAGGACACGGCGGCGGCGGTCGCATCCGCCGACGCAAAGAGCGCCTTCTCGCACGCGCCCTCGACGCTTTCACCCGCGATGCCATCGAGACACGACAGAGCCGGCAACGATGCAACCTGCGGTGCCGGCATCGCGACGGCTTGAATGTTTGCGGCAGCGCGGCGGTCGGAGGGGGCGGGAACTGACCCGGCAGACGGCGAAGCCGTCTGCCGGGTCAGTGTGAAAGATAGTTACTAGCTAATGGAACGGCTACAAATTTGAGATTTGTGAAAATATAACTTCACAGAAAGTACCAATCCACAGCGAACACATTTATAGTATTTAAATATAAAAAGCTACAATTCTGAGAAAATTTGCCTGGTTTTGAAATACAGGGGTGGGCAAAAAGTCGATTTTCATTAGTCATTTCAAAAGTTTTTGACGCTTTCTAAAGTCAGTTTCATTTCTAATGACTTTTGAATTTCAATAGTCATTAGAATTTCCAGGTGTAATTTTTAAAAACAAGTAGGGGATCTGACAAGATTCTCTCGACTTGAAACTTGACGTCTTTTCGTGTTTTCAGTTTCCCAGCAGCCAGCGCTTTTTTGAGATTCTCGTCTGGCGGCAAGTAGCTGAATGCAGCGTTAATCGCCAATGCCAACTCTTGCTCTTGCAACATGACACGGCCGTGCTGATCCGGCTTGCCACCTTCAGCCAGTTCCATGCGAAAAAGAGCCTCACGGTCCAGGAAGATCGGAACAAGTCCGAGGATGGCTCCATCGCTTTCTCCCAAGTCTTCGACCGTTTCATCGAGGATCTAATCCGAAATAACCCCAAGATACACTCTTCAGGTATGCGCTTGATCGCAGTATAATATCACGAATGTAACCGCTCGTGAACTTAACCAACCCTGGGCACATGTCTTGTTTATCATTTAGCGAAAAATATATCTAATATCCATAATTTTCGGCCCTAAATTTGGCATCTGCAAGCTCAGTATTTTCACTACATCTTCTCGTAACAAAGAGCCTCTGTCTGCAGGATGAAATTATCATCTTCAAGTTGTATCTTTTATACTCATTTTCTAGGTGTTACAATTTTACGTTATACTGCATCATAAAAATTACGAGGCTTTGAAGATTCTAATTCCTTTCATGACAGCTTTAACAGCTGTCTCGAAAGTTGTTAACAGAAAGCTGTTATCTTTCTTGCCTTAAACTGTGCCATCTGTTAGCAACTTTACTTTTGCACACAAAGGTATTCAAAAGGTAATTTAACATCAAAATTACCGCTAAAACACCCCAAGTGTGTTTTAACAAGACATCTTATCCCTGAAGTCGAGTGTTGTCTGGAAGCTTGCCGAAGAATATATTATTCATCGGTTTGCCCCTAAGCCCAAGATACTCTTTCGACACATCTTCTTGCAAGTATTTTTAGTGGATTATTAGCAACAACAGCCGTTAATCCAGCTGATGTGATTAAAACACGAATTATGTGTGATAATTCGAGTCGAAATTCTCTTTATAAAAGTCCAATCGATTGTTTATATAAAACAATTGTTAAAGAAGGTCCATGGGCTTTGATGAAAGGATGGTTACCGAATTATCTTCGTGTTGGACCACATTGTCTAGTCTCACTACCATTAGCTGAATTCATTCGAAAATCATTAGGTGCAGATTCGTTTTCGAGAATTTCCTCCCTGAGTTTTTTCAGGTAGTGGATTGCTATGAAACTTTTGGGAAATCCGGCATATGCGGCAGCATGGATAATGATATCCCGGAACTCTTCGAAACTGATGCCGCGTTTTACTCCAACGCGTATGTAGGATTCGAAAAGTTCAGGCTGGCCCAATACTGTCAGCATGGAAACGTTCAGCTTGAGCTTCATGTCGTCCGATAGGTCCGAAAACTTCCAAAGGGTTCCGAACAATCCTTCTCCGACCATCTCCTGGTAGGGTCTGTCAAACTCATCCATGAGACCAGGCCAATGCGCTCCAGGACGCCGCGGTTCGGCTCGTGGACGCGCAGCTCCTCGCCGTCCCGCTCATAGATGGTCGAAGACGCCGCCTCCGGATACATGCCGGGGATCGTGCGCCCAGCGACGAACAGGTCCAGATCTCCGTCGCCATCGACATCGGCCTGGCACAGGGCGCCGACCGAGGAGGGGGCCGCGGGGAGCAGGTTGAAATGCGCGCCCTCCAACTTCCGACTCAGGTCCAGCCGCTGGGTGAAGACCTCACCGTCACGCAGGACCTGCAGGGTTCGTTGTCACACGTGTCTTTCCATTTAAGGTCAAGCCATGTCTGATACGTGTTGCATTATGTTTTCAAATATCGATTAACTTATCAAAAGCATAAAACCTATTCTTTTTTTACTCAAAAAGTGTTGAGCGTTAAAAGATTTGCAACCTCTCTCGTAACTAGCTCCCCTCCCCCCCCCCACTCCTAAATAAAATACTGCATACATGATGTTTTTGCTCGTTTTAAGTTTGTATACTACATTCTGTTTTCTTTTTGAAAAATTGTGTTTTATTCATTGTTTTTAAACCCCTAGGTACGCCTGAGCCGCCCCGGGGTGAGGGTGGTAGATGCTAACGTTTTGGGCGACAGGAGATTGGGAGATGGCGCGGAAGCCCGCGAAGAAGAAGAAGAAGGCCGCCAAGAAAAAGGCGTCCAAGAAGAAGGCCAAGAAAGCGCCCAAGAAGAAGGTCGCTAAGAAGAAGGCGAAGAAGAAGGTCGCCAAGAAGAAGGCGAAGAAGAAAGTCGCCAAGAAGAAGGCGAAGAAGAAGCCCGCCAAGAAGAAGGCGAAGAAGAAGGTCGCCAAGAAGAAGGCGAAGAAGAAGGCAATAAAATGGTCGACGGAGTCGAATAGAGCAAAAAATTTCACGTTAGATGACAGGGGACGCTATGACGAACAAATCAACATTCAAATAGGGATAAATCCATTTATTTAGATAATAAAAATAAGCACAACGATCTAGATATTTCGATCACATATACAGTGACCGTCATCAGTCAAAATATTACTAATATATGATCGAAATATCTAGACTTTTGTACCAGTTTTCACTGCCTAAATAAATGGATTAGTTCCCATTTGAACGTTTATTTATTTGATTTTTTTTATTCGTCCGCTGCTCATAATAGGCCTCAATTCTTCCGACAGCCCGATTCATTTGCCAATAAGCTGGCACTGGGACAAGCGCCAGAATCGCGAAGGTAAAGTTTGAAAGCCAACTACGAGAGTTTGTCTTTGCAATCGCGCGCTTGCTGTTTCTTAGCCTTGGTACCGCTTCGCAGATTTGCTCAATGACATAATTTGCTTCGTCATTATAGTAGCCAATATTAAATGCACGCATGCGATTGCCGTATCTGAATTGCACACGACACACACCAAAATCGAAGCCAGGCAGCATGCGTTCGCTGGGTGGTTGGTCGTGCGCACAGGATCGCTATGGCCTGCCGTCCTTAGTCATTTCGCGAACAATGCGGTTGCCACCTCGGTCGGTTACTTACTGGTTGGTACGACGGAGATGCCCGCTTGGCTGCTGCCATCGCTGGCCGCAGGATTTGCGATCACGCTGGCAGTGTTCCTTTGGCTGACTCGACCGGATCCTGATGCACCGGCCCACCCCAATCCGCTCGGTACGGTACCTGCAGGTTTGTCGCCAGCGGTCGCTTGGGGCTGCGGCATTCCCGGCGTGCTCTTTCTGCATCGGCTGTCCCTACCACAACGACGCGACGTGGCGCGCAATGAAACGCGACGACCCCGTAAGCTGGGCGGATGCTGTTGCCTTCGACCGAGCGATTCGCGGCGGTTTCCTTGGCAACCGGTCGGAATCGATCTATCTCCACCGATCCCTGCAGCCGCTTGAGGATGTCGACTTTCGCAGCGCTGAGGAACGCGGACAGCTGAATCTGTTCGGCAACGAATGCGAGGGTTTGTGCGGCGTCTAGCCGCCCGCCCGCCAAAAACCGGAAAACACGTTTTCAGGGTTTCAGGATCGTGTTCCTCTAATTTGCGATACAAGCGCGCCCGGAATGAATGCATATTTGGATAAAACCAATCGTTATTTATCTTGTTAATGGCGTCCTCGTTGGGAAAAGGCTGCGCCAAACCATAATCTCCGTTAGCAAACCTAAACTGGCTATAAAGTACTTCGCAATCATGTGTATTGTAAAGAGAATTAATATAAGATAAGGCGTCATGACAAGCCAGCCAATCCTGGCCGCTTATTCGAAGGTAAATATCTTCATCTGTATCATATTTGCTTAATAAACGATAGATATGAAGCTTCAATTTGTACTGTGAAGTTGTGAATTTATGAAGTTGTAAAAACTGTTAAGATGTGAAATATTATAATGTGAACTTTCGACTTTCATTCTTTTCATTCTCTTTGCTGGACTGTTGCTTAAATGGAATTGAAGAACACTTCTTAACTTTGCAGTGCAGGAGAGCATACAGTCTTTTTCACTTTGATATAACTGTGCCACTTCCCGATTTTCTAAGCTCTACATATTAAAGTGTCAATGAAATATTAATTCAAAGATGTATATTCTTGAAATGTTTTGTCTCTTTCGCCGATCGTCTCATTTAGCAACGTTTTGGTCATCTGCATTGCCTGCGGACTATTGGCCGCGATTTCACCCACAATCTGATTGGCGCGTGCCCAAAGCAAATCGTCTTTTTCGACCACCTCATGACAGAATCCAACGGATGACGCTTCATCGACTGGAATTGACTTTCCGGTCATCGAATACTTGGCAGCGAAAGCCGCTCCCAGGCGAAACGCCAAAAGTGGCGCCACCAACCCCGGAACCAAACCAAGTTTCGTTTCGGGACAGCCAAAAACAGCCTTTGAACCCCGTTGGCCGGCCGGCAATCCCGAAACCGGTTATCTCAACTGCGATGGCAGCCCCATCAAAACAGACATCCTCGCCCAACGCCGTTCGGGCCAGAACCAAACGCTTTGGGATCTGAGTTTCGGCAAACGCCCTCCCGTGGAATACTACGACCTCCAAGCCGATCCGGACTGCGTCAATAATTTGGCTGAAACCACCCCCCACGCCACTCGGCGCCAAGCCCTGCGAAGCCAGATGATGAACGAACTCAAACACCAAGGAGATCCCCGCATGTTCGGTCGTGGCGATGTGTAGACGAACTTTGCCGCCGTAGCTGTTCACGACCTTTTCGAGCACCGGTGTGAGCTGTTTGCAGGGGCCGCACCAGGGCGCCCAAAAATCAACGAGGACTAGAGCGCTTTTTGAGGTTTCCAATACATCGTTCGCAAAGGTGGCCGTCGTGCCATCCTTGATGATGCCGCTGGTTCCACCGGCTTGCGCGCCCGCTAATCCTGCTAGTCCACTATCCATTCCGTGTCTCCTGCGCACGCTTCGTATGCGTGGGCTAAATTCCGATGCCGTCAAAATTGAGGGCGGCTATTGTGTTGGGGAATGAGCACATTCAGGTGATGCGAATTTGGAATCCAGCTCGGCGAAAGTGGTCCGATCATCCCTTCAAATTTGACTTGAAGCACGTCCGCTTTGGAATCACTCACGGCAAAGTCTGCTTGGTCGAACAATCGAAGCCTGGCGACAACCGATTTTGGGTTTTGGATCCTCAGACGTTCAAATGGAAACGAGCCAGCGCTTCGGTGCCGCTGAGCGCAAAGACGACAGTTGCGGATGTTCGATTGCGTGATCTGAACCAGGACGGAAATTGCGAGATCATAGGTCTGGCAGGAACTTTGTATGGTAAAAGACCCTTGATTTTATGGGAGTGTTTTTGCAGTCTATAGCTAATTATATTATTAATAAAGATGATACAATAGCTGTTTCCAAAAAGTTTGTCTCTGATAAAGTTTAGTTCATCTGTGGTGTGAGGTTCAGAGCAAATTTTTAGGGCACAATCAACAAGGAAGATAACAACAGCTCTTTTAATTTGTGGGGGGTGATTTGATTTAAAATGTAGATATCTGTTGTTTTGTGTGGGTTTTCTGTAAATAGTAAAATTCAGCTTATCTCGCGTCTTCATCCGGTAATAGATTAACCAGTATGTCTTCACCGGGCTGCCAATGGCTGGAGACCTGTAACACTGCGGGTCCACTCAGGCCGCGATGCGTGAACAGGATGTCTTCTCGAAACAATTGGTCGTTGGCTGAGACTGTAGCATTGCAGCTGACACCGCTGATTCGGTCGAACGCGTCGTGAATCGCGCCAGTGAAAGTAAATGGCACCAGTCCCGCCCGCGTTTCGAGCACCTGGTGTCCAAACTGTCTTGCAACGCGGTAGCCGAAATCGGATGCGCCCATCTGTGCCCGAGCACGTAGGAGGACAGGATCGCCCGCCGTGTTGCCTCATCAAGCCCTCCCAGGCACCCGCGCAGATCTGCCGAGCTGGGCAGCCGGTCGAAAGCCGCGTCGACCAGGGCGCCCTCGGAGGCGCGGTCGATTGCCTGCGGCTCGGTCGGCACTTCGCGGTCCTCGCTGCGCAGCATGGTCAGGCAACGGTTGCGCAGGATGGTGTAGAGCCAGCCCTTGGCGCTGCCCCGGCTCTCGTCGAACTGATGCGCCCGGCGCCAGACCAGCACGAGGGCCTCCTGACCCGGACGGCGCGGGAGGGATCGAGGCGCCGGTGGACGGCGACCTCGTCTACGCCTCGCCCACCCGCCGCGCCTGTGGTTCGTGTCACGACGACATCGACTGGGACCTGCCGTACCGCACGAACCTGCAGACGATGCCGCCCCAGTCCCACGACGGTGACTGCGCGGGTTGCCACGTGGCCGACTTCTCGCCGCTCGGGACGCGCGGTGGTCATCTGCACCCCCTCGACGACACCTTCTGGGATCCGGGCCGGCACCTCACGCTGATCGGGCTCGACGACCGAGGCGGTAAAAATGGTATTTCAGACAAAATCTACCAACAACTTTCACAGGGCATGAAAACTGCCAAGTAGCATTGCTACTATGCTACCCCACCTTTGCACTTCGGGTTAAGCCTTTTATCTCAATATCTATATTTGGTCAGAAACTTGCAAAGAAGAGGAGTTTCGGGCCCATGCCCCTCCCCTCCAGAATATTCAGATGTTTATAATTGGTCCTTTTTTTATGTAATTTGGTTGTTTTTCACTTTTGTTTTATTTATTTTTTTGTTTTATACTTTTGTTTTAAAAAGTATTTCTTTCTATGGTCGTCTGTTCCGCAAGTTGAGAAAAAAAAAATATATATATTTATGTGATAAAAGTTGCTGTTTGATTAGCCCTACGTACTGCGTTGACTATAGAAAAATTCAAAATCTATTCTTTCCCTTTTGTCTAAGATATTTAGAAAATTAATTCAAAAATAAAATGTTGTATATTTTGATATTTTTTTTCTAGGATTGAATTTGGCTTCAGGTCTGGTCAATCAACTGAACAAGCTATTGCCGCACTTTTACTGAGTATTAATAATCTCTAAATGATAAAAATCAATGCAACGTGGTCTCCCTGCACAGCGGGCTGCCCATCAGCGTCGTCGACCTGGACCGGGCCGCAGCCCCCTACCGGATTGGCCTGGCGGCCGACGACGCCAGCTACGTCTTCAACGCCTCCGGCCAGGAGATCAAGCTCGCGGGGCTGCTCTGCGTTCACGACGCCGCCGGCCCCTGCGCCAACGGCGTCAAGGACAGCCAGCGCACCAAGACCCACGACGGGACGACCCGCACCCTGTCGGTCGTGTGGGGGACGACGGCGCTGGAGGGCTGGACCGCGCGCGCCGTCGTTTGATCAAATATTGTTGGTCAAACACCCAAAATGTGCTAGTTGAGCAAAATGTTAAATTGTTTGGCCACGTCGCAAAACATTGCACATCAAACATTCTTTGTCCCTTCTTTGCTTCCGTCAAGCAGCAAACGTTTTTGAATTTCTTCAAAAACATGGTGCAGTAAAGTAATGCTTTGTGACGTGACAAAACGATCAAACATTGTTGGTCAAACATCTGAAATTAGCGTGTCAATAAAATGTTTGACGTTTGGCCACGTCACAAAACAATGATTGACCAGCCCTTAAAGGTATCTGCACGGGTAAGGGCCGCGGCGCATCTTCCGCAAACGCCGATGCTTCCGCCAGATTAAAACCCGCCGCGGTCTGCACCAGCGAGTCAAAACCCCGGTACGCCTGCCACGGGCCGCCCCAGCCATACGCAGACAGGGACACATAGACCAGCCCGGGCACCTGTTCGGCTAACACCTGGGGTGAGAACCCCAGCCCGCTCAGGCCACCAGGTCGATATCCCTGTACAAACACGCGGGCCTGCCGTGTCAGGGCGAGCAGGCGCGCGCGGTCCGACTCAAGCAGCAGGTGCTTCTTCTCGTCCCAGTCGCACACCTTGTCGCTGCAGATCGGTTTGTTCTTCTTCGTGTCGAGATGGATCGAGAACTCGTGGGGGGTGGAACGCTTGCTCGTCCGGGAGCGGACCCGCACTGCGTTGCCGGTCGTCAGCTGCCCGTACATGCCCGCCGCGGAGATGCCGATGCCCTGCTGGCCTCGACTCTGGCGGAGCCGGTGGAACTTCGAGCCGTAGAGCAGCTTGCCGAAGATCAGCGGCACCTGGGCCTTCACGATCCCCGGTCCGTTGTCCTCGACGATGGGAGAAGAGGCGACGGCAGCTCGCCGTGCTGACCCGCATGCGCATGCTCCACCCGAACGGAGCGATGGCCCGCTTCAGCGGGCCGCCGGAGCACGCGCCGAAGAGGCTCAGCGCCTGGCACGCCCACCCGGAGGCACAGTGGCGGGAAGAGACGGTGGTCTGCGGACACTGGGCTGCGCAGGGCCTCCGGATCGAGCCGCAGATGCTCGGTCTCGACAGCGCCTGCGTCTGGGGAGGTCACCTCTCCGCGATGTGCCTCGAGACCGGAGAGCTGATCCAGGTGAAGGCGTTTACTTAACATGTAGATGTATGGAAGTTTTTTGGATGTTCCAATTTCTTTGATAGTTATTTTTCCATTCTGAATCCAACCAAAAACACACAGTGTTTTTGTAAACTTTCCTACAGATGTTGGATTATCTTTTAGTTGTAAAATCTTTTTTTGAATTTTTGATTTTATTTTTTCTACAGATTCATTTCGTTTGTTTTCTTGTAGTAAAGAAATAGTTTCAACTCCTTTCCCATATGGATAGTAAACAGATACACAAGGAGTGTTTACCTGTTTGATATCATGTAGGAATCTTTTGAACTAAAGCCTATCCATCTTTCAATCGTGATGATTTTCGTAGATATTGGTGTGCAACTCATGTATTTCAAACTCAATATACCATTCAAATCATTCGTTGTACGAAACCTGAATGTTGTGGTCCATGGCGTTCGAATTACATTCAAGTCTTTCCTCATCGATTTCTTCCACCACCTGTGCCCTTTCATCGTTCATCACATGGTGTTCGACTCGCTGATATTGAATGTTCATTTGCTAACGAAAAAGCCGTTTCACCTTACTATGGAACCTTATTTCAACGTATTGTAGTAATTTACTTCAGCTCAGGGTCTAAACGCACCCTTGGTCTCTCATTTTTTTATAGATACGAAGGTCATTGGCAGCTTGTTTTCCCTTGCGGGTGTGGGAAGAGACAGAACAATTTCAAATTTTTTCTTTAAGAAACAGGTGAAAACAAAAACCAAGATGATTTCCAGAGGAGGTTTGAACACAGGGTTCTTAGCAAAAACTCAGTCATGAATTTTAATTTTTTTTATAGCTAAGGCAATTCCTTACATCCCAGTAGTTTTAATTTTACTGTGTCTTTTTCCAAGGGTGCTGGCCGGGGGGGAGGCTGACGAACGAGGATTCTGAGCAGACGTTGGTTCCACGGCAGATCGAACGCGCATGAATCTGGACGTCGTCGACCGCGAAGATGATGGAGTCGTCGGACGCCGTGCAGACGCGAACGACTTGATCGTCGGCACTGGTGTTTTCGATGACCGTCTGAGCGATCGCATACACGTTGTCCGTGTTCACTTCGAGAGCGCTCAGGAAGGCGTTGCAGTCCACCAGGTCCGCGTCGGACGCGGGGATCCCGTCGGCGCCCAGATCGTGGACGACCGTAGAACTATACAACACGTGGTGGAACTGTGTGGCACACTTGACGCACCGAGATATACATCAGGCGAAAGATAGGGGGGCGAAAATAATCAAATGATGAATGAGACTCTAACAAATTAGAGGTGAGAGCGGAGTGTCTTAATAAGCATCCTGGAAATATAAATTTCCCATTATATTTTTGTCCGAATAAGTAAATATTTAATCTTAAGCCCATAAATTTTTATCTTAATATTTCGAAAAAAATTGTTAATGATTTAAAATTATATACTGTACCATTAAGTGACAAGGATGCGCGCTCAGGCTCAATTGGAGGGGGTGCCGCAGATCTAACCCCGTAATCTGCCCAAGCCGCTCGGCATGATCGGTGAGATAAGCGGCTGCTGCTTGGACTGCTGTGTGATGAGCTCGGGCGGCCTCTTCGTCATAGCGGAATCGCCATTGGCGGACGCGCTCATCGATCAGGTCTTGATCTCCAGGTGTGACGGCGGCTGCGGCATACACCCGACAATCGTAGGTGCGACAGGTGAGTGGTCTGTCGGCGTAAATAGTGCACCGGTTGTCTTTAAGCATCGGGCAATGGATCTACTGAGAAACCACGGCGCCATCAAATCCGCCAGTTGCTCTCGGGCCTGATACCGATCGCCTTCTTCGTCAAAGTTCAATCCCAACGACTGGCCCAGCGATTGAATCGATTGCGACGAACCTGTTGCGTTGCAGAGCGCACGCCACTGTTTGGTCGTAATAGCGACAACCATGACTCGCTCCCGATCGGCCGTTTCGAAGTCTCGACCGAAAGCACCAAAAACGTAGTTGCCGCACTTATCCCGATCAACTCCGTTTATCATCGTTTCCGCGATGTACCCGAGATTCCAGATTTCTACTCCAGAGAGTTCAATATTCCCATTCACACCATGGGCTACTAAAGTGATGCCATGAACAACTGTATGATGAGTTTGGAACATCACAAAGATCACAGAAGAGCGATTTAGCATGTGATAAGACGTCTCGAGTATGTGACCTTTTTTAGCGAGTTCTTCATGATAATAAGCAATATTTATATAAAAATCTAGCGCGCCGGCACAAATCCTTAAGTAAAACCTGATGAAATGACCAAAGACACAAGAAAGACGTAACCATAATCGGAGTAGCTGGTAGTTCCTCCACATTTGATTTCTTAGTTTCCTATTGCCTTTCCTGTGCTCCTTATAAGAGTGTCCATCAAAATTATCAATATAAAGAGGGATAAGACACAACCCTGCTTAACTCCTGATTTAATACAAAAACCAGTTGCTAACCTCATTTTCTACTTTAACCGCAGCAGTATTATTCTTGTACATAGCACTAATCACTTTAATGCATTTATCTGGTATACCATACAAGAATGAGACCTTTGCTAAAGCTCTTCTATCAACAGAATCAAAAGCTTGCTCATAATATATAAAACTGCTTTTTCTGGGGAGGACATTTTACTTGGCCAATAATTCGATTATTGGAAGAATAGAAAAAATAGAATAATATATCTCAATAGAAAAAATATACACATGTCTCAACGTGGACCCTTTTCGACGCACCGTACTATTATGCTCAAGCGCTTTAACTATCTTCTGTGCTCAGGCTGAACCAGAATCTCGAGGAGAAGAATCTTGAGCTATTAAGGGTATAGAGCGGCATGTCGTATTGGCTCTCTCATCCCTGGGAGGGAAGGGTAAACGATACAAGGAAGTTTATATTGAATGCGCGTATGGGACGCGGCCCGTCCGTTCATGCTCCCGAAGCGCCCGGACGGCCCACTCGACAGCGTCTGCACCAGTCAGACCAGCGTCGCGATCCGCGACGACAACGGCTTCGCGGCGGCGACGGATTTCTGCGACGGCACGCTCTCGCGCCTCGTGCTCGATCTGCCCGCGAGCCGCGCGACGCCCCTCGACCCGGACACGGTCCTCGCCGTCGACCGGCTCGTCGAGATCGTCGCCCCGATCGTGCCGAGCGCGACCGCCGAGCTGCGCGCCCCCGACGACGTGCGGGACGTAATCCATGTTCATTTCGCTGACCAGCGACGCGCGCAGGAAGCGGGCCAGGACGCCGGAGACATAGACCCCGAGCGTCAGCGCCGGAAGGATCAGGCTTTTGAGTGCGGTGATCGGGTCGCTCCACAATGGCGCATAGACCGAGGCCGAGGGCAGCAGGCGCAGGTTGACCGCGAACAGCAGGATCAGAAGGATGCCCAGCCAGAATGTCGGCACCCCGAGTGCCAGCGCGCTCCACCCGCTCAGGACCCGGTCCAACCAGGATCCTGGCTTCATCGCGCTGATGTGGATGGTATGGGTGGCGATTAGTGCGATGCTTATGTGCGACGAGACTTGTGTCACTTGCACTACCCGTGGCGGAGAGCATCTCGCAGCGGGCGGGATTCCATATTGCTCTTACCTTTTGTTGATCAGGTGGAATGGTGTCCGCGACGCCAAAACGTTCCCGAAGACGTTTGCCAGAGGTGGCAGCGAAGAGAAAATGGCGGCACTGCGATCTACTGCTGACGCTCACGCCATCGCGGAGATGACTCGAAACCATGCGTTCTTCTCCCTCCTCGGTACACTGAGAGCCGGAGGGTGAAGGAGAACAGCTCGCCGACGGTCAGCTCGTCCTCGAGGATCAGGTGTCCGCCGTAGCCGAGGATGACCACGCTGGCGATGCCGACGAAGAACGAGCCGAGGCTGGTGACCGCGGCCGAGGTGGTCAGTGTCGAGCGGATGTTCTCGAAGATGCGCAGCACGCCGCCGCGGAAGATCTCGTTCTCGCGCTCGAGGGCGTGGAAGCCCTTGATGATCCGGATGCCGCCCAGGGCTTCGGTCAAGCGACCCGTGACCTCCGCCTGGATCTCGCCGCGCTCGCGGTGACAAATGACTTGGAGCTAAATCAATTCCCATCGCATGTCATCCTGAAGTGAACCTTTAGGTTCAGTGAAGGATCTCGCCTCGATTAAATATTGTCACCCTGAGCTTTAAGCTTGTCCTGAGGCACTCGAAGGAAAGGGCGACCACCACTTTTTTATTCCAAAAAAACCATTCCTTCTTGCATTTATCAATTGTCTGACCTATATTTAATATTGAGTCGTTTTGGACCCTGAAATCACGGATAACGCCAGGTTTGACCGGGGGATTACTGAACCTGAGCCTAGTCAATTGGTTGGCAACCGTGGTCAACGCACCGAAAGACTGTTGCAGCGACGGCACGCGGAACGAGCTACCGGCTGATGCCCGCAGTGTCAACGAGTCGGTTGCGCGGAAGATCAATGTCGCTTTCGGATCGATAGTGTCTTCACCGATTTCATCGAAGTCTTCATAACGGCCCGCTACGTTCAACTCAAGCTTTTCACCAATAGGCACGTTGATTTCAACGAAGAACGCCGTGGTAGTTAACTTACCTTCCCAGTCCTGGGCGCCAAATACGAAGTCCAGGTTGTTGGTGGTCACACGGGCATCGATGGTCAGGTCACCAATCCCGGCGATGACGTCGGAGGTGACCAGGTCCGGTATGAAGTCCTTCAAGTAGCTTCCGCCGGAGCCCAGTTCTAGCGCCGTACCGTCCCCCTCAGCCCGGGCGTTTTCGCAATCTTGCGCCATCAACCGATACCAGATATCGTAGCAATACCTTAGCAACGGCCGGTCTTTAATAAGTTGATGCTGTTGTTCAAAGTAGGATTTTGAACCGGACGGCACCTCCTTGATGGAGGGGTCCATTAAAAAATCTTTACTCATCGTGTGCACCGCCCGAGCAGATGCTGATGTGTGGGATGTCGATGGGATATTCCGATCCCGATGCCATTGCCAACGGCTTTCGGACAACGCGGTTGGAGCTCAGCGAGTTCGTCACGTTTGTGGGAGAGGGAGACTAGTTACCGGTGCTTCAAGACCAGGTACATGTGCCGCGCAGCCGTTGCCAATTGTCATCCGGTTTCAGGTCGCCATCTCATGCGGAGCAATCGCGCGCTAGTGTTTCTCCATGTTGAAGACGCCGTCCCAGTCGGGGGCAGGTGGGGTTGCCGCAAATGTGATTTCGGGCCTTTATTCCAACCTGCCCGACTTGCGTTACTTGACGAATGCAACTGACTGCCGTCCCAATCGAAGATTGGAGCGGACGAAAGGCTGACCCACGCATGATCTTTCCGATCGAAAACCATGCCGAAATTTTCACACGCGCCGCTGACCGGCTTGAGCATCCCGATCAGCTCACCGACGAGGCGATCCTGCAATGGCTTGTTTCGCTGGAATATCTTGATAGCCGGGGCGATCCCACCGATCCTGGCGCCGGCGCCAACCGCATCGCGCTGCTGCGCCTGCTACTACTACTACTACTACTACTACTACTACTACTACTGCTGATACTAAACTACTCCAACTACTACTTCAATTGCAATAACTTGTGTAGCTTAGAGTATTAAGATGAAAAGGGTGTCAAAAGGGGTCAAAAGGGCACATCAGCAATGTTTTTGGAACTACTTACTGCATCAAGGGGAACCTTCCGGTGCATAATGAGGGAGATGTTCAACTGAACTAAAGGCAACATGTACCAGAACTACTGTGATACTAGTGCTATCAAGGCCAAGTCTATGGAGGTAAATTTGAGGGCATCTTAAATCACTGAGCAATCTGTTTTAGATTATTGCCAAGAAAGACATTTACTTCGATCAAGACTAGAGAAATTGATTACGCAATTAACTTGGTACTCTTCATTATCCGTCCAGATAGCTGGGCCTGTTGGATCCATCATGCTATATCATCGACAACACGCTTAGCAACCATGTCAAATCACTGTGGTGTGCGTGTTGTCAGAAAGACGCAAAGAAATTCCCCAGCAACAAAGATCTCAAGGCATAGCAACTGTTTTCTTTTCTATCACCATCTGTTATAGAATTCTTATGACGCTAAAATCAAGAAAATTCCATATGACTATGAGGCGACACGGGCATTAGGCTTTTCACTAATCTTAACTTACCCGGATGTAATCTGCCCTAAAAGCTAAATTGCGGCCTCTTTACGAGGACCTCTAGCTATTAACGGTTTCATTTATAACATAATGTACCCCAATAGCTAGTTATGATTAGAGCTAAAACTCTCACCATATATTTAATTCATATACAATTATTTTGTACGTTTTGCGGATGAGAATTTGCCAAATAGCGTCCTTTTCGGCCATTTATCGTTTACGCGCTGGGCGAATGGGTGTGGATCGGACGCGGCGCCCTGGGCGAACGCGACGGGCGCATCGTGCTGTACCGCCGCGAACGAGCCGAGCTGTTGTACGAGCCGCCGGACGAGGGCGAGGCGCCTAGCGCACTGGCGGCCACCCTCCTGGCCCAGCTCGAGGAGCGCGGGGCGTCGTTCCTGGCAGAGCTCTCGGCCGCCGCGGGAGCGCCGCCCCAGCGTGCGCTGCTCGACGCGTTGTGGGAGCTGGTGTGGCAGGGGCGCATCACCAACGACACCTTCGCACCGCTGGTTGCAGAAGCTCCAGACCTAGCTGATTGTCTCCGGCGCTGAACTCGAGTGTTCCAAGACGATACAAATCTCTGGCTATCTCTTGTGCAGCAGCACCACGTTCGCGATCTTGCGCCAGCGCCTGCTTAAAGAACTCCCTAGCTGCATCAAACTGTGCCTGCTCGCGCGCCAGTTCCCCACGTTCAATCAAAAGGCTGCTGATCGCTGCCGGTGTTGCCTCGCCATCGATCACCTCAGCAAGCTCCAAAAACCGCCGCGCTTCTTCGAAGCTACCGTTATAGCGATGCATTAGAAGAGCCCGAGCATGTACCACACGTTGGGGTCGCGGGGATTGATGCGGATCGCTGCTTCGAAATCGGCGGCTGCGCCCTCGATGTCCTTCATGCCCGAGCGAATCGCCGCCCTCTGGGCGTAGGCGTGCGCCTCGTTGGGGTCGAGCTGGATCGCCTTGCCCAGGTCGCTGAGCGCTCCGTTGTCGTTCCCCAGCTTGGAGCGCAGGAGGCCTCGGTTGAGCCAGGCCTCCGAGAGGTTCGGGTCGAGCTCCAGGGCTCGGTTCAGGTCTTCGACGCCCGGCTTGTGTCCGCAGTGCCAAGCGACCAAACTCCTCAATCAACCAGTGCCTGATAGGTCAGCACGCGCAGCTCTCGGCGCAGGGTGTAAGCGCTGGACGGGATCAACTGCGTCATCATGATGACCGTAAGATCCTCCAAGGGATCGACCCAGAACACCGTACTGGCCAGCCCGCCCCAGCCATATTCGCCGGGCGTACCAAGAATGCGCGCCTGGCTCGGCTGCAGCATGACAGAGACTCCGAGACCATAACCGATGCCCTCCATCGTGGTTTCGGAGAAATGCGGTTGCCCCATGTTAACCAGTTATGTTGGAATCTAAACAATCCTGCTCTCTTATTGTTTACCCAACTTTTAGAGCGCTGGTCGTTTTTTTTGCTGATTATTTATAGGCCATTAATCTCAGTT
The DNA here is from genome assembly GCA_010016025.2 of Alatinidae sp. Z8VKAUB7J3. NCBI lineage: Eukaryota > Metazoa > Cnidaria > Cubozoa > Carybdeida > Alatinidae > Alatinidae sp. Z8VKAUB7J3. The sequence continues at coordinate 102,630,637 of JAAAKM020721499.1, forward strand.
TGGAACTCGTCTAAGAATGGCAACCGGCATATCAAAGTTGTTTACTGGAGTGTAGCTCACTCCTTTCTTTTAAGCATCTCTTGCTTCTAAAAACGCATATTTAACGAATACCTTTAATAGAGAAGCACGATATCTTGCTAAGGCAAATGCTGTGTTTATACATATACAAAACAACACCAGCGTCTTCTTCGTCGCGGACGACGGGACGCACGGGAGCGAGCTATGGACGACGGACACGACGACCGGCGGCACCGTGCTCGTGAAGGACATCCGGCCAGACGGTGACGCAGCGCCCACGGAGCTGACGGAGTTCGGCACGGAGCTCTTCTTCACGGCGGACGACGGGTCGAGCGGCCGCTCACTCTGGTCGTCCGACGGCACGGCGGCCGGCACGGTTCTCGTCAAGGACGTGCGGGCTGATGGCGATGCGGCGATCGAGTCGCTGACCGTCGCCGGGGACCGGCTGTTATCAGTAATATGCAGATAATGATCTGTTCTTCGGAATGTTTGGATTACGTCAGCCCTACTCTCTTTTACTTGTTTTCAATTTGATTCTGATCTATTTTAATCACGGGTATCTTTTGAGTTTCAATGATTTATTGACGACGATTTCTGATAATTTTCCGCTAAGAAAATTATTTAAGTTTATTCCATCGAATTTTAAGGTTAAATTTAGCTTTTTTTCTTTGAAAAACTTATGAAATTAATTTACGTGTTTCTTTTTGACATAAACTTTTTCATTTGAAAAGAAAAGAGTGAAGCCTTGGAAGAAACGAAAGAGCAAAGAATGAGTCTTTGGAACGCCATTCCCAAAATAGCCTTTGGCAACTAATATGTACGATCCGGAACACATACCTCCGCCAAAATGGCCGCTTCGATTCTTTCGATGGTTTTGTCGCCCTGATTTCCAGGAAGATATAGAAGGCGATTTGCACGAACGCTTCGAAAATTATCTGAACGACTTCGGAAAGAAAAAAGCGAATTGGCTTTTTTTCAAGGACGTCGTTTCCTTATGCCGACCTGGCCTCGTTAAAACTATAAAATTTCGGTGCCGTAGTGCGGCCTGCATTTGACAACGGGTGCATATAAGAACGGCGTCATCAGCGAAGTGCCAAGACAGATCCACAACATCACTTACACATTGAAGTTCATTTCACCGGAATCGAAGCTCGGACGCCCGCTGCTTTGAATCGTCCTTGTCCTCGCAGTCTTGTCACTCCCGGTCCACGACACTCGCACGTAATATTCTCCGCCGCGAAAACGCAGCCCCTTGGAGTCCACTATTCCTCCGAGATCAGTTTCTGCAGGCCAGTGACTCTCCAACAAGTGGGCCCGGGGGCGCCCCTGAACAATGACGGCATACTCGCGACCGCGGTCAACATAAGTCGAAACTTCGCGTGAAGCGAACAGCGCCTGCAACGTGGTGGCGATGTTGCCGGCACTGATACCCAGATCAGCCGCGCGCGCGCGATCCAGTCGTAAATCGAGTTGCGCCTGGTTCTCTTCGAAGTCCACTTCCGGGTTGATGAGTTTGTCGTTGGCCTCGGCATGTTCGAGCAGTTCAGCCGCCCAGGCTTTGACCTGTTCAAAATCCGGCCCACCTACCACGATCCGCAGCGGCGTGGTACTCGCTCAGGGCGTGCTGGAGCTGGTTGACATCCATGTCCGCGTTGATCCACCCCGGATTGGTTGTGTCCATCTCGTCGAGCTGGAAGGAGACGCGGAGGGCATTGGCGAGCTGGGTCTGGATGCCCTCGGGGGAGTCGGCGGGCGCTTCGTCGGGATTGACGGGGTCCGACGCGCTGATGATGTCCGCGTTGATGCCCTCGCCGCCCTCTTCGCCGTCGGCGCCGTAAGAGACATACTCGATCTGGGCGGACTTGACATCGTCCACGATGCGGAGGCTGTTTCGGACGGAATTTTCTTGCAAGTGGATGCCGATATTACCTTTGAAGAAATACGAAGCGTGCCTGCGAATACGGTCATTGAAGTACCCGTAGAATTAGAAATCGACTTCAATTATTTGCCCTATTTGGAGCGTATTCGATTGAAGTACAAAGACCAGAGAGCCGATAGCTTCAAAGACATTGATGTGATTAGCTTGACAGGCGACAACAATTATACTGCTTTTATTTTGCCTTTTGACAAGGGAACAGTGGTGAATTTTTACTTCGAGCTACAAGACAATGGTGGCGCAAATTTCTTGTCGCCATAGTAAAGATTAAGGTTATTTACATGCAGACAGCTTGTTTCATCTTCCAGCAGCATGGGTGTAGCAGACTGCGTGAGTTTGCCCATGTCGAAAGCGTGCGTAGGCGTTTCGCGTGCGTTTACTTCATTTTCTGCATCTACATTATTCGGCTGCACTGTACTTTTCTCTCAGGTTGTTACGAATTTTAATAGCGGCCAGGTTTAGCACAATAATTATTAGCACCAGTAGCAGTGCTGTAGCATAAACCAGTGGTCTAGCTGCTTCTACATTAGGGCTTTGATCTGATGATTGAGGTATTTTAAATAAAATAGCTATCTCGAAATCTTTATCGAATGGATATGGGGAAAAGGATATGGGGGGGGGGGTAATTGACCTCCAATCTCTACTTACTCTTAAAAAGTGGGCTAGAATTTTCAATTTCCAATAAAAAAAACACCTCTGAATTATTCACAAATAGCCCTTACAAAAGAACCATTTATGCCCCCAGGGCACAACTTACAATAATGCCCCTGGACCCTGGGGGTTTTGTCAGCCCAATATTTTTTGACTCAAAAATTCTCAAGATTTTCTTCAATCTTTCCACTCCCGCTGACCAACAGGGCGTTGCTGGAAGTGACAATTTCACTTTTGATCTGTTCTTCAATTTCCCGCAGCTTATTGGTGAAGTCTCGCGGGCGTTTTCGCTTGAGAATCCCATAAATGGTCTGGCGCATGAGAGGAAGGACATTTTCAACTTCGGTGTCCAGTTTTTTGTTGCTGAGGACCAATAAAACGGTGATGTTGATGAACTGTCCGGTTTCTTGTTCATCTTCTGTCAAAGGAAGGAAAAACGGTTCCAGTCGATACACATTCTTAATGGGGACGTTTTTCCAGAATATTCTTCTTGTGACTACTTAAGAAGAATTTAGAACAGACATTTAAAACCTCAAGCTTTCAAAACCAAGGAATTGAATAGTGGCATATCAGATACCTTTAAGTACCTTAAGCCGTGAATATTGGAATAAAATAGGCACTTTCTTCATAAAAGTAAAAATTATATTCTTGTCTACAAAGGGAGTTTATATTTGCATTTGCACTCAAAGAGTCACTAAATATATTAGAAGTAGAGCTAGTAAAACAATTCAATAAAATTAATACTAATTGCAGATTACTAAACATTTCTTATGGATTTCCCATTATATTGAATGATTAAGTTACTTCTATTGGGATTTCTATATTAAAACTAGCGACTAAATATGTAATTTAGCAATGCATAATAAAAATTTTAGTTAATCCGGATAATTAACTAATCCTAGATATAGAGTAATCAAATAAAACGTTTAAAATTTTTTATATTTATCTTTTTCTAATTCTCATATTAACCCCATATATTTAATTCAGAAGTAACAAAACTAATCCTATAAATATCAAAATTAGCCTTTAATATATCATTGCTCTGGCAACAGTCTTGTTTGATATTTTTTTGTTGACTTTTATCTTTCTTTATTATTCTATATTAACTTCGTAGATGGTTCCTTTAGTATTCTTAGTCATTTCTGACTGAACTTAATCTTTTAATTGCTGGTAATTGCTGGTAAACCGAGTTATTGTTTTCTTTTAGATGGATGCTTATTTTAAAAAAGGTAAAGTCTTTGTCAGGTGAATTCTGTGGCATTGCCAAACAGCATAAATTATTAGCATATAAAGAGATTAAACAATTAAGAGATTGTGTTCTATTAAATTTTCAGCAGCTGGAGCTTTGTTATTTTTTAATCCTTTTAGTACTGTCGCCAATTCTTCCTCACAAAACGAATCTTCCTTCACATCCAAGCTATCACAAGTTTTTTCGTTTTCTTCTATGTCTTTTCTTGCAATTGTTTCTTGGTTTAGCACATTCTCAAAATGTGCCATTCATCTCTCTTTAAATCTTTCCTTGTCACCAATTGTGACCCAGTTCCTATCTTTAGCTGGGACAAGTCCGGATCGACTACTCCCTCTCAATTTATTAACATGCCAGTACAATATTTTACTATTTGATAATCAGCAGAGGTCACAGAGTTAAAAACAGGCACATAACGATAGCGGTCAAAAGTTAGCGCCAGGGCCTCCAGGTACAACAATTCCTTCTGCGTCTGGTATTCCTGACTGTGCTTGAATGCCAAATCCAGAGCGGCATTAAGGCTCAATATTCGGGCCCCAACTTCGCTATTTGCTTCGTAATCCAGAAATTCGAAGGCATCACTGTTGAGAGGGTAAGAACTCAAATCGATGGTTTTTTCTTCATCGATAATGACTTCAGAACTCATACCCGGGACCAATGAGGGCTAGGCCACAAGCTGAAGAAAAAATCCATTACTATCGAACGCGCCTTTGGTGACCTCCCTGAAATTCCGATCTTCATCAGTCAACTCAACCAGGTCTGGACGAACCTGCTTGACAATGCCATCGACGCCGTCTCGGAAAGCGGTACCATTCTCATCGAAACAGAGAGTACGTTAGACCACGCGCTCATTCGCATCATCGACGACGGAACGGGCATCCCCCAAGATGTACAGCCACGCATCTTCGAGCCGTTTTTCACGACGAAGGATGTAGGCGAAGGCAGTGGCCTCGCCTTCGAGCAGAGCCCCATCGAGAGCGTCACCATCAAGGTGCGCGGATTGGGTGAAGTTAAGAAACTGTCGACCCTGCCACGCAGCACCGCATCCGGCACGGCCGAACCGGTCGGGACAGGCCGGTGCGTGTTTCGTGTTGCTGACAAGCTCGACACCTATGAGACGCCCTACTACCGCCGCGATCAGCTGGTGCCGGACCAGCGGTTGAATGGCCCTGCAATTTTGCTTCAGCAGGACAGCACCACCGTCGTGCCGCCGGACTGGACATTCACCGCGGACCGATACGGATTTTTACCTGTGAACGTAGTCTCAACCGGATTAGGCATTTTTTCTGAAAGTTTGGGATTCTTATAGACGGTAATAGTTTTATTTAACAGTGTTAGCAGACACGAAAATTAATAAGCGTCCATTAATAGTTGTAGACAATGTAAACTCTGTTAGATAGTCGAATTCAAATCAAATTAACTTATTTGTGAAAGCTCTATCTTAAAAAAAAATAAGAAAGAAATGGTGCGCCTTAATTCTGATTTGTATAGTTTTCAAAAAGAAACTTTTACTTGGTCGAATTCTGTCTCCTTCCAGTCTCAGCTTTTCTCTTTTCTGTTTTTCCAAGCTGACTCGTCTCACGTAAAATAGTTGAATCATCAAGAGCAAATAGGGTAGCAAAGAATTGAATTAATTTTATATTCTGGACGCTCTTCACACAGTCAATACCTTTAAAGTCTTAAATTCAGAGAACGGCCATTCCGTTCCAAATGGATCCTATTAAAATCAGGGAGATTAATGATTATTATGCAGATACATTAGTGTTAATTTCTAGCATTCTGGGGAACTACCTTTGTAACTAAAGCGATTTTCCCTTCGAGTTTGGAACTCTCTTCGTCGTCGGGGTATCCAAGCGAACGAAAGAAACAGTGAAACGAAAAAAAGAGGGTTGGGAATGGAACACATTCCGTCAAGAACTTGGTAGATTCTGATAGCTGTTGTTGTTGCGTTTTGTCAGGTCCTTCACCTCATATCTCTCTTCGAGCGTCGGATTTAGCAGCAAAAACAAAGATATCGGGGTGTGTGACATTCAATACACCGGTGGAAGGTACTAACAGTGACCTGTGATGATTCGCCTTCCTTCTGTCTTGATACTATTGACATATGTGTAATAATTTCTGTTCGTCTTAAGTTTTAATGTTGCTCCTTACTTGCAGTTGAAAAGACTTGTTTCTTTTAAACATAATTTCTGATTGTTTTTTTTTCAACCTTAATTTCTGATTGTTTTTTTAAATAATGCTAGAAAATCCAGCGCCCTTCCAGGAAAATATCTTCCCCCGTGACAAATTCCTCCATGGAAGTATCCTTCCACGTAATCCCTTCCCCCAAACACCAGAAAAAAACCCTTGAAAACGTCTGTATACTTCCCAATAACTAATATTATATGTAAACAATGGTTTGTTACTTTTCCTTTGATGAAAAGTAACCAAAAATCAAGGCAAAACAAAGGCTTTACACCATGCCGCCCCCACACCCACATGTTTTGCCGTTCCCAACCCGCCGGTTCTAACGTGTACTCGACCAAATGAAATCATTTAGAGCCAAAATTATTTCATTAAGGCTTTTATCAAAAGAACCGGTATTACGCACAAACCAAAAAATTCACACCTAAACCCAATTTAATACAACCCTTTTTCAAAAAGAGAACTCTTTCCTTCAACTCTCAAAGCGTAACACACATGACAGTCATTTCGACCGCCAACGACGGCTGACGCAAATGGATGACCAAGGTCTTGGATACCCCACCAATCTCTACCCGTTCCGCCACCGCCCAATTTGGAAGCGGTGCTGCGGCGCCTAAGGATTGGCAATACAACACGTTCCGCAGCCACGGCCACAAACCAATCCCAGCTGCCAGCAACACGAGAACGAGACAGGTCAACCCTTGATTCCGAGTGAGCGGTTCCGGGCTCAAGGCGATCATCCAGACGACCGCTCCCATGAGGACCACATCGCTCAAATAGAAAATCCAACTTTTATTGGATGTTTTCCAGGTCAGCTGGTGTTTATCCCCTGGAAAATACCTCCCCTGGTAATTTCCACTCCCCCTTGGAAAGCTCCCCCACAAAAAAATTGAGCAGCCAAAGAGAAAGTACAAAATAGGCACATCTTTTATTTCAGTATAATGTCCAATATAGTTTTTGGTTAAAACTACATTTTCTTTAAACTATATTAATAACAAACATGCCCCTCAAAGTAGATGGAGTAGTTCTTTTATTGTCATAATACCTATGTTTTTTTAGACTACACGTTTTTACATTATAGGGCGATGCCTTTCAGGCGGCAATCGGGCCGATGCACGAGGCATTTCATTATCATCGTGGCGGATTCGACCTGCCGGGCGATGCGCTGTCCGAGGAGGGCGAGGACCGCTTCGAGGTGTCGGTCAAGAGCCTCAAGATTGTCCGCCAGAACGGCAAGGCGCTGCTGGAGAGCGCCAAGGGCCAGGTGCCGATCCCCGACGACATCGTCGACCCGGTGGCCTGGATCGTCGACGCCCGGCAATTCTCCGGCGACGAGTTTGCCGCAGCATTCCCGGACTTGGCCGATGCCTTATTGGTTCAGTCTACAAAATCAGGAATTACCTTCCAGGATCGAATCTTCTTTTTTGACCAAAATACGGATGGGATTCCTCATAAAACGTTTAGTAGACTCAAGAACATCCTCAGATACAGTGGCAGACACCAGGATGACCTGAATATCTTCAGAGAGATGCCTAAAAACATCATAGATCTTATCCTTGAAACCACGAGACAACATCTGATCAGCTTCATCAAGCACAAACAGTTTTATGTACTTGGTATCTGGAAAATGGCATCTGAAATTATTTTCAGACAACAATCTCCGATTAACATATGCACGGTACCTAATACGACTTCTTCTCCGTTTTGTGTAGCTGCACCATTACGTAGTTCCTTTCCTACGAGAACATCAGCTACATTCTTAATACGGACTGGTACACCTTGGTGGTTATCAAGAATTATTTCTTTTATTTCATCTAAATTTGTGACTTGTCCGGGAGCTCTAACTAGCAGCTGTTCACCATTTTTTTCAATATAGCCTGCCCCAACATTAATGTTGTTTCTTTTTAGTGCGGTTATTATTTCCTGTAAAGTTAATCCAAAAGAGATTCCTAGCTCGTTCTTTCATTGTCAAAGCAGAACCCGACCACTCAACCTCGCCTCCAGTTGATTGTGAAGGAAGGCGATGCGTGCCACTACCTCTACCAAGTGGCGGCAGGCGCTGTCACCGTGTTCGGACGCGACAGCACGTCTACGTCCGAGGTTTGATCGTGTTGATTGGTTGGATTTCATTGGCTCACGTGCCAAGCATTGCTTTCGGTAGAAACCAATCAGCATCCGGGACATGGAGAAAGGCGAGATGTTTGGCGAAATCAGCCTTCTGACCGTTGTACGTGTTGTAAAGACTATTTGACTAAAAGTATGTTTTGGGTAGGACAAGTCCAAAGGTGACAATCCTAGGGAGAAATTTCCCCCTCCCCCACTGGTCAGTCTGACCCTGCTTGCTTTTTGAAGAGCTTCTGTATTTATTTACTCTTATTTCTAGTGAACCAATATATGATGAGAAGGATGCATATCCTTATAATTGCTCTCAAAGGCAGGAGTTTATTGAAAAAGGAATGGGTGAGTTTTGTTCATTTTTTAGGCTAAAAAAGGAAGAACATTCGTAAAGAATACTTTAACCCTAGGACAAGAAACAGCCCACTAGTGGGGAGAATCACGGGATTTTGAAGCGAGATTCTCCCCGACCTCGGGCCGCAAAAAAAAAGCGCCAAACCATCTGCTACCCGGAGCCGGGACCCGGGAGCAAGCGGACGATGCAATTTCAACAAACAGCGACTTTCCCCGAACTTCGGTCGAGGGAATGCCGCATTTGCCGCTCGGTAGCCGAAAAATCGTCCAATTCGACGCGACAACAATAGTCTACCGCCTCGGATCCCGGGCCCGTACGGGGACGCACTTCTCGGCGCACCAACGGATCACCGCCAATAAAGCCCAACAAGACCATAAGTGAATCTCAGAGTAAAGCTCATTCAATTCGTCATCCTCATAGCCCCAGTTTGGCAATTCCACCAACCACCAAAGTGTCGTCCCCCAGCCACTATAAGATGATGAAAGATAACCGCTCAAACATACTACAAAGATTAAAATATAAGTCGCAACATGGGCAATTATAGCCAACTTATGAACCGTCGGAGTCAAAGCGGGTGATGAGATCGGTGCTGGGGGTATCCTGAGCCTGATAACTAGCAGCACGAACAACAGGTGAACACAACAAGGCGTTTTTCCCGAACTTTCAATCCGATCTAAGCGCCCATTTGTCGCAATTCCTGGAGGGCAAGGAACTGGCTGCGCTGCAATCCGCTTCCACCCTGGATGCCGACATCAACGACTGGACCGTCACCGACCTGGGCGGAACGCGCCGCGAAGTCGGCGGCAGTCTGGCGAGTAGCGGTGCCGCGATGCTCGGCGCCACCCAGGGCGGGTCGTCAAGCGGTTACGGGACGGCTGCGGCGTCGGGGACAGGCACGCCCGGCAGCATCAATACCGGCCTCTTCTAAAATAAGACAACTTTTCTCAGGCTCGTAACTTTTGGTGGGCAAGCCTAAACTTGATGACACTTATATATTTAAAATCAGCATTAAAATAAAATTCTTTTGATGTAACTATTCGTATCAAAATTCCATTTTTTAAGAGTTTTGGTTTTAATTCAGCCGGATCACTCCTTACTGCAGTTCGTTATCTCGAACTATTTGACCAGATTTGTCTTGAAGGTCCTTGGAAAGATGGTCCTTGATTGTCATGATATGGTCATTGGGAAGAAGTAAAAAATTAAACTGAACATTATTGCTTTGACGTTGTGATAATCTGATAAATGTGATAAATGTTCAACTCTGCAGTTAATTTTATTACAAATTCAGCAACGAACAATCATGTAGTCTTACTGAAACTCACACAAAATTACTAGCGGCTCAAATAGGCTATAGTTTCAGATGCTTCAACACTGATACTCAGAGAAAGCTAAGGAACAGAAACATCCCTCAAAACTATCAACGGAAAGTAGCCCTCGCTGTTAAGATTCTATACCACTATTATCGCCTGAAAAGACGTTTTCAATGCAATATTTTTTCATTGACTAATGAATTGATTGATTTCAAAGAAACTTTGGAGTTCTCTTCAAAATACAAGTTAGCGAAATATCCATCTGACGCAATTAACCTTCTACGAAGTAATACATTGATCAATTTTAGGTAAGTTTGTTCGTAATTGGAGTGATTATTAAGCAAGGCATATGCGACAAATCCTTCAAATGGCATTGTCTGTATTGCTTCAACAAATTTTAGCCGCAAATCTTCTGTCGCATCACTAAAATGCATACCCCGTTTTTTAATTAATTCGCGATCACCGTCTGACCATGGGCTATTTGTGTTTATATTTGGTTGCCAAGTCAGTATTGGGGGTAATGTAACTTTGTTTTGCTACAATATTCTGTGCGTTTTTAATCTGCATGATTAATAAGTCGCCGATTGGGACTTGGCGATAATTTTGTTGGCTATTGTTTATTTGACATATATTTTGAATAGTTTTAACTTGCGGCATTAGCCTTTTCATTAAAGGTGCTAAACGTGGGTTGCATTCTATCGTCAAATTTACTTGAAATTTTGGATAAATATTCTGCACAAACCGTAAATAGAATATTACATCGCCGATGGGCTTCAAATGCTTCCCTCTCCAGTAATCTCTTAATAAGTATATTTTCTACCTTATGAAGGATGCCATCCATATCCCAAGTGGTGCCAGCTTCTTTTGCAAACAATATCTATTCTTGGGGGCCGACAAAATGTAAAGTGAACTGTGGTTACCACTAGTTAAAACAAAATATACTAGAAGACAGATATTCTAGAAAGGACAAATGCTCTTTTCCTGCTGCTCGTTTAGATTTCGGCATTCAAAGCTTTACAGGTGAGTGGCTAGGATGTACTTGTTGAACAGCTTTATTGTCGGCAATCAGCTCTGACTGCCTCACCCACCTGCAGACCAGTGCCTTTGGTCGAGCAGTTGCTCCCTCGATTCCAAAGATTTGTCTCGTGATTAACGACGCACGCAGGTTTTGAAGCATCCGGTCCCAGTCGTCTACGCCGTGAGATTTTGCCAGTCGCTTCAGGGGTGTGACGTAGCCATCGTATTGGTCACGACCATTCTTCGGAGTGCGATGTTTCCGAATGACAAAGCCTTCTGTCGGCTCTCCCTGATCGATCCAGACTCTGATCAACGGTTCTGCCAACTCGGCTGATCCTCGGCTTGTTCGTTGCGCTGGAGGGCAATGCGATGCGGATTGCCAAGAAGGAACGGCAGGGCTGGCACATGCAAACCGTTATCGAGGCGCAAAATGTCGCGACCGCGGAGGAAATCTACTATGCCCGGGCCGGCACGGGACAATCGGGTGTATCCCGTTCGACGGCCGGTGGCGAGGGCGAATTCAGGACGGCGCCGAGACCGTCACACGGCCAGACATCCGAGTCGGGCCCGGCGCTCGGGTTGCTGGGTTTTCACGAAAGACACTGATTCATGCGTGTTCTCAGCGTGCGTTTCGAGGGGAAAATGCCACGCGAAGACAGGCCGATGGGGCCGAAATCGGCCCACTGAGAGAGAATGTCTCTTTTCTACGGGCATCTGGAAGAGGAACTGTCCTTTCGGGTCTGATCGCGAGGCGTCACCACAATGCCAACCCGTCCCGGACTTGCTCCAGCCTGCCCCGAACTTGATCCGGGGGACCTCATGACCGACATCCGAGCAAGGCCAGATCAGGTCGGGGGCGTGTGCCGCGTGACGGCCGCATCGGATCAGGTGTCGCCCTGAAAGCTCTGTTGAACCAACTGACAGAGATACTAGTGACTGAGATGAAATTTACTTACAGTTACAGGAGCAAAAAGACAAGGTCACAGGTAGAAATTTGGCGCTTTTACTAAGAAATTTCAATGTCCACGTTGGTAGAAATAAGGATAAAAGGTATCCTAGTCTAGGTAAATTTGGTCTAGGAAAAGAAAACAGTAATGGCAACAGACTTCTGCAATTTTGCAGGCTATAACAACCTAGCTATAACCAATACAGTGTTTGGTCATAAAATGACCCATAAGTTGACATGGTACTCACATGCTTTCGACCGGCTGCGAGAGTGGGAGTGCTGGCCGGTTATACGGGACCATTACGCCGCAAAAGACATGTCAGAGCGCGATATCTATAAACACATCAAGGCGCTTGTAGAGGAACGCCACGTCAGGTGGGGTCGGGCCGTCTGATGGCTATCGAGCAACTGGCTGACGGTCGCTGGAAAGTCGATGTTGAACCCATCAAGGGCCGGCGTTTCCGCAAGACCTTCAAGACCAAAGGTGAAGCCCAGCGCTTCGAAGCGACCTGCAGGACGAACTGCATCGACTCTCCAGCGACAACGGCTTCACCTTCCTGTGCGTGAAGGTCGTGCCCGACGCCGAGTCGTCTCGCCTGGCCAAGCAGGGTCAGCTGCCCCCCCTGCACGTCTCCTTCGCCAGCGACGTGCCCTATTACCCGCTGCGCTTCAGCAGCCATCAGGGCGTGTTCGACGTGAACCTGACCCTGCTGACCGACGAGCCCCTGGACTACGACGTCAGCAAGCACACGCTGGCGAAGATCAACTGGGCGAACTCGCGCTTCCGCCGCAACGCCGAGGTCAAGGCCACCGAGCTGCCGAAGACGGGTCAGGAACAGACCGCCCTCGGGGATCTGCGCCGCGAACACCTCGCGGCGATCCGCGAGGCGCTGCCATTCCGGCGCCTCGCCGCGCTCGACCCAGGTCTCGCCCAGCAGTGTGTTCCGCGCCGCGCGCAGCATCTCGTCATTGCCCTGGGCCGCCAGCCATTCCCGGGCGATCTGTTCCCAGCTTTTCCAGCCGATGGGCGAGTAAAGCGCCGAGAGGTGATAGCCGACATGATGTGGATCGGCGGCGGTTGCGGTCGCGCGCCATTCGCCCGCCTCCAACATTGCCGGACCTCGTGACTCAGAGCTCTTATTTTAAATCTTGATTGGCATTAAGCCTCTGATTTTCCTTTTAAATCTATCTATTGATTTTTAGAATGTTGCTAGACCTCATACCATATGAGCTCTTGGCTCTTTCGACCTCGTCACAAATGCCATATGAGCTCTTAGCTCTTGTTTGCCAGAAGAAAGATCGTGTTTTTTGTTGTTTTTTGTTTGTTTTTCAGAGGTGATCATATCGGCCCAGTTGTCCTGGAATTTCGCGAGAGGGCACATTCGAACGGAAATTGAAAGTTCTAGGAAAATATAATAAAAAATTTCGTCTATAAAATTGTATGTTTTTTTTCGTCAATGACGAAAATAATTATATAAATTTTGACGAAATTAAAGATTTCTCATTTCGTCAATTTTTAACTTTTGACGAAGTTGACGAAATTGACGAAGACTTTGGAAGCCCTGATATTGATATATTACTAATAAAATTTCTAACGTTTGTTAATAGTTACATTTCCTGTATTTTTTTTAACTTTTACATTTTTATTCAAATTGACAAACTAACAGTATATATAATTAATTTATAATCCATTAGTCTTCCGTCGCGACATGGCTGCCGACCAGCGCGTCGGCCAGGTCCGTCCCGGCGTCCGTCAGCACGATATTCAAGGCGCGCCGGTCGCCCTTGTTGGCTTTCCGCTCGATCAACCCCCGGGTCTCCAACCTGTCCAGCCGGTTGGTCATCGCCGACGTCGACAGCATCATGTCCTTGGCCAGGGCCGAGGGCGACAGACTCTGCCCCTTGCCCTGACGGCGCAGGGTCAACAGCACGTCGAACCCGGCGATGTCGAGCTGACTGTCTTTCAGGTTCTCCAGCACGCCCTGGCATGCTTTAATTGGGTGGTATGGTCGATTGCTTGCATAATGGGGGTGTATCGTTGTGATGCTATTATGGCAAACGATTTCTGGGTGAACGATTTTATGTGCTGCATGCTTTAAGATTAACTTGAGCTTGATCTTATATCTCTACCTTGTTAATTAAGTCTTTAAGTGTCTTAGCCCTAATTGCCCTAATTATGGATGTTGAAATCTTATCGAGGATACAGTTCGCCTTTACGGTAGCTTTTCATTACATTTATCCGCCTTTGAGTATCGGCTTGGGGATTATCCTCGGTGAGATCGTCAACATTGAAAAATTGTCTTACACATGGTCATTATTTTTTATAAATTGAGCAGCTGGTGATTCTGTGAGAATTGTACTATTATGGATGACTATAAAGAAGAGATTATGCCATCTGGAAGATACTGGTCTAGAAGATACTACATTATGTTAAAATATAGAAGATACTGGTTGTTATAGCGATATTATACAGTTTAAGCAATTGCTGATAGTTGTCAGTAACAATTATAAATACTTTTAAGGCTGATCTTTGAAACCTAGCCTCAATATTGAGTTCTATACGGCTGCCTACCAGAAGAGATTCACGCTGGAGCAGATCATGAGCGACGTCATGATCGCCTATCCGAATACTCGCCCGATGTGCTCAGCAAACTGCGACGGCGCCGCGGCCGCAATTGTATGCAATGGCGAGACGTTGAAAACGCTGTCTCTCGAACAGCGTCGACGCGCGGTGAAGGTATCGGCATCGGTACTGACTACCGACCCGTATGAGGCGGGTTGCCAGGTGCTGCCGAATGTCAACACGCTGACCCGCAACGCTGCCGCGACCGCTTATGAACAGGCCGGCGTTTGCAGCTACTTGGATGCGATCATCAAGGATTCCGATCACGTGAATCATGGTCATTCGACGATGACATGCAACCACGTGAACACTACAGCGTAGAGCAATCAGACCTTCTTGAGGAATTGCGTAGTTCTCTTCGTGTTGGCGAATCGCCGCATATTCGACTTGTGGGTGAACCAGGCGTTGGAAAAACTCGTTTCGCACTTGAGTTAACCAAAGCCGAAGATCTCGCCCCCGTTACTCTTTACTTGAAAGACGGCAGAACTCTCCTACAAAGTTCTCTGCTAAATGAGCTGCACAGGCACCGACCCATCAAATTACTTCTCGTCAGGAAGCGATTGAGGCAGGCCTTCTTATAGATGTAAGCAAAAAGGCTAAAGGAGTAGGATTTAATTTGGCCGTGGGTATTACCAAGTCGCTGTGGAATAGGAGTATAGCCGAAACATTAGAAGATGCTGAGGCCGCGAGTCCTGGCGGAGAAGCTCGGATACGGGACATGCTGTTAGCAGTTCGTTTGCGCCTGGCAAGTTTAGATACACCTACACCTTGGGTCGAAGTCCCAGTTTTATTTCCTTCACAGCAGGCATTGAAAATAGGAGAAACCTTTCCTAAGCATGCTTGTGTCTTCTCCTAAATGAGGGTTTATGTATGCCTAAGCTAAATCCCGGTATGCCCGGCCTGTCAAAACCACCCATACTAGGAGATTAATTCACTCCATACTCCAGTTTTAATCAGTGAAAACGCATTTTACTTTGAAGACGATGTCTTATTAAAACTCTAGATGTAAACTTTCACGAAGGTTTAGTTTAAAGGAACTCTCGCATATGCTTTTGGTCAAAACAAAGAGTAATTGCAAATAAGAATGTTTTCATTTGTGTATTGATGGCGTGCTCTAACGTCTCGATACTGCCGAGCATTGCTAATGAGAGCGATCAAGTGATTTAAGGGCATTCGGTGGATGCCTTGGCGCTGAGAGGCGATGAAGGACGTGGTACGCTGCGATAAGCCATGGGGAGCTGCGAACAAGCTTTGATCCGTGGATTTCCGAATGGGGAAACCCGGCCCTTTTGGGTCATCGTCATCTGAATACATAGGATGACGAAGCAAACCCGGTGAACTGAAACATCTCAGTAACCGGAGGAAAGGACATCAACCGAGACTCTCATCGACCCGTTTTTCACCGGCAATCCCAGCGCCACCGTTTCTGCAGATAATGTGACACCAGACGCCATCATCATTTCCCACGGACATGGTGACCACGTCGGAGACGCCGTCGAAATTGCTAAACGCACAGGCTGCCTTGTCATCGCCAATTACGAGATTACTGAGTGGTTGCAAAAGCAGGGCGTGGAAAACGTCCACCCTCAGCACATTGGGGGTGCTCACACCTATGAATTCGGTGTTGTCAAACTGACGATCGCTCATCACGGTTCGTCGCTGCCCGATGGCTCCTCCCTCCCCCCGAAATGTTTGTCCGACTTGTAAAAGCGAAACAAAAATGAATATAAACACATTTTTAAAGCGTTTTTAAATATTTTTTACCCTCCCCTCCCGAAAAATCCTGAATATGACCCTGCTTCTTATAAATTTAATTCTATTTTCTAGCATATCCGTTGCAACGAACGAGACGATTACAGCTGGGATAAAATTGTTTTTCTCTAATGAATCAATTAGAATTAGAATACCTTTTAACTGAAAATACAAAATCACTCTTAGTTATGCAATTTAGACGAATAAATGTTCGATCTGTATCTTTTACAGATCGCATATTAAAAGATTATTAGAGAGTCCCCATAAATAATAGTAGTTTATATACTATATAGTTAAGTTATTTTAAAAGATAATAGTGCAACAACAATTGGAGGACCCGAAATTGTGTACCGATGAAGAAAAATATGATTTAACTCTGCCAAAAGACACCTTAAAAGTGCTCCCCTCTGGAAATTGTTCACGGACAATCTCGCTATTTTTCGCCTCACATGAAATTCACATTGTTACAAAAATATTCCCACAATTTCTGTTTTTTATGCGCCTGCTTCGCGTGCTTTCGGTTGTTGAGAAGCACGTAGCGAAGCGCACGGCGGACCTGCGTCGGCGTCGCCAGAACGACCGAATGGAAACGCCCGTCCAGCACCGGTCCTTTCCTGTCGAACACCCGATTCACGGCCAGCGCGATGCGCGACCCGATGCTCTTCATCCCAGAGGCGAGCGCTCGCTTGTCGTCCGCCTCCACGAGCATGTGGATGTGATCGCGCTGGATCGAGTAGTGCGCGACACGGAAGTCCCCACGCTCGCAGCCGCGCGCGAGCGTCTCCCGGATTTACAAATTTTCACAAACAAGAAATTGCATACTTTAGAATTTGTTTATTTTTGGGTTTTTTCTTTTTAGCAAAGTCTTTTGGTTATTTGAATTCGGGATTGAAGGTATGCTATGAACATCAATTCAAAATATTTGCCCTTTTTATTTCTCGCGTTGGCCCAATCCTTTGTCCTTCTGTGGATATTTTCTTCTCCCTCTCTGGTCACTTTGTTCTAACAAATTATCTAGTAAAGAAATAGTTTCTTTTTGTTTTTCCAGTAGAACAAAAGTGGGCTAAGAGCGCATCTGGCGGAGTGAATGGCGTGTCTCACCTTCCGAACTCGCAGGAGGAAGGCAACGAGCTCATGATTGGTGCACGGTTCGCACTGAGCCGCAGCCAGCAGAGCAGTGACGACGATGACTCGAAGGGTGCAGCTGCGGAGGGGGCAGAGGGAGGAGACGGTGGAGCTCGTTCCCCTCCTCGTCGGCCTGAGCTGACTGCCCAGCTTGACAACAAGGAGGATCGGGCGGTGCTCGCTGCACTCACATCCGCCGCCACTCCTGGAGACGATGATGATGATGAAGACGGCGGCAATGGATGGCGTCATATTCTTCGGCCTGTCGGGCAATGTTGATGTTTTTGTTCATGGTTTTTGGTTGGTGGAAGGCAAGAATTGCAGTTCTCGGTTTGGGTGTGGGCACGCGAAGGGGCGATTCATGAACCGTCCGTCCCCGCCGGGTCAGCCGAGATTTCCTTTGTTCATTTCAGAGACAGCATAGTCGACGGCGCGGGCGGTCAGGGCCATATAGGTGATGGATGGATTCTGACAGCCGGCAGAAGTCATGCAGGCGCCATCGGTGACGAATAGATTCGACACATCGTGGGGGCGAATCGTCGGTAACGCCGGCTGTTCACGCACGTGATGCCGGGTCCGCGAAACCGATCGATGATGAATGGACCGCGGTCGCCAGGGACGCCCTGAAGACTTCCAAGGCCAAAGATGGTTACGCACTCGTTCTTGGTGCAGGCTCCGGGCGATTGATCGATGAGATCATTCGACAGTCGAATATGACGGTGGTCGCCGTCGATGCCAACGCCGCACGCGTCGAAAAAATGCGTCGGAAGTTTCAGCGCCGGGGAATTTATGGGACGCGCGTGACCGTTCACGTCGGCGGCAAGTGCAGGAGAACCAAGAGCGTATCGCCACCGCCGAAGCCGAGGTGCGCACTTTACGCCAGCGCGTGAGCGAGGTCGAAGGCGAAACGCAAATGCTACATGACCAGCGCACCGAGGCCGAAGCTGCCTTTCAGCAAGCCGACCGGAGCCGACGATTAGCCTCGGAGCAGTTCAATGAGGCGAACGTTGCGGCTATCCAAGCGCGTAACCGTTACGACAACCTAGAGCGTGACCTTGAGCGCACACGACGCGCACGCACCAACTTGGATGCGCAGATGCGCCAGCAGAGATCACGAGTCGCGGAATCCAGCCGTTTCGCAGCCGCGAGACCGTCCAGAGTTCGCGCCGCGTCACGACGGCTGCCGGACTCAGTGTACCGAATGCGCCAGACCCGTCCGCGCTTTCGGTCGCGACCGGGGTGGTCGAGAGGAACTTCGTAGTGCCCGATGATCCGGTTGTAGAAATCGGCCACGTAGAGGGCGCCGTCCGGCCCCATCTGAACATCGACGGGACGAAACCAAGGGTCCCCGGCCACGAGAAAATCCGGTTCTTCTTGCGCTCGCACACTCGCTCCGTTTTCACCAAAATACAAAGTATTAAAACCAATCCGACGCAGACTGGGTGTTATAGCTTGTACAGAAAGAATTTTCCCATGTTCAAGTCGAAAACCGATAAAATACAGGGTGACCCAAAAAGATGCGTACCCATATTTTATTCGATAAAAAATCCATTTTTTAACGAATGTCTTTTTCGTCGCAGGACGTGAAAGGTGAACCTATGGATGTGTGTTCTCAGCTATAGTTGTCCCAAGAGTTCTTTAGACCAATCAGCAGAAGATATTCTCGCTGGAGATTTATTTTGCGACTCAAGTCTGAAAGGTTGGTGCACAAAGACTTAGACTTGACTTTATTAAACAAGAAACGATATACATAAATCACAGTGACAAAAGGACAGTGACATAAATAATTGATATAGTAATATAATAATTATTTATAAATAATTAAAGTGACAGCGAGCGAACATTTCCGTGCTCCGTTATAAGGCATAAATATGATATGATTGACTCATTTGATATCCGTTTTCATAAGTTAAGCTTAGTATTGAATGGAAGCATCTTTATTGAATCCTAAGATGCCACTAATTAATTTGTCGGTATGAGGTTGGCATCCTCGGCGGGCAGCAGGCTGGCGAACTGACGCAGTTCGACCAGCTGGTCCTCTTCGGCGAGCTCGAGACCTTCCGGTTCGAGGGCGGAGACGTCGACGGCGAACAGATGCTGCGGCCCCGTGTCCTCTGGACTCCCCGCAGAAGCTCCGGCGTCCGGCGCGAGCGCTCCGAGGTAGAGCAGGTCGTCGTCGTTCCAGCGCCAGGCATCGAGCTGTTCGAAGGTCAGACGCTGAACCCTCGGCGCCTCCCCCACGCGGACCAGCCCGAGCGAACGGTGTAATTTATATGATTAACGATTTCAAAACCGACAAAAATTTTAAAAACAGAAAAATTTCAAGCGCATTTTTTTGATGACTTCTATTTTCAATTGTAGTTCTACAGCCCAAGACGTCTCATTTGGCTCTTTATATTGCTTTAATTCATCATTGAAGATACACTAAGACCAATTGTGCTGATTGCTGATTGTACAATTGCAGAGCTAGCTAAACTCAAACTAGCATTCAAATGTTGGAAATGCATGTTGTCTCTTTGAAATTCGACCAAGAGCAGTTTTAAGATAGTCCCCGCAACGCGGATATGCCCCTCAGCACAGAAACTCTGTGCCCCGCGGTGACGCATGGCTTACGAACACGACGATGAAGAAGAGCCTTGCCGGAGCGGTTCCACGCCCATAGCCAAACGTGCGTGCAAAATATCCGGATACGTACTAATCTAATTCTGGACCATGTTCAGTCGCTGTGGTCTTTCTTGCAATATTCCAGTAGCCGTTTCGTTAGGGTGTTTCCAAATGTTGTTGCGCACCACCGTTTTCTTCATCGCTCTTTGGCTCAGTGTTTTTAGCTTCCACCAGAATGGAAAACACTCAGCTACACCTGATCATGAATCAGAGTAGGAAATTCTTACAACAATAGCTCAGCCAAATGAATTATACCATGGAATCTGGGCTATTCGAAAAGGTCGTTGCTGGGAACCATGCTCATCGTACCCGTCCGCAGAAGATGTCACCGTTATCATTGGAGGAGAGGAGACATATCTTCCCAAACGATAACCGCACTCATATCAAACAAACAGCAGCATCACAACCCTCATCTACCCATTCAAAGCAAAGAGGTGACGACAATCACGGAGAATCGGCCGATTCTTCGCTCGTGAGACGCTGCACAATGTCACCTCAATCGAACCGCGATAAGTGAGAACTGGCCATGGAAAAAGAAGACAACAATTCATACTTCGACCTCGGCAGTTGCCATCGAGACATCACGACAACCTCCGAAGCAGCGCAAGCGTGGTTCGACCGCGGGCTTGCCTGGATGTTTGGCTTCAACCATGAGGAAGCCATCGTCTGTTTCCAGAAAGCGATCGAAGCGGACAAAGACTGCGTGATGGCCTACTGGGGCGTCGCCTATGCGATTGGCCCCAACTACAACAAGCTCTTTTACTTCCTAAGATGAGAGAGTTGAGTGGACACTGCCTAAAGAGTTTCTTTTAAAGAAAGTGAATATCTTTGATAGTCCGAGCTAAGGTATATAAATCCGAAATACACAACGTTCATAACTTATTCAGTGATTATAACAGTCATAGGGCTCTGACAACTTACCCAGCTTACCCAATAATGCTAGTGCTACACTTTGTTTTCTACAAATACTGTAGAAGTAGAGATGTAGATAGTATAAGCTGTGCAGCAGCACCATGGTTTAAAAAATATGTAGAAATACTGGACAGAAGAGGCAGTCGACGAGCTCCGCCGTCGCTCCCCGCGACAACGTGAGGGCCCCTCCGTTGTCCGTGCTGTGGTTGTCGCGAAAGGTCGTGTCGAAGCACTCGAGTCGAGCCCGGGACTTGACGGCATGTACGTAGATCGCGGCTCCCTTGCTGGCAGAGTTGTCGTGGAAGGTGCAGCCCCGCAGGCGGACGGTCGCCCGCTCCGTCAGCTCGACCGCGCCGCCGTCCTGCGACCGGTTCCCCCAGAACGCGGTGTCCACCGCTTCGAGGCTGGAGAGCATGGGCTCCAAGTTTCTAAAGGACCTCATACATTTAATCTGGATCATTTTTTTCAAGATGTACATTAAACTGAAGTAGTTAATCCTTCGAAACATTTAAATGATATTTCTCGTGAAAGAGCTGAATGTCGCAATGTAATCTTGCTGCACCTAGTTCGTACAATTACAATGAAGCTTCCATCGCTTTTCATAATTATCTTATTACAGATAGATACTGAAAAAATAAAAGAAGGATACACCAGTCAATAGAGGCTCACAACCCATCCTGGTCGTTCAAAATTTTCAGAACATCTGAGACAAGCAGCAGGCGTCCAGCGCCAGCCAATCATCCGATTCGCAGGCTCAGAGCAGTGCCGGCGGCACTAGCGAGCTGGAGGTGTTGGAGCCGGAAGAACCTACAGTGGCAGACAGCACCTCAGATCCCACGTGGGAAGAGTCAGACGCTGAGTCAGAGGAATCGCTCGCTGAAGCGCTGGAGCGCAATGCCAGTGGTGGCGGCGCGGCCGGTGGCGAAGAGTCGCTGGAAGAAGAGGCTTTATCTGAAGAAGAACAGTTGGCCCAAGAAGAGCTCTTAGCTGAGGCCGAGGCGAACCGAAACCAGGCGTGAGCACTCTCACTCACTCTCACTCTCTGCGTGCGTGCGTGACGTGTGGTCTGACGTTGTTGTCGCACCTGAAAAAGATGGGGGAGCACCGCAAAGAAAGCCTGAGCAGGCTTCGATCGATTGATCCAAACGAACACCTTCGTGGTGGTTTGGTGTCAAATGAGTTGGCAGGCAGTAGGACGTCTCGCGCTGATGTTTTCTTATCGTCTCACTCACTCACTCACCTGCGGGGACCGCTCAGGTTAGTTTTTTGGCATATCGTGTCACCAAGATTAAGGGACAAATTGAATTTTCTAGAGGCATAGAGAAACAAATGAGGTTGCAACCAGATCCCCAATATCAAACAACTTTAACGACGTGAATAAATTAGCCCCTTAAAACACAATTAAATTTCGACCAAATAATAAAAAACACTTAGATTG
Organism: Alatinidae sp. Z8VKAUB7J3; assembly: GCA_010016025.2. NCBI lineage: Eukaryota > Metazoa > Cnidaria > Cubozoa > Carybdeida > Alatinidae > Alatinidae sp. Z8VKAUB7J3. The sequence goes on from JAAAKM020721499.1 coordinate 102,652,929, forward strand.
ATAGACTATATTCTTCCTGGGAAATAGTTTTTCCTTGCTCCGTAATCTTTTGATCTGTAAAGCCAAACTCAACTTTTTTAAGACATAGAGACGAATCAGTCCATCGATTTCATCAGAATATGAAATCAATGCATCCATACCGCCACGTCCAAAGGGTGCGAACTTGGACAAGCAGCCCCATGAAGACAGTTCACTGACCCATTCGTTTCCAGAGACAATCACGTCCACGTTGGATAGAAAAGCGAGTGGTGCGTTGAACACCGCGCCGAAAATGAAGCCAACGGTCAGGTTGTTGGTCAGGAAGGATGCAACCATCCCCAATGAAATCATCGCCAGACCAATGAACCAATAGCCAAGGTAAGTCGTCGACAGCAAGCCCGAATCGAGCTGCCCTTCGGTGATGTACGCCAGGAAGGAGTAGTTGCAGATTGGTGTTGGGGGTGCGCCGCGCCAGCATCCCGCCGCCGATGATCACATCCGCGGCGTCGGGCGACAGCGAGGCGATATAGAGCTTGCCGCTCGCGGTGCAGTGAAACGGCACCCGGGATCCGATCGCGAGCTGCACCCGCAGCGGCCAGTCGGTCTCGACCCGGTCGAGATAGGTCATGCCCCCCGAGCCGGGGATCACGAAGTTGCAGGTCTCGCCGATCTCGTTCGACAGCGCGCGCATCACCGCAAGCCGCGCGGCCCGCAGCCCGGTGGCCGACAGCACGCCATGAACAAACTTTATTCTGTTCGTTAGGATATTATCCATCAGATAATGGATATCATATTCCCAATAATGGAAATAAACCGCATACCTACTTAGCTCCTGACTCCACACTGAACCAACCAATAGCATGGTTACCAAAGCTTCTGTCTAACTTGTCAGATTTTGAGCCGAAATTCTGTCTTTCGGCTTTCAGGCCTGTCAGTGGGTGTTTAGACCATCAACTGCTGTTAACAGTGGTGAAGCTACAATCTACCCAAGTGCCTTACCCTCCATCATCTGTAGTGAGTCTCAGCTAGTGCGGTATGCCGAGGCGATGGCGCGCTCGCTCGGGGCGCGCCTCGTGCTGCTTCACGTCCGCGAGCCGCCGACCGCCTACGTCGCCTATGGCGTCGCCCCGGCGACGTTGTACCAGGAGGCGGACGTCCGGGCCGCCATCGAAGAGCGCCTGGCGGGGCTCCGCGACGAGATCGCACCGGGCATCGACGTCGCGACGCTCGTGCGCGATGGCCATCCGAGCCAGGTCATCGTCGACGCGGCTCGCGGCGAGCGGGCGGATCTCATCGTCCTGGCGACCCACGGGCACTAATCAGCGGGTCCAAGGTTCGAGTCCTTGTGCGCCCACCACTCCAGGCGGTTGATACTGGAGCAAATTTTTTTTGATTTCCAGGGGTTGCCAGAACGTTCCATTCCGACGGTTTTTTTGCAACCCTCATTCAGACCTGTTTGCCTCTTGAGTTTTGTCTGGTCCCATGGACTTTGTTCCACACAGGGGCAGATTTGGGGCGGTGGTGCCGAGGCGCAAGGTTCCCTCTCGGGTCTTGGCTGCTAAGGTCTGGTGCCCGCCGACTCGAATTGCTCGGACAGGCCAACCCTTGTGTATGGAGCATTTAGTGAATATTCTCCCAAGTCCCTATTTAAGAAAATATTATTATTAATCTTAAGTCTGATTTCAATTGTTTCTCGAACTACTTGCTTTATGCCTAGGTCATTGATGATAAGGGCGGATTCTTCAAAATATATTTTGGGGCTAGGATTTTCAAACACATGGCTGCTTAAATCAGAATCAAAAACAGAAGCAATATTAGAATTTGAGAGCTTTGGTGATATCATCTTTATGCTGTTGTATAAAGATGTAACGTAGAACAGAAAAAACATATCTAGTGTTTCTTATTGGAAGTGAGACAGTCGACACGGAAAATTGTTTTACACATGCCCATTATGTTTGTATACATTGGACAGTTGGTCATCCTGTGAGAATTGTACTATTGTTGATGACTATAGTGAAAAGTGTAGATTATACAGTCCATTCAAATTGCAGAGAGGATATGCAGTGCAAATTTAAGACTTCAATTCCGGTCTTGAGGATGTTTGTGTTGTGTGTGACATTGTTTCAAATAAGCAAATTGAAACACGTGAATTTTACAATATGAATCAAAATATGTATTATTGGCCTAAGGACGTTTATGCAAAAATGAAGAATTTGCATTTTTTTGGCCAGAAGAACGATCACGGATGCGTGTTTATTTATTTTTTTTCCCAGGGGTGATCGTATCGAGCCAGTGACTGTAGAAGATCGGGAGAGGACTCATTTGATTGGAAATCAAAAGTTCTAGTGCCCTTTTTCAGTGACCAAAATGTTTTAAGATGACGAAAAATATCAGAGGGATTATTCTGTTTCCGGGAGGGGTGTTACGTGGGAGTATTTTTCTATTGAGGAACTTTTAATTGGGGAAGGGAATTAGAAAAAAGTCTGAGGATGGATGCAAAGGGTTTTTAAAGCTGATTGCTTGAAGTCCTTGAATCCCCCTCTCTATTTTACGTTTGCTATATAAACAATTATTATACCAACACTTAGAAAACATCAAAGGGCCAGTTCCAATTAAAAAAAAAGAGGAAAAGTGTCAATAGCTTTATTAAAAAGAGAGGCCACGCAGTAATATGGATGTATGTTTTCACTTTCAGAATTTCGCAGCGAGACAAAAAAAAACGCATGGTTTTTGGACGCAACTGAATGGACAGTAATCTCAGCGATCCCAGAATTGTTAACGCATGTCCCACCGCCTCCTCGGGACTGGAAAATTGAAAAAGTCGTACCGCCGTTTCGTTTAATATAATTGAAGAATTGACGTCTTCTAATATGAAATTCCGGCCCGCGACCAATTCAATATCTAAAGAGGGAATAAAATCAACGTCCACCGAAGTGCGGTAAGAGAATTGGGCGTTCTCGTCGGACTCCCTGATTTTTTTATACCAGGTTGCAGAATTAAATTCTCTGCCGGGGACGTCAAAAGTCGCCACTACATTATTGATAGCCGTTTCCTCCCCCAAAGAGAGTGCATCTGTTTACGTTATGTCAATCACCTATTTAGGACTTGTGCTTATTTTTCCCAATAAGTTTCATCCCGATCCCTCCACTCTAAGCGTTTTCTAAGATTTTAGGTTTCCCCTTCCAACTCCCCCCAATTTTAACTCTCCCCGGCCGGATCCGGTCGAGATGTAAAATTAGACCTCTGAGACACGATATCCTTCTAAATTTTAAATTTCATCAAGATCCGATCACCCGTTCGTAAGTTAAAAATATCTCATTTTTTCTAATTTTTCCGAATTGGCAAAAAGCAGGGGAAGAGGATACATCCCTGTTTGACACCAGACATGATACTGAAGTACCTTGTATTTCCTTTGTGGGTCCAAACGCAACACTGCTTGTTTTTGTACAGCTCAATGATAAGGGATACGTAGTATCGGAAGATTTCCCAACGCGACTATCAGTATATAAGATCTGAGCAGGAGTGAGATGGGCGGAAACCATGTTGTTCGTCTGTCAAGTGCTTATCTAACGCTGTCTGGACGCGACGGAGGATTATATGTGAGAATAGCTTCCCGGGATAGAAAGGAGGATACAATTTAGATACAATGACCTGTTAGTGGTAGTAGTAGTAGTAACATCATTATCTAAATTTATAAAGATCAAGGTAGAAGGGGATATTAACGTAGCAAAAGCGCATGCAATAGCATAAGTTCAAAAGCGTGCCAAGCAATCAAAATAACTTACAGCAAACCGATATGTGTCAAGGCTAAGCGGCATCACATTGTGATACCCGTAGGGGGCAGCACAACCAGGACAAGGCTCTCTCAAACCTTAGAAAAAGAAAATGGAAAAGAGAAGGTAGCCTTAAACAGATTCACTCGTTACTTGCGGACTTGTTGCTCGAAGTCCAGAACGGACTATGGTGCTTGTCCTTTTTTATATCAGAAGTATTTTCGAGGCCAAATTTGTTGTTAATCACTATTTTAAGGCTTAAAGTAATAAAAATAATTAATTCAAATTAAAGGTAATTAGGTTATGGAGAACACCCATAGCTTGTTACATACAAAAGTGTTTTTGATTTATTTCTTCTCCGTAGTGAGACCAAGTTAACGCGCTATATGGATAATGATTTAAAGTATACATTTCAGACCCTTTATCTTTTTATCTTGCAGGCCTTGCCCGAGGATCAGTGCGCCCATGGCAATCGCGAGACCATTGCTAAAACGTGTTGAAGTGCCTAACCAAGTGTTGGAGGCATAACCTGCACCGGTCATGAGCATGGCCAACAGACCAATGATCGAGAGCTCTTGGCCAAAGGGATGGTCGTTTAAGCGAATTTCGAGTTGTTGAATGAGTTGATCAATCGTGCGTGGGTCTTCGAACACGATACGGATCTCTTCACTGATGACCAGAGGCAGCCAGGTGTTCACAGCAGCACTGTATTGCGCTGCGGTGGTTCACAAACAAACACTTCTTTTTAGCATATAAAATATTGCTTAACTTCAGACTTAGACTCATCAGCATGTTGCAGCCCTGATCTAACAATGTATCCAGGATTGATCCAGGACCAACCTTGTCTATTGGTTAAGCGTATCACCAATCATTATTGACGCCGTGAGCGACAGAAAGATGAAGTTCGCTTTGACTTAGGTCAGGGTGATTGCCAATGGATTGGAGGCCAATGGCGCTGGTATCGTCTTAGATGCATTGATTCACGATGCAATTATTTTCACTGATTCAGTAGTGTGCTAAGCAGCATTAATTCTACTAGAGGGCGAAAGCTGAGAATAGCGTTTCACCCAGTTTAGCTGCTTTTAAGGACATGTTATTTCGGCTAGGGTTGAATCCTTAAGCATCCAAGATACGGTTAAAAAAATCCACAAGCTTCTCTACTTCTGAAATATTTTTCCCATATTGAGAAGGCATCTATATTTTAAAGGGTGGTTTCCAAAATCACCACGATCTTTTTGCCCACGAAAAATGCCAACAACTCAAATTTCCCACGGCTCAAAATGCCCATGATTGGACAAATTATGGAGTTATTATATATTTGCACATTAGGGGGGGGGGGAAGTGGGTAAAGCATAGCATATATTAAATACAGCAATGGTAAGTTCATGTATTTAATACATGATATGCTTTACTCCCACCCCCCTAATGTGCAAATACATGGGCTGAATTTGTTTATAAACTATTACAGATTTGTGATTTCAAATATCCAATCAATGAAAACAGAAATGATTGCAATTCTAGGCCTATATGTATAAATACAAGAAAATTTGGACTGGAATAACTCCATAACAGTGAGTTTGTGGTAGTTTTGAGGAAAGAACATTCATGATTCCTTTATATTGAATTTAAATAATGATTTTAACTGGAAGAAGGCTAAATTTTCAATACGAAACGTGGTTGTATTTTTAAGATATGAGTGCTGCGCGACAAGAAATGTAATTTTCTTGCTTTAAGTTAAGGGGTAGAAAATTTCAACTGAAGGGTTTTCCAATTGGTAAGCTTTCAATTTCGAACCTCTAAAATTTTTGAGAGGTTTCAACCTCTTTTTGGAATTCTTGTAGATTCGTTTTTGAAACGAACTTGTACTTTTTAAAATACCCTGGGAATTCTGGTGTGCGCCTCATGGAAAATTTCCTTCCCCCATGGAAATTTAATGTTTGGAAGGATATCGTGTCTCAGAGCTTTTATTTTAAATCCTGACCAGATCTGGTGACATTGGGTGGAGTTGAAGGGGGGAACCTGAAATCTTTGAAAACGCTTAGAGTGGAGGGATCGGGATGAAACTTGGTGGGAAAAATAAGCAAAAGTTCTAGATACGTGATTGACACAACCAGAACGGATCTGCTCTGTTTAGGGGAGTTGGGGGGGAAGGGTTAGTTCTGAAAATTACGTTTACCTTTTTTAGTTTTTTTTTTGTTTTTTGTTCTTTTTTATTTTCTTTTTCTTCTTTATTTCTTAGGTTTTTTTTCTGCAGCGTGTCCCAGCAACACGTGGGGAGAGTGCTAATTTTTAACTGCGTAAAACTTGCGAATGTACAACTGGTAATTTCTCTGGCATACTCTGGTAATTCCTTGACACGCATTCTTTTTTTACTTTCTCTTTCAGCCACAAGCCTGGTTTTGCATTGCTCTTATAATACATCAACACGAGCCACAAGCCTAATCCCCCCCCCTAAAGCCCAGACCCCCTCAGGTGGCCTAATCGAAGAAACGACTGTTATCAAGTCAATTTGTGCAGGTCCCTGACACGCCTACCAATTTTCTCGTCCTAGCATGTTCAGAAGCACCGAACTCGCCAAAGCATTGGAAATCCCCACCTCCCACAAAGAGATCAGATACGGGCCGGTTATTCCAATCACGTATCTAGGACTGGTGCTTATTCTTCCCACCCAGTTTCGCCCCAATCTCTCCACCCTAAGCGTTTCCCAAGATTTCCAGTTTCTCCCTCCAAGTCCCCTTGAAGTCACATGTGAAGGAAGATTTATTTTGTGAGGAAGAATTAGCGACAGTACTAAAAGGATTAAAAAATAATAAGGCTCCAGTTACTGATAGTGTGGTAAATGAGTTTCTTAACTATAGCGGCCCTAAGGTTAGAAATAAGCTACTGAACATTATGAAAATGATTTTTGAAAAATGGGATATACCTAGCGATTTTAGAAATACCCTAATTACACCACTGTATAAGAAAGGTGATAAGAATGATTGGTAATTATCGGGGTATTAGTCTGGCTTCTGTAGGTAGCAAATTACTTAGTATCAAGGGCTCAAATTCAGATTATTTGAAATCAATCCGGGGCCCTTTTGGCGGACAATCCACCTTTGACGCCCCACGACTATCGTTTGGCAAGCTTCGGGCCGAAATCCACCACGATTCGCGAAATCTTGGTCATTTTCGGGCGGCGACTCGAAGTTCCTTACTATCGGCCAATCCCAGCCTCCAGTGCATTCTTTCCCGAAAAATGCCCTGTTGATTGGATAGACGTCAATTGGATAGCCCCCGTTCACCTCTTGTTGTCCCGCATTCCTTCCAGATCTCACCCATTCGGAGAAAAAGTACTATTACACTGTGGCTCAAAGAGAAAGTATCACTAATGTCAAATAGAAATTATCCTATAATGTCACCAAAAAGGGAACACCAGGAGGAAACACCAGAGCAACGCAAAACCAGACTCGCGGCTCAAAGAGAAAGGGCCAAATTAGGAATGTACAATTTACGTCAACGAAGGCGTGTCGAGAAGCCACCAGAGCAACGCGAAACCAGGTTTGCAGCTGACAGAGATAGTAGAAAAGAAGGCGTGTCGAGGAATCATCAGAGCAACGCGAAACCAGGCTTGTTGATAATTATTTTAATTTTAATAATAATTAAAAATAAATAATTATTTTTTAAAAATAATAATTATTTTAATGATAATTATTTTATTGATAGTTAAACTCTACTAATAATTATGATGACTAGAAAAATTCAACGCAATGCTTTTTTTGTCCTTTACTGAAAACACAAAATAATATTGGATTTATGCTCAGTAGAAACAAATCGCATTAGGATATTTTTGTAGTGTAAAAATAAGGCATTCCTATTGGATATGCACGGGTTTTGTATTTTTAGCAAAACGCTAGTTTTACGAAGGCGGGCAGTCCCGCTAAACCAGGCTTCGGTTCCATAAACATCCTTGTTCTCATTCAAAAAGTCTCCCCTGGTAACTTTAAACTCCGCCTGTTTGAAATAGGCGACTTGTGCTAATAAAGGACGCCAAAAACTTAATTTCTCTCGCGATACCACTTGCGCTGCACCTTCAATTGTCCACTCTTGCACGCCAACCGAGGCAGTTGAGATGAAATCGGAAACCAGCGGCAACTGATCCACTAAGTCAACAACGATCACGGAATCCGCAAACAAAGCCTGGCGTTGTTGAACGAGTGATGATGCATCCTCATTGTGATTGATAAACATCAAACAAGCAATTACTTTAGAAGTATCTATTTCATAGATCATTTCGTATTTTGAAAATCTTAGATACAGAAATAACTCATGTAGAAGTATTAATCATATATATCAAAAGAGAATTTAGCAAAATCACGTAGGATACAGCAAAATAACATCCAAACCCTGGTCGTTGACAACTGAAGATGAATTAAACTGAAAATTATGCATTTTTGGGGTACAAATTCCCTCTTTTCATCGTCCGAATAAATTATACTTCTCTGCTTCCGCTGAATTTTATTTTGACGCGATTTTGGGGTCTAATTAGCATACAAAGAAAAGAAAGAAAGAAAAAACAACCGAAAAAAGCTCCCTAATAACGGGAATTTGTCCCCCAACTAAATAATTTATGCCATATGACAGATTTAAGATCGTATTACACCTTCAACCTTTAAAGTCAACATACTAGCGGCGACTTAGTAAAGGACGATGTATGTCTCATGTATTTTTTCCTCGCCGCTTCATATAGAAATATCAATTGTAGAAGCTTGGGACGGGACTCCTTCGAGTGAAATTCTGCATAGCCCAGGCTGTTATTACCTTAAATTACAGCTTGTAGCAATATAAGGATTATCCATCCTTGTGATGCTCCATGAAAAAAAAAAATTCATTTTGTGTAGATTGTGGCTGTTAGATTAGACCTAGGATTAGGCCTATACCCTGGTTACTTTATACACATTCATATGATTTAGCCAGGAAGAAAGACAATAGGGTATGTCACTTGATGCCTTTTCTATGCTTTTTCCAAGTTCAATATTTTTTTGGGACAAATTTTGCTTGAGGCTCAAAATAGCCTTGTACATAAAAACTTATATATCCCCGTAGCTTAGCTTTCAATCCTTAATCCCCGGCTCTGAGGGTTTGTGTCAACCCTGGAGGTATTGTTATATGATCTTTGGACAATTGAACAAAATAGCTATCTCAAAATTTTGAAAGGATTAAGTAAGGGAAAGTAGGGCGTTAGGGAGGGGGGGGTGGCTACCCTCCAATCGCTTTCGACTCTTAAAAAGAGAGAACTTTTGATTTCCAATCGAACGAGCCCCCTCTGAAGTTTATACGACCACCTCTTCTATAAGAACCTTATATGTAATTTTAGCGAAAATGATACGCTGTTTCTCTTTGAATATTCGCCCATTTTTCTTTATTAGAATTTTGCAAAAACCAGGGAATATATTTCCCCCTAATAAAGGGGGATATAACTAGGATCTTGCTGCTTCCAAAAATTATCTCTTTCTTTCCGTGATTAGAAGCGTTTTGAAAATAAGGTGTATTCAACAGCTTGTTTTCTAATGTTGGAATCTTAGTGTTTTACTGTTGAAAATTTTTCAGAGAGAGGGCTTTGAGGATCCCTAGTCCTTAGATTAATATTCTTCCTTGCCATTTTTTCCCAAACCCATCCGATATAAATTTTGACAGTTATTTTGTTAAAAATAGTTCAAAAATCAGATAATAAAAACTCCAGAGTCGACACAAACCCTCAGAGCCCGGATAAGTGTTTTAAGTTATGCCCCAAGGGCATATAAAGTTTTATGTAAGAAGAGGCCATATAAACTTTAGTGGTGGCTCCTTTGATTGGGAATTGAAAGTTCTAGTTACCTTTTTGTGAGTCGAAAGGGATCAAAGGGTATCTACCCGCCTCCCCATACACACACCCTTTTCCACAAATAAAAAAAACTTGTTTTTTTATTTAATCATTATAAAGATCAGAGGAAGGGTAAAGCCGAGGGAAAAGAAAAGTAGCCTTCACTGCCCTATTTTGGGCTCATTTACTACAAAGGTAGTAAATTTTGGGTTTGTTTCAGAAATGCTGCTGGTGGGAATGTCTCGTTCTAGGTAATGTAGAAAGGAGAAAATAGACAATGTTTGAGGTTATCTGTCACTTTTTTTCCGAAGTTTGACATATGATACAGACGAATGAAGGTGGCTGAATGTCCCTATATTTTAAAGGGTTAGCGGTCACGCCGAAGCCCGCCATGTCGTCGTCGGCAACAACCGTCACGTCGACCGGCTCGGGCGGCGCCATGTCCCAGGTGCACGAGACATCCTCGCAGTCGCCCGGCGCGAGGATGCCCATGGTGCGGCTGCCCATGCAGATCGACATGCCGCCGCTGAAGAATGTGACCGGCACGCCGGGGGAGACCGGCTCGAGCCCGCGGTTGCACACCGAGACCTCGAACGTCTGGGTGGCGCTGCCGCTGCAGTCCCAGCCGTCGTTGGGGCGGATGGTGAGATCGGCGGCGGCGCAGAAGATCGTCATAGGTGACCCCAGTGACACCCAACTCCGTCGCTAAAGCGTCACTGAAAGCAAACAAACCAACATCCGCAGAGATCAGTGCGTTGTAATCCATCAGCGACAAAGACACGTTGCCGCCAAGCAAGCCCCCGATGAGCCCGTTAATGGCGCCTTCGCGCAGAGAAGCCAGGCGTGTGCCCATAGAGTACGTTGCAATTTGCGCGTTGGCCGCCATCGCAGACAGCTCCATCGTGCAGCAGTCATCCATGAACGTCTTGGCAAAAAAGATATTGCCCTGTATGCTACACTTTCTCCTTTTGGCACAGCCAACCCTCCCAAATTATGGCTCTGGATCTGTACTTGGAGTTAGTCCCTGATAAAAAGGATTAAATGTTCTAGCTTTTCCTCAATCTGTCCGCCTACTTCGGTCTAATTATACCAAAATTGAATCCTCTTTCCCTAATAAAAAAAAATAATCTGGCAAAGAAAATTCATAATTTTGAATCAGCAGGCTACTTCGATTGCCATTCCACATTCGTATATACAAAGTCAATTTTTTCAATATATAATTTTTAATTGCAGAGACCCCTTTGCCATCCCAAGGCCAGAACATGATTTGCACTTTTCTAAAAAAATTTAATTTCAAATGATTTCACTTTTATAACTTTAATAAATCAAATATTATTAACATTTTAAGGATGGCATAGGGGTTTTGAGCCCTAGTCATGTTAATTTCTGCTCGTTTTGAGTTTGACTTATTCATTGTATTCATTGTTATTCATTGTAATTTCTGTTCCTTTTTTGGGGTTTCATGTATTTATTGGTGCTGATTTGTGGTAGTTTTACGCTTGTTAGATTATTTGATTTGATTCTTTCTGTGTTCACACACAGTAATGGTTATTGAGAAGCGTACAGACGCATCCCGGGGGGATTTCTTTTGGTTTTGGGGAGAGTTGGGGGGGTTACGTGGGAGGATCTTTCCATGGAGGAACTTCTCATGGGGGAAGAGACTTTCAATGGAGGGGGCGCAGGATTTTTTAGCATTAAAAAAAAACGAAAAACAATGAAAGATAAATATGAAAAGTATTTTCTACTGAAAGTTAGGAGCAGCATTAACACTGAAAACGAACAGAAATTATTACACATAATAGGGGTTTACCTCCTCGATCTCGTAACCTTCGCCGCTGGTGATTATTTTTGGTGGATCTTTGTGCATTGCTGCTGGATGTGCCATGGGGTGCCATTGAAATCGGGCGTTGTTTTCTTTAATAAAGTTTGAGGCAGACATAGTTATCTCCGTTTAGGAATTTAGAAGGTCAATGGCTTTTTGAAAACTGTGCGCTGGATGGAGGACGTCAAAATGAACGGTCTTCATGCCGACCTGAACAGCACCATCTATGTTTTTCATCTGATCATCCACAAAGACACAATCGCCTGGTTCAATGTTCAAATCCTTGGATGACTTTCGTCAAGTGGATACATGTGATACTGTTACTGTTTAAAACTAACGTTCAAAGAAGCAGAGCTCTACTGTCTTTCGTGGTGTTTAATTATTTCTTTAAACTGCATTTTGCCTTTATTATGCGACTTTGTTTTATTTCCGCTATACGACTAGATATGACTGAGCTAGAATTGGTGCTAGTAGAGTTGTACTTAAGTAGAACTTGAAGTAATACTTAAATACAAGTTCTATACTTAAAACTCAAGTACTACTTAAGTACAATTGTGGTCTGGTACTTAATACTCACAGAGGTTCACGTCCTCGTAGTACAGATCGCCGAGCATGCTTTGGAGCCTTTCCACACTGAAGCCATGAAATAAAACGGCGCAAACTTGACCTGCCTGATTTACAAAAAGCATCTCCGCCCAGCGGCGAGGCGGGAAGTTGAGGATTTCGTCGGAAAAAATTCTGAAGGAAATTGGAATAAAGGAGAACTGTTGGCCCTTCCGAGTTAGATCCATTTCATTCTTAAACCGCAGGATTCCTTTCTTAGCGTCAAAGCGATAAGAACGTGGAAAGCCGGATAGATAGCTGGCAAAAAATGTGAAATTCTACAATTTTATAGATATGAGCTTGAAACTTCTACAATAAGGCTCTCTAATACGCTGAATCTGATGGTGTGATTTTCGTTAAGATTGTGTGACCTTTAGGGGATGTTTCCCCCTATTTTCGAAAATGAGACAAATTTTCTCAGGCTTGTAACTTTTGATGGGTAAAACTAATCTTGATGAAACAAGCATAAAAAGGCGATTCTTTTGATGTAACTAATGGTATCGAAATTCTATTTTTTAGAGTTTCGGTTACTATTGAGCCGGGTCGCTGGAAGAATGTTTTTAAGGACTACCCTATCCTAAACTTTAAAAAGAAATTTTTTTCCCTTTCAATTAAAAACAAAGTTTATACTTTATAATGATATAAGTTTCTTTAATTCTGAATATCTCTATCTCTGGCACTAAACAGGAGAATTTAAATGTTCTTCTAAGCTCTCCTGGAAAGTAGGTGTCAGCCTTTAGTCTTCTATCGTTTATTGGATATCTTATCAAAGCCATACACGTTAGGGCAAGACACGCCAATCAGTTTTGAATAGTTTGGCCACACCAAGATAAACATGAAAGTGTTAGCTTTGTACGTTTTCATTGATGAAAACCTGTCACTCAAGCGCCATATTAGCCATCTTCAGTTGAAATTAAGCAGAAAAGGTGAAATGATGTGTCCCCTGAAGTTTGCTTTATCTTATAATGCACTGAGGTCCGTTTATTTTAGCTTAGTCCATTACCTTAAATATTGCCCACTTGTTTACTCGAATACATTTAGGAGCCACTTACTGCCTCTCCAGAGACAAACAGAATAAAGGATTACAAGTACTGAAATAATATGTTCCTTCTCCTATTTCGCTACCGGCACGACAGCACCTCGATCAACACCGAGCGCACCGCGACCCCGAGCGTCTCCGTGTCGAAGGAAAGCTTGCCATGCTCATCGACCAGGGATGCGGCATGGGGCGCGATCTGGCTTCGGAACGAACCCGTATTGCCCGATCCGGTATCGACGCGGACGTTCTGACCGGCAAAGGCGATGACGAGCAGCGCCATCAGCGTGTCATCCTCGATTGGTGCGCGGCCGAGCGCTTCATGGAGCGCATCGGTGCGGAAGTCGCCGATCATGTCCTGGCCCTTCTGGGTGACATCGAAAGACCACGCGGTCCATAGTAAGCAAATTCTTAAAAGTGCATTTTATAAGAAACACAAAGAACACTGATTCAGAATGATTAATAATTTTCCAGTTTCAACGGAATAAGGATCTATAATTATTGAAATAATTTTTTAAACTCTCAAAAATAAGATCAAAATCGCACGGAAATGACCTCAATTTCAAATAAAAAGAGAACACCATTGACATGACCATTGTTGAATTTCTTAACTGGGGACTAACAGTTCCCCATCTTTGGACAACAAAGAAACTAGGAATTAACATTTTATTCTAGAGGAGAGAAAACTGTTGAAGAAATTATTGATATCACACCTCCAGAAGCAAAATTCAGACAACTAACTACTTTTTCAAAACATCATTTCATATTTCCCAACATTTATTATTTTATTGTTGTGTTACAATCCTCAATAAATGAAATTCTCCATCTAAAACCATTCTATTAACATGATTACTTACATATTATTTATATTATTATTGAGATATTATTTGTTGATATTTGATACGCCCCAACCTAAAGAACATATTCATGAACATAGATGCTCGACATTAATGAAATTACTTCCCTTGGGAAAACTTCGGCTAGCTATTTCGTTTGCTCCACGTCCAGCCTAAAACTCGGACGAAATACAACAGTATACTTCATTGATTTTCTCTCCAGTCCTTCTCTGGAATGAAAGAATTGCCGTGAGGTTGGATGTAGTAATCTAGCCTTTAAAGAAAAATGAAGAAACATTACCCCGGGGCAGCGGAAAAACATTCTCCAGATCAAAACAAAGTAGAGGAATAGATAGGTTTTACCTGTCCCCGTCACGTTCAATCTTGGTCTCAATTTTACTTTTTACATGTTGAAGGCGGAACCCCGATGCACTGGTCCCGGCTGATTGATGTCCCGATCGCCAATCTGATCGGCCTGTTCTCGCTGTTTGCGGATGCCCGGCAGGCCGAGGCGGCAGCGCTCTTTGTCTGGCCCCTGCTCCTTTTATTGCCGCTCTTTGCCGGCACCGCCTATGCCGCCAAGAACCTCGGTGGCCGCCATGCCATGCTGGTGGCATTGCTACTGACGGCATTGTTTGCGGTCACGCAACAGCGGTTCAGGCCGGGTTCCATCGACCATCACAATGTGCAACTGGCGCTGGAAACTGAATCCCGCAGAGAAAAATTATTCAGCCACGGAACGTGAAGCCCTGGGACTCATTTTTTGCACCAAAAGGTTCCGTCACTATCTCCTTGGCAGTCAGATCAAGTTCTTTGTGGATCATCAGGCTCTCATGTATTTGATAAACAAAACCACGCCAACTGGAAGAATTGCCCGTTGGGTCCTGCTCTTGCAAGAGTTTGCCCCTTTTGAGATCATCCACAAGCCTGGCAAATCTCACATTGTGCCAGACTACCTTTCACGGATCCACACTGATGATACTTCTTCTGAGCCATGGATCACGAGCGCATCGACGACCTCGTCCGGGATCGCCTCGAGGGCCGTCTTCCGGTCGCCCGCCTGCCATGCGTCCCACATGCCCTTCAGCTGATCGCCCCGGCCGAGCCATTCATGGAAGGCCGCGTAGACCGGCACGTTCAGGTAGGCGGCGGCGCCGCGGCGCGCGATGGCACGTGCCTTGTCGCGATCCGCGGTCGGGATCACGAAGAGTCGCGCCACGATCTCCTTGTCGGGGCCGCCCTCGTGGACGTAGGGCGCGACCGTCTTCACGTCTTCCCATGGGATGACAGGATGAACAGGATGCCAAGCATATACATGCATATTCGACATGTATAGAAATTTTTTTTAGTGTTGGCTCTCGCAATACAAATATTAAACTGACTTGTGATCGATAAAAAGAGTGTTCATTTAAAAAATAGACACAGAGAGAGAGAGGGAGAGAGAGAGAGAAGGAAAGAGAGAGAGAGAGAGAGAGAGAGAGAGAGGCGAGTAATTAAGGGACATAACAATTTAACTGAATCTGTTTGAACAGATTTTTCCAAATTGTCAACTTATTTATTGTTCTCGAGCCAATTGATGGACAGGGTGAAATTAAAACTAACGATTCAAGAATCGTTGAAATCAAAGCACCTGGTATTTTAGCGTGAAAATCAGTTCATGAGCCTCTTCAAACAGGTATTAAAGCTATCGATGCTATGACTCCGATTGGTCGAGGTCAGCGGGAATTAATTATTGGTGATAGAAAGACTGGTAAAACAGCAGTTGCCATCGATACGATCATTAACCAAAAAGGTAAAGATGTAGTTTGTATCTACGTAGCTGTTGGACAAAAGCAATCAACAGTAAGGCAAGTTGCATGGAGGAATTTATCAAAGTGAAGAGAAATTCCATTATTTAAAAAAAAATGGGAAAAATAATTAAAGAGTTTTTTTCATCCGGAAGTAACGAGTAGCATTAAAATTTAAAACAAATATAAAATATTACGTATATATGTGGATTCTTCTCCTCCACAATACCTTGCTCTTTACGCCAAAGTATTTTTAGTAATTTCAACTATTTTTTCTACAACCTTTGTGATTTAGGGGTCATTCTTAAAGATTTGAGATAAAATTCAAGCTTTACTGTAAAGAGCGAGGTATGGACCCCAGCGGCAGCACAATCAGCGTCAGCTCGATCCAGTCCAGGAAGAAACCCAGGATAAAGGTCGCTAGCAGAATGCAGATGATGATGCCAGTGGGCTCAAAAGGCAGGCTCAACAGCACCCGCTCGATCAGTTCGTCGCCACCCAGACCGCGCAGCACCAGAGAGAAGGCGGTGGCGCCCAGCAGCACGGCGAAGATAAAGGCGGTGGTGCGGGTGGTTTCCTGCAGCACCTCGTTCATGACCCCGCGGTTCATCTGCCGCTTGATGATGGCCAGAAAGAGCGCGCCTGCGTGGGTACTTTAAAATACCTTTCCGGTACATACTTTAGCCTGTAGACCCATCCATGAAAGATTCATTTTCCTAACCTAAACCCTTTCTGAGATAGCAAGAAGTCAATTAACTAGAATTTTACTATCACTCCTACCACAAATTCAAATGTACACACTTTCTGAGCTCTTAAAAATGACAAATTTTAATTAAAGTATGACTTAGGCTATTGCTTGTTTTCCACAAAATAATACTACATTTTCTTGGTGCCATATTTTCCATCAATTTGAAAAATAATGCTACATTTTCTCAATAGTTTTTTGGTTTCGACATATCACAATAGTTGCTTTGGGACTCGAGTCAAGCAGTAGCAACACTGGACACAGAGTCAAGCAGTGGCAACACTGAAGGAATGAAAGAATTACTCAATTTAAGTTTATGTAAGTTTGTGCATTGTTTTAAAAAGTAGAGTTGAGAGAAAGTCAAACTTTAGCGTAAAGAGCAGGGCGTTGATAAGGGAACTGCCCCTTTCATGTACGGAGAAATTTCTGTTCATTTTAAGTTTTAATGCTACTCCTTACTTTCAGTTAAAAAAAACTTTATATCAATGAATTGTTCGGAGGGGGGGGGGGGAGAGAAAGTTGGATTCGAAATATAAAAATTATAATTTTAGGAGTGTATTTTCCAAATTGTTTGAAGGAGGGTTGTTAACTTTCCCAAACCCCTCATTAACCATATTCTTAGATAGTGTTAACAGTCAAAAGAGGTTTAAACAGAAATGTTATGCTGGAAAGTCAAAAAGCGAATATTCTTAGAACATCTAAGAATAGAAATATGCTCAACAAAATGGCACAAAACTATCAAATAAAAATTTGATACTCTAGCGAGACTATGTATTAAAGACCTAGGGAAAATACTATCTTTTTAACAGAGTAAAGCATATGGGCTGTGAAATATTTTATGTATAAAAACTGTTATATAGATTATAGCTATGCAAAAGAATAGATCACCCAGAAGAAAGGACATCTTCAATCTACCTGAAGATCAGGTTAGTCTCCAGAGGGTATGCTGGGCAGGCATGAGCCAATGGGGTAAATAGGGTCATAAGCCTATGGCATGGATTTGAGTTGCTTTCCGGGAAAATGGCTTAACAGTGAAAACAAAAGAAAATTCTTAAGGACAGAGTATTATCAATTAAAACTAGAATTCCAGAAACTAAAGAAGGACAAGATGAAACCAATCATGGTAATTTGCAATTCAGATTTGAACGCCTGAGAACCCTTGATGGCCAATATATTCTTTGTCCTGTGGTTTCGCAGTGGATTTGATCTTAGTTGGGTAATAATGGACCCAAAGTTCAGACTCAGCTGTGGCAAAACACTACAGGGAAGATGCAAGGACCTTAGCAGTCAAGAATAGCCGTTAATTCAGTACATACGAATATATTCTTTGGAAGAGATTACTGTTTGATCCGGTCGGGATTTAAAATAAGAGCTCTGAGACATGAATTTCTTCTAAATACCAAATCTCATTAAGATCCGATAATCCGTTCGTAACTTAAAAATACCCAATTTTTCTAATGTTTCCAAATTAACTGTCCTTCCACTCCCCCCCCCCATATGGTCAAACCGGGGAAGCGACTATTTCTAATTTAATCTGGTCGGGTTCCTGATACGCCGGCCGACTTTCAGCGATCGCTATATTGATCATGCATCTAATTTCGGATCTTCTTCATATAAAAATTGGGATAGTCCGGGTTTACATATTTATATTCTAATTTTATTTTTCGTGGTGCCCATACTTTTCGTACATGTCAGATTTCAATTTTAACTCTTTGTTGCTGTGTTGAATAGAAGAAGCCATTACCGAACTTTCTGCAAATCTTATGTGGACGGTTTCCATATTTCGTTTTGGCGAAAGTCTTTTATGTAATTCAAGTTTTTACTGTTGTTTTATGAGGTATTTAGTTCAATGTACAGCATTTGGCCTGTGTGTAATGATGAACAGTTCAGAACTACTATCGACAATAACAAAAATAAAAATTTTTTATCGATTAATTGTATAACCATGCATATTATAATGACACCCTCTTTGAGTCTACCAGTCTTTCCAGTTAATGGCACCCCAAAAGTGTCAATTTTGGTGGCATATGGCACTTCTGGATGGTACTATCGAGGTAAATTCACAAAAAGCGGGTAGTTATGAAAATAAGGTTTTAAATGAACCATTAAGCATCGCCATTGGTCATGTAGTATTCTGCTAGCCTTAGTAGATAAGAAAAGGAGACATCTGTGCAATCCATGTAAAAAAAGTGATTTTTTCTCAAAAAGTGTGCGATTTTCGGTCAAATGAACCCTCTTCTGAACTTCTAGAATCACAGGTTCGATACGATCACCCCTTGAGAAAAAAAAAACAACAAACACGCATCCGTGATCTTTCTTCTGGCAAAAAATTCAGAATTCCACGCTTTGTACATAGGAGCTTGAGACCTCTATAGTAGGGTTCTCTGATACTTTGAGTTTGACAGTGTATTTTTCATTAAGAGCTCTTGACGTTTTGTGGGTGTTTCTGCCCTTTTTCAATAATTGGGCAAAATTTTCTCTGGCTCGTAGCTTTTGATGTGTGTTACAAAATTTTGACAGGACCTCCTGGGGGGAAAAGGGGCTTAGGGGGGCTGGTTGCCCGTCAATCCTTCTGGTCACTTAAAAAGTGATCTGGAACTTTTTGTTTCCATTTGAACGAAAATAAAAGATCACA
Organism: Alatinidae sp. Z8VKAUB7J3; assembly: GCA_010016025.2. Lineage (NCBI taxonomy): Eukaryota > Metazoa > Cnidaria > Cubozoa > Carybdeida > Alatinidae > Alatinidae sp. Z8VKAUB7J3. The sequence continues at coordinate 102,671,987 of JAAAKM020721499.1, forward strand.
CATTCGTTTTTTTTTCTAGCAAAAGATACAACATTCTATCTTTTTTTTAAGTAGGAGCTCAAAACCTCTAAAGTAGGGTTTTGTTAAATATTGAATCTGATTGCTTAATTTTGATTATGATCTCTTGATATTTTAGGGGGGTTGTCGCCTTCTTTGCTTCACTTCTCGAGTGTTTTCGGTATACTTAACAATTACCAGTTTTTCTCTAAACCGCCGTGGAATGGAAAGGTTTATTCTAGTTCTTGAACTGTAAGGAAAGGCTACCAAACACGATCCTTCCCAGGATTTTGACTCAGGTTAGAGGTCATGGAGAGTTCAAAAATTTGGAATTCAGCTATGAAATCCTTCTGTCCATGTCACAACCATAAATGGACTTATTTGAAAATTTTTCTTTACTGTATCTAATTGGGGAAAGGGGGGAGGGTGATGGTTGGCACAACAATTAGTTGGGGGAACTTTCCATGGAGTAATTTTTCATGGGGAAGAAAATTTCCATGAAGGGAGCGCAGGATTTTCTCGCATTATTTAAAAAAAAACAATAAAAAAATAAAAATGAAAAAGTTTTTTCATCTGAAAGTAAGGAGCAGTATTAAAACGAACAAAAATTACTACGCATATGAGGAGATTCGTCTCCTCCTCAATACCTCACTCTTTACGCTAAAGTATTTTCAGTAATTTCAACTACTTATTCTACGGCCTTTTTGATTCAGGGAAGTCATTCTTAAGGAATTGGGGATATTGCTGATCGCAGACGAAGTGATCTGCGGTTTCGGACGAACCGGCAACTGGTTTGGGCACCAGACTTTCGATATTCGCCCGGATATCATCACCATCGCCAAAGGCCTGAGTTCGGGATATTCGCCGATCGGCGGATCTGTCGTCAGTGATGAAGTGGCAGAGGTGATTGCCGGAGACGAATTCAACCATGGCTACACCTATTCCGGCCATCCGGTCGCCGCAGCTGTCGCGCTGGAGAATTTGCGCATCCTCGATGAGGAAGGGATCGTTGAACGTGTAGGCACGCCTCCTGTGCATCCAGAATACATATGGTATTGACAAGGAGTTCCCATGTTCACGATGCTCTGCTGCCACCAGCACATCTCTCCAATCGGGCTGCACGAATGTGTTAAGAGAGCAGAGATCCGACCGGCAAGTGCGGCGTAGTGTGCTCTTGGGACGGCCCTTCTTTCTCGATCCTACAGGTTGTCATTGGAACACTGCCTTGGTAGTTCTAAGGTCACCCATTATCAAGCCAGGGCCAAAATATTGCCATCGATATTGACAGATGGTATTTGTAAAAGGAGGTTGGTTGAATAGCAGAGGCCTAATTGCAATTGCAAATTGTTAACTCAAGTCTAACCTTGGAAAAAAGGCTACTACCAAATCTTGGACAAAGGATCTTAAAATTGAAGTACCTCAATCATGGACAGATTCAATAGCTAACATGTATTGATAAAAAGTGATAATTTTTAAATATGCTTGGCTATAAGATTGTAGTCAGCCAATCCCAACTATCTGCATCAGGTCCAAGATTAAGAACCTGCTGTCCTTGTTTAGGGAAGATACATTTTAGTCAAAACATTTGTCCAAAATCACACACTGTTTGGGGGGCTGAAGGGTGAGAAAAAATTTAGAAAAAATGAGGTATTTTAACTTAGGAGTGGGTGATCGGATCTTAGTGAATTTTTATGTTTAGAAGGACCTCGTGTCTCAAAGGTCTTATTTTAAATCCTGACCGGCATTAAGCTTCTGATTTTCCTTTTAAATCAGTCTTTTGATTTTTAGAATTTTGCTAAACCTCATACCATATGAGCTCTTGGGTCTTCCGACCTCGTCACAAGTGCCATATGAGCTCTTAGCTCTTGTTGTTTAGTTATAGCGTTGACTCTTAAAAAGAGCATAAATATGCAGTATGCTACCAAAGAAATAACCAGCCATCCTAAAGTCTTACCTAGTGTATTTATTGAAGTGATGCTCAGTTAAGATGGTTTAGCTAAATCTTGATGAAAGGTATATTGTTGTTCTGTGAACTCTCATTTCGAATTATATTCAAGGATTTTGTGTTCTTTATCTTTTAAATGAGTGATCTACTCTCAACTCTACTCTCAATATGATATATTAAAGAACTATACTACAGAGTACTACCAATGTCAAAGAATAAAGAACATCTGTCTTCGACCTAAGATGTAGTGGAATGAAGTGGCAGAGTCACAGTGGGTGTGATATTGTGTGGCTGGCGGAATTTGAATGTTCATAAGGGCTGGGGTGATCGAGTTAGTGTCATCTAAATGAGGTATATTCATATCATCATCAGCATCTTGATTCTTCTTTTTCTTAGTCTTTATTTCTGGGCGTGGTGGTAAGATAAGTTTTAATCCTTTGTCATAGATATGTTTTCTAATGGACTGTGGAAGGCGAGGTTCGAACTCAGCTTGTTCCCATGGAATACGGGATAGGAAATCTCCTGCTGAATTTAATGAGATAAATATATTGCTTTTTGGCACAAGTTAAGGCTGTATGTTAGTCACAAAATCACTTGCTTCAGAGGGGACATTTGCATTTTATGACGTTTTTGGTTTCACCTGTTTACATCTTTCTTTTCAGATTTTTCTTTTTAAGGTTGATAACCCAGCAAAGTGTCGGCTTGTTTAATGATTTGGTCTGAATAACTGATTGATAAAGCCATTGTTTTACTTATGGTGTTACTTTCTTTGTTCGGGGAGATAAGGAGATGATATAAGCCCTTTTTTGTTGCTTCAAACACCATTGCTGGACTTTTTTGAAGTGCAACTCATTCCAGCCATCGACGAGCAATATCGCACTAATGGTTTCAGAATTATCAGTGGATTTCGCTACAATGGCTCGGTGGTATTGTCTTCCCTGCTCAATAAGCCACAGCTATTTGATGCCCATATTGCTATCAGCCCTGAATTAAAAGACAACGTGGCGGGATTGCTAACAGGCTATAAAAACAAGTTAGCGCAATTGCCAGCTAAGCCTCGCTTTTTGTTTTTAGCGCACGCAGAATCCGTCAAGGAAGACCATCATCACAACGAAAACAATAATAAAGCAAACGGACAAAAACATGGCAAAGCAAAAAGCACCGGTATAACGTTACAAACAGCTTATAGTGTTTATCAGTCAGTTTCTCGGTAATATTTCACAAATAAACTTTGTTGCTGTTTTTTAATTAAATACATTTTAATTAATACATTCAATTTAATTAATTAAATAAATAAATTAATTTAATTAAATACATTCAATTAATACAAAAAGGAGGATAAAACAGAAATTTAATGTAATTGAAACAGGAAGATTTAATCATAAATATTGGGACTAGAACTACTACTACTACTACTATAGCACTATTACTACAACAGCTACTACTGCTACTACTACTAGCACTACCACTGTTACTACTACTACTACTACTACTACTACACCTACTACGTCTACTACTACTTCTACTACTACTACTACTACTATAGCACTATTACTACTACAGCTACTACTACTACTATTACTACTACTTCTACCACTACCACTACCACTACTACTAATACTACTACTACTACTACTAGAACTACTAATACTGCCACTCTACCACTACTACAGGATGAGCTTGGAGCAACATGGTACTTTATGATGAAATTATCAAGAAAAGTCAATAAAAAGCGAGTAGATAAAAAATTAGCTTTAAAATGAGCCTTTGCACACCTTTCTACGGTGTTCCAGTGCCCCACCCAGTCTTTCCATTCCAGAAATGACAGCCAAAGTTCATTTTTAGGGTTGCCATATGGGACTTTATGATGGCATTATCAAGTCCAACTTATAAAAAGCTATTATGTATAAGAATTAGCTTTTAAGCGAACCCTTAACCAGCTCTTTATGATGTTCCAGTGCCGCGCTAGCAGCTGAACACGGATGACGACCGCGGGATCCCGTTGCCCTTCACCGTGTTCGACGGAGAGGGAGATCCGGTGCGGGTGGTGTTCCAGTGGCGGCGCGATACGCAACCGAGCTTTCCCGCGCTCGGCGCCACGAATCCAGCCGAGGTGGCGCGCCTGCTGGCGGATCCCGCGATGGTCCGCGACAAGCAGATCTGCACTGCGTTCCCGAGGTTCGCGCGGGGGCAGGCGACTCCGGTCGATGCGACGCACGTCAAACTCCCCGAGCTGTCTCGGCGCGAGTCGTGGATCTTGAGGCACAGGCATCATCTGGCTAATCCAAAGTGCTTCCAGAATTAGGCCATCTGAATAACGGGGATGCGTGTTCATTACCAAAATACTCGGCCTTTAAGAGTCATAACCCCAGGAAGAATTTGATAATAATGCTGCTCTCATCGGGTAGAGGGACAGTTTAGCACGGCTTATTTTCTGGTGAGGATATATTTATTAAATGTCTGAAGTTTGCTCTCATGCATTCTTGGCGCATGCAGACCTGACTTCACGTACCTCTGGATATCCAACTAGCCACCGGAGACCTAAATGCTCTTACCTTTTGGTAATTAGTGAGAATAGGAGATATATAAAATAAATTTATACAACTTCAACTTCATTCCCCTTAAAAGGGGAAGAACTTGAGGCATTACAAAAATTGCGTGAATAAAATTATTTATTTCAGCGTAAAGAAAAATATAGGGGATGGGGTGGGATTATATTTTTTAGATGAAATGATTAATTTTTAGTAATTTTTGTTTAGCCTTGAATTTTGGTTCTTTGTTTCCAGACAAAGAACATATAAAAAAAATAATAGAAAGTAATACTTCATTTTCTGTATCCTCTTGCAACATTCTAGGACCACTGGGTCGATACGATCACCGCTGGGAAAAAAAAAAACAAAAAAAAACTAACAAACAAACAAACAAATAAACACGCATCCGTGATCTGCCTTCTGGCAAAAAAAATACAAAATTCCACACTTTTGTAGATAGGAACTTCTACAATAGGGTTCTCTGATACGCTGAATCTGATGGTGTGATTTTCGTTAAGATTCTATTACTTTTAGGCGGTGTTTCCCCCTATTTTCTAAAAAAAGGTAAATTTTCTCAGGCTCGTAACTTTTGATGGGACGTTTGCCGCAAAAGTTTCAAATCCGACAAGCAGTGGCGCAATCACGAAAAGTCAAAAAAGCACAAGGAAAAAATGAAAAAAGCAGGGTAGGATGGGAGAAGCGATTGAGACCAGCTCGCTGCGTGTGTGTGTGTGTGTGTGTGTGTGTTTGTTTGTTTGTTGGTTGGTTGGTGTACGATTGTATGTTTGTGTCTTTGGGTGCTACGCTCCTTTCCCAGCATGCGTCCTGGCTCGAGCTCGGCCGGGTACGGTGCATCGGGCAGAGGGAAAGCGGGCAGGATCACGTAATTCATTAAGATCGATCACCCTCTCGTAAGTTAAAAATACCTCGATTTTTCTAATTTTTCCTCTCCCTTCAGCCCCCACCCCCAGAGGTTCGAATCGCGGAATACGACTTTATCAAGTCAATTTGTGCAGCTCACTGACACGCCTACCAATTTGAATCATCCTAGCACGTCCAGAAGCACCAACTAACTTCACGAAAGAGAGTGGATCAAGTCTGGTTACTTCAATAACGTATCTACGACATTTATAAGCGTTTTTCAAGATTTCCGGTTTCCTCTTCCAACTCCCCCGGATGGTTTTCGTTCGACCAATCGTGTGGCGAAACTTTCTTCAGCAACTCCCGTGCATTCGGCCCCATGACGGCCAGCACTCCCTCTGCCGCAGTGACATCGGTTATTACCGCCCGGCGTTCGCCCAGATGCCCGCGCATCCAGGACAGTTCCCGCTGCAAAGTGGCTGCCGGCGTGACAACGATGTAGGCGGTTTCCGACAACCGGGTCACCGTGACATCGGCTTCGATGCCGCCGCGATCATTGAGGAACTGGGTATAGACGATTTTGCCGTCGGGAACCGACATATCTCAACCACACCGAGTGGTTGAGCTCAAACAGTCTCTTTGGTTGACGCGAAAAAAGGCCATATGTAAATAATTTATTTTTTCTGCAAATGCTTTCAAATAATTAACACATGGACCCAAAAAATAGGGGATTTGATGTTATAGTAATTGGTGCTGGTGTGTCTGGTCTGACGTGTGCTTATGAATTGCTTCAGAAAGACAAATCTATAAGGTTGATTGTAGTTGAAGCAAATGGTAAGTTTAAACTTGTAGAATTGAATATTTGAGATTCTTGCCAACCATGCTTTAAGGGGTCGTCATCAAGATGCACCGCGCGATGACCTTTGATACTGTTTGGACAGCGTAAATCCGCGGGTCTGTAGACGATCCCCCAGTGGATGTGTCATTCCATATGTTAACAATAGGATATACGGGAAAATCATCTCTAAATCGCTTGTACTTTAGAACTCGACCAGATGGAATTACGCGATCTGCTCTTGCCAGACGTTCAACGCCAAGTTTATGGGTCTTCCAGTGACTACTTTTTCCTGGATGGCGGGTCGCTCCCATTATGTTTATTTGAGGGTCTTCCGAGCCCGAGACAGGATGGTTGCCCCTAACCCCCCATTGCACTTCTTGGTTGAAAGGCCCCGAAACGAGATCAGCACCGCCGGTTTGGACCTTAAGGGTCTAGTGCCGTCTTACTTACTTACAATTTAACTTCTCATGTATTATATAGGTACTCTTCTTATCTCTGTACATAATATCTTTTCTGCAAAGAAAGAAAAGAAACATGGAAGTGATGGGAAAAGTATTTTGGCGGGGAGGGCAGGGCTAAGTATCATAAGGTGTCTAAGTTTGTGTTGTTACTACGCAACTTCTTCACAAGCAAATACATTTGTACAATGTTCAATTATTTGAATTATTTTGTCAAAAATTACTTCAAGTCACTGTTACTAGATACTATGTATGAGGATAGTAGATACTAGGTATGTGATTTATAAATAGGCCCAATAAGTATGCAAAGACTCTGGGACCATCTAGGCCCTGTAGCTGCTGAAAGAGTTTTCTTTCCACATTTGCGAATCGAGGTTGCCCGATGAAATACATTCGTACAATATTCAATTATTTGAATTATTTTGCCAAAAATTACTTCAAGTCACTGTTACTAGATACTATTTTTACTTTCGTCATGGAAAGGCAGTGTGGTCTTCGAAGTTCTCTACAAAGTAATATTGCAGTTACGGGAAATAAGGAGTTTGTGCTCCTTAAAAGGATAGTTTACTATGCACTCCTACTGTCTACACCACAGTGGTATACATGCATTTCCGCTTACTGACCTGATCCACAAACTTGTCTGACCTTGTCTGATCCACAAAGAGTTACCGAGGGCACACTTTAAGAACAAACACAATACAATTTTTGGGTTGGAGGTGGATAGGCAAAAATGGCAAACAGTAAATATATGATGGAGATTTGGCATTCGCAGCTAAAAAACATTCTTGATATCAGCTTTTCAAGGGGGAAAACTCGGTCCTTATCGCCTAATCAAAACCTGTTGATCTTAGAATAGAGTCTTTTACATCTTGGAAGAAAACCAGGAGATGTTTTCCATCTTTTCAAAAGATTTGTGTTCCCCCCACCAACGATTTTTGTGGAAAAAACAGAATTAGTTTGCATTTTGTTTGCTGGTTCGTTTAGTCAATGTTGTACGAAAAAAATGAAGAACAAAAAATAATATGGAAAAAACAACAAATTGTCAATTTGGTCAATTATTGGCACCTGGGCCCCTCAAGATTTTGCTCATTGGCACCCTTGTCACATTGGGCCTCCCCCAAGATTTTGCTCTAGATTCATCCCTGAGTATGGGGGTTGTCTTCCCCTGGATCCACCACTAGTGGTTCATTGGTAGACTAAGCAGCGAAAAAGGCCAAACTACAGAACATATATTGAACGGTGTAAAATTTAGTATCTCGAAAATAAGGAGCTTTTGAAAGTTTAGGAGAGAAGTGCCTTCTTGGGATGGGTAAGTCATGCAGAAGAATTATCAACCATAATAAGAACTCTCAAAATCCAGTTATTTCTTTCTAAAAAAAAGAAAATTTCAAGTTGTGATGCAAATTATAAAACAAGTCTGTATGCCTAGTCTTAATACTGGTACATTCAGTACCAATGTTTTAAGAGCCAACCACCCCTGGACTAGTGTTATTTTATAATTTGTAGTCAGAGTGTATTTAAATTTTTGTGCTTTTCTTTCTTTTTCTTTTATATACTCTGTCTGTTTTCTTTCTGTTTTTGATGGGTAATAAATTAATAATAATAATAAGATTCCTTCCCAACAAGTGGGGCTTTTAGGTCTATATCAGGTGGTGTAGATTGGTAGCCCCTCATTTAAGCACGTTCACTTTAGAACGTGATCCATGACAAGTATGCATTTGCGATTTAGGAATGGTTCATCATTTTGTTCGAAAACTTTCATTGTGTTTCAGACTTGATTCTAAGTTATAATATAAGTTAGACAGACTTGGGTTAGATTAGTCTTGTTTATGAGTAACTCTTGTCTGCTTCAGAAGCCCAAAATCAACTCGGGAGTTGAAGGGTTTTAATGGGTTTCAAACTACATCCCTTAGTCGAGATGCAAAGTGAGAGTCGGTCATTGCTACCACCCCTAGTGATTTATCACTATTTCTTGTGATTTTATATATTGTCTAAATAAAAAAGATCACTAAATCAGCTCATAAACCGCTAGATTTTTGAAAAAAATCGCTGAATCGACCAAAAATCTAAAATCTAGTGATTTTTTCTATCGCATGGTAAGCCTGGAGCGGGCCCTTTGTGATTAGCTTCTTTCTTACGTTTCTTTGTTGTCTTTATTTTTATGTTGTTGATTGTGTGATTTAATTAATTAATTGACTTTTTGGTTTGAAGGTAAACGAAAAACATCTTTGATATCAGTCTACATAAATCCAGCATCTTATCAATTTCATTTAAGCATATAAGAATGTCCTTCTTCTTTGACCCCTTATCTTTGGGTCAAAATTGTAGACTATCACAATGTACCGTTTTTAATCCACCTCAATTCTATCCATTATCTTTTTGTTCTTTGCAACTTTCATGTTCAGCTCACCAGCTTCTGCTTCTGTATTTTCTTCCGATCTTTTTTTCCATTTCACAAAGTTTATTATTCAGAGATTCCGAAATTAGAATGTGAATACATAGAGAATAAAAAATTATTGAAAAGCAATGAGAAAGAAAAAAGAATTGGAAAAGTTGAAAAAGTTTGATATTTTGTTGGGAGCTAGAGCACTGGAAAAATTCCGAAAGTAAGAAAAGCTTCTGCTTTGTATTTCAATGCAAGAAATAAGTTGGTAAGTGCCTTCAAGAAACAAGCTGGTAAACACAATCTAAAATACCCTTTCTATCTGTATTTCCATCTAAGTGCATAACCGTTCATCACTCAGTATAATATGTTAGTGCTTATGTCGCCCTGTTCTGTCGTTTTCAACATCTTACTAAATGGCGATTTTGACAGGGCGTAGGAAAACCCAAAAGCCTGAACGGTCTGCTTGAATTTCAGCGCCGAGATCATGGACGTCTGCTGTGGAATCAAAATGTCTTTTGCTTTCTCACTAAACTCTTTGCGCAGTTTCTTACCAGCAAGTTGCACTTTTCTGTTGAGTTCTTTGCGAGCTTCGCTTGGGATGTCTTTGCGTTTCAATTCAGGGAATTCAGCGTACATCTTTTGAAATGCGCTACTGTATTCCTTTTGCAACGCCTTGATATATTTTTCTGGTAAAATCAGAGCTTTCATTTTCAGTTTCCACTTCAAAAACAAAAGTACTAGAAGAAATTAAACAGCAGAATGACTTTCTTTTCTATTTCTTCCTTGTTCATATCTTCTTCCTCTCTCATATGCTAATTGTTTGCTGTTATTTTCTCAAGCGACGACCAATTTGAAATTCTTAGATATCTTTTTGTTAAGGTTTCAGTCGAGGAAAATCTGTTTTGTTTTGGTAACACAGAATTTCTTGGAAAATTTGAAAAAACAAAACTTGACTATAGGTTGCAGTAAATATATAAATTTATACATATTATATATGTAAAATTATATATATATAAATTTCTGAGGAAGAATTATCTTGAAACGTAAAAATGGAGTTTTTCTCTTTGAGTATTATATATATGTATTTGATAAACTGGTAGAGTGTAGCTCATTGATAAATTATATATATATATATATATATATTTATTTATTTATTTATTTATTAGGAAATAATAAGTATATAAAATTATTAGATAAGCGGGAAGGAGGGAAAGAAAATATATATAAATGCAACATCTTATAATTTTCAAATTTAATGTATATAATTGCCAGAATTAAAAAAAGATTTGGACCTAGATAGGTTTGATTCCTGTCAGGGTGGGCGGAGGAGTTTAACCGTGTTGGATCAGTCATGATTTTCAGAGATTACCGCTAACCCAACTATTTTGTATTAAACGTTTCTTCGGTGTTCCTTTCTTTTGGCTTCCCCTCAGTATATGGATAGTTTAAAGAGTCATGAATAGATTGTCTCTTGATTCAATGTAATCCTGATTCTTGCTTTAAAAAATTACCGTCACAGTTTTCTTCCGTTTTAAAAACAACTTAAGCTTGTGATGAATCCTGAGCTGTAAGCGCTGCGAGTGAAAAATAGCCATATTGAGACTAGAGTGGCTCTGTTATTGCGTCTACAAGAATAATTGAGGAGCATCAGTAAGTAAATAATAGCAATGAGTATGTTTTAATGTGGATTGGGTGCAGGGAAATTAGGATTCTGGGGAAGAAACTGCTCAAAGTAAGCATGAGAAGGGGGATAAAGAAATCCAGGCAGCAAATGGGGAAGGGGATTGGAGGACAGCCAGCCCCCCTCTCGCTTCCTTTTATCGACCCCGCCCCTTTGTCACATTCACTTATCAAAGTAGAATTAGATAATTTCTCCAAGTCTATAAGCTCAGAATCTTCCGTGTCACTTATATAGCCGTCTTCGCCAACGTACCGCTGAGGATAGACTAATAATGGTGCAGCTGAGAAGGCGTTCAAATTACGAACAGGAAAGTGTTTGCTCCATTCATCTCTGAAAAGGGTGAAAATTAAATGATTATTAGTAGGTAAAAAAAATATAGGGCTGCGCAAAAGACCTTGAAGAACCCTTTCAACACTTACTTCTACTTTGCAAACAAATTTCGGTGTTTTTTTTTTTACTTTTTATAGCTGATTTTTTAAACTTTGTACTTCAATAGCTGAAATCAATCATTAAAAATATAAATCATACTGGTTCATCAAGCCCCATGGTGTGATTCATGGTATCCGGGGGGTGGAGTAGCTTGAACTAAAAAATCAAGTCTTGTAAAATTGATTGTATGTTATTTAGTATTAACCCACAAAAGAGAAAAAATTACTCAGAAGTAGCCTGATAAATAAGCTATCTTTTGATGTAAAAAAGTTGCTGAAAGGTCTTTTGGTTTGCCATAAAACCCACCCAACGCGACACAGCAATACATCACGTGGGACGGCGACACACACGAGACGGTCGGATCGAACACCACCAGGCGTTGCCTGTCGTGGTGTTTCGAGATGACAGGGGCGCTACACGGGAAAACCTGGGCCAAGCCCTCCACGATGGCCGGCAGGAAGAAGAAGAGGGCGACCCCTGCGATTGACCTGCACTGCCGCAGGTAGGTGATGCCGAGGGGGTAATTGAACATCACCTGGAGGATGGACTGGCGGAGGCGTGGGGCCGCACAGACGGCGCAGGCGTTGACGCGGCGGCGTCGGCCTTGAGCCGGTCGTAGACGGCCGCCACGAGACGCCGATGGTCGGCCTGATCCTCGAACGCGGTCCGGCGGAGGGACCCGTAGAGCCGGAAGCGCTCCGCCTCGGCGGCCGGCGTCCCGTCCACCACGCGGGACGGCGCGAGCGTGTAGAGCGTCACCCGGTCGGCCTGCTCGAGCACGTCGCGCGCGTCGTCGGGGAAGGCCGCCAGGGTGTGCGCGTCGTCGCGTCCCTCGAACGGCACGGCCTCCGCGCGCTCGGCCTTCGTCATGTCCTCGTACTCCTCTTCTTTCATCTATAACATAAACACGCAAAATTGTCACTAAAAACAATAGCCTATTAATTGCATCTGGCTATAAAATGTTATTGCCATATGCAATGAACATGCAGGTTATTGTTTTCGAGAATTTAAAAACTCTTCCTTCATTTCACGGTTTGGTGATCAAAAAGCAAGATATCAACCAAGAATGAAAGTTTATTCTGTAGTTCTACTAATGTGCATTTTGGCAGGTAGGTTTTTATGGTACTTGTTATCTACCAAGTGACATATAACGATTGCAAATTCTGTCGGTTAAAAATACCTCAATTTTTCTAATCTTTCCAAATTAACCCCCCCCCCAACTCCCCCAAAGAGGGCGGCTTCAGTGCGACTATATCAAACACGTATCTAGGACCTGTGCTTATTCTTCCCACCAAGTTTCATCCCTATCTCTCCACTCTAAGCATTTTCCAAGATTTGCTGTTACCCCTTCCAACTCCCCCAATATCACCGGATACGGCTGGATTTAAAATAAGAGCTCTGAGACACGACATTCTTCCAAATTTCAAATTTCATTAAGGTCCGATCATTTATTCGTAGCCGTAGAATAAATAGTTTAAATTACTAAAAATACTTTAGCGTAAACCGCGAGGTATTAGGAGGAGGTTAGCCCATCATATGCGTATTAATTTCTGTTCGTTTTAAGCTTTAATTCTGCTTCTTACTTTCAGTAGAAAAAACTTTTTCATATTTAATTCTTTTTTTTTAATAATGCTAGAAAATCCTGCGCTCCCTTCATTGAAATTTTCTTCCCCCATGATAAATTCCTTCAGGGGAAGTTCCCCCTACATATCCCCCTCCTTTCAACCCCCCAACAAAAAAATCCCCGGGGGAGTGGGGGACCCCGGAGCATTTCCTGCATCGCTGGGAGCGCATGGACATCTCGATCTCGGCGCCCACGCTGACTCTCCTTCGTGAGTTGCGGGGCCGTGATCTCTCGAGGGACGGCGAGCTTCGTCTCGAGCTGCGCAGCGAGTTCGAGGGATCCGGGCAGGCGATTCCCTGGACGCCGGGAGTGGAGTTCGTCCCGCTGGTCACGCCGCCCCTGCCGGAGGAGACGCCGACCAGTGCGTTCCTGGTCGGGCACCGGCGCTGGATCCTGATCGATCTCGGGCCGACATAGAGGTTGTCTGATGAATCTACAGATACATTACTTGTGCCATCAAGAGAATCACTTCCAAATTGTTTTGTCCATAATTCGTTTCCATTAGAATCATATTTTACAATGAAGACATCATTGCCTCCAGCACTAGTTCTAAAAAGATCTGCATTGGTATAGCCTACAACATAGAGATTATTTGACGAGTCTACTGCAATATCACTGGCAAGGTCATTAAAGTCACCTCCGAATTGTTTTGTCCATAATTCGTTTCCATTTTTGTCATGTTTAGCAATAAAGCCATCACGAATTGAAGAGCTGCACGGTGAGATAATGAACAACTACGCGCTCATTTTTCGACGTCGACTGGCAATCAAAATCACTTCGGTTTTAAGTCGACGGATCGAAGACTGCGGGCGCAAAATTCTCGCAGCTGTGGCGGGGAACAATGCATTAACGCGACCAATATCACCGTCACTCCGTGGGATGTCGGAACGGTGGAATATGGGCGTAACCTGTACTGTTTTGTGTCTGAGCTATTTGCAAAACTATCTTCGGCTGTTTTGCGGTTCTAATTTCGCATCTTCACTTGTCGTCTGATGAAAAGGTATCATACTCTATTAAAGGCCTTGCCCGGAAAGTTTCAAAGTTTCTGGAATTTTATTACCTAGAAAAAGAGTGTGATGGTTGAAATACTTACAGCTTGATATTTTTTGAATAAGTCTTCACGGTGCATTCGATTTAGTCAGTAAGAGTGATAATAAAATAGTTCTTGTGAATATTTTTAATGGTTCTGTTATGTTATGTAACGTGGTCCATATGATATAGCCAACGCTTGCATGGCTCTACTGAGACTCTGTCCTGTATTTGATATTATATTTTCAGGGCGGCGGTGCCGATTGGATCATCGGCGGATCGGGCAATGATTTCATCGAAGGCGGCCGCGGCAGCGACCATCTGGCCGGAGGGGCGGGGCGCGATGTGTTCCATTTCGCACTGGGCGACGGGAACGACGTGATCGCCGACTTCGAAATCGCGCGGGACCGGCTGTCCTTCGATCTGGGCGGCAACACCATAGCGAGCGCGCGGGTTTCCGGGCAGGGGGATAATACCGTCCTGAAGATCGCGGACCTGGAGATCCTGTTCGAAGGGGTCAACCCCAACGGTTTCGACCTCAATAGTCACAGATTCGACTTTTTTTTTTCGAAGTGTTATTTCAAACAGAATAAAGTTCTAATGGCTAATCTGGGTAACAGAAGAGATCGCGCCACAGGAAAATGCCAATGTCTTCCATTTTAACGCTAAAAATTATTTTTTTGCTTGCATTGGGGTGAAATGCTGTAGAGAAAAAGATCGGTTATTACAGACCGTTCAAACAGGAATACGCACTAATCAGTCTTGTTTAGTTTTGTACCATCTATTAAGAGAGGTCAGTGGGTTTTCGGGCACCAAGGGGGTTGTGTCTCCGAAAATTTATTGCATAGATTATTTCCCATTAGCAGATCTATGAGCCTTCCATGAGCAAGCAATGGGCAAATCACATAATTTATAGGCCTTTCCCCAGGGTCGGGGGGGGGGGGTCAGTTATCCCCAGAGGCATACGGATTAAAGCTATCTCAGAATTAAGATCGGGTGTCATTAAGAGAAAGGGGGCGTGGAAGGGGAGCTAATTGCCCTCCAAACTTTTTGGTCGCTTGGAAAGGGCGCCAGAACTTTTAATTTCCTTTCAAAGGAGCCCTCTCCTGATCTTTTTATGGATAAATGTTTTGAGTAGCCATCTTCATTTACATAGATAGTTTGCTGCTACACAATTATTTAATTAACTTATAATTAGGCTAACCGAAAAGCGTTAAATAATTACAATAATTTGGAATATTTATCCCAGAATATATTTTTTTAATTGAGAAAATAGTGACACATAAGGGAATATGGAAATGGATAACTATTGCTACTACTAATAGCTCACCGTACGACCAAGCCGCCTGAGGTCAACACAGTCACGCACGTTCCTCCTCCATTCCAAAATTTTTCAAAGCTTCCCCGCAGCCGCGTGGTGCAGACGGCTGACATCCGCGTAGAGGCCGCGCGCGATAAACCCGAGCGGTTGCATCTGATGCTGCCGAAAGCCGAGGCGCCTGTCGCGCCGACGCATTGGGCGTTCGGCCAGCTTGCCGGCATTGTTGGCGCCCCGGCGTCCTATTTGCGGCAGTTGCCTGCGCCGCTGGCGGGGATCAACCTGCAGTACGGGCTGACCAACCACCGGGCAGAGCAGATCAAGACGATGGAGGTCGCAAATGGCCGCACGGAACTGCGTGCGGTGACCGGCCCAGGAGATCGGGATGATACTTGATGGGAAGAATAAGCAAAAGTTCTTGGTACGTGATTGACATAACCGGACCATATCCGATCTCTTTGGGAGAGTTGGGGGGACTTCTAGTGCTTTGGAGAGTTCGAGAATAAGCACAAGTTCTAGATGCGTGATTGACATAACCAGACTGGATCTGATCTCTCGTCACAAGTGCCGTATGAGCTCTTAGCTCTTGTTTTTTAACGTAGAATATGTGATGTAGATTATTCTATAGTATTTGTTTTAATATTTTTATTTCTTTTAATTCTTTTGTCTGCAATTTCTTCAGTCGACAAACATGACGTCAGTCGACACACAAGCATGACGTCACTCGACACACAGGCACACAGCCAACTTATTTATATATATATAGATAGATAGATAGATTAGCTGTTGGGGTGGTGCTTCGCGCCACCCCAACACCTAGTTGGTGGGGGCGCTGTGCGCCCCCCCCCCAAGCCCCCTCGCGCACGAAAGTCGTTACGCGCCATATTAGTTACGTGCCATTGTAGTTGTGTCTCTGTGTCCCACCTGTGAAAATAGATAAAAGAGAAAAGATTTGCCCTGCTAGATGCGTAGGACGTCGGGCTGGTCGACGGTGATCGTCGGCTCGAGCCCGCCGTAGGCGAGGATCTCGAGGGTGGGCGGGTCCTCCGGCATGAAGGGGAAGAGCATGCGGTTGCGCTCGTAGTAGAACGGCTCGAGCTCCTTCAGGTAGCGCTGCTCCTCTTCGAACTCCTGGTGGGCGACGAGCTCGATCCCGGGCTCGAGCCAGACCTTCGCGCCGCCGGCGTGGTCGGCGTGGGAGTGGCTCACGATCACGTGCGTGACGGGCAGGTCGGGCACGGCCGCTTACCTACCTAACAGAGTAATCAAAACAACTGTAAATTTGCTTACTTCCCTTGCTCCTTTGCCTTTACTTTTAAATAAGTTTATAAATTGCCTTTAGTTCTGAATCAGGGATGGATAAATAGACTGAAAAATTGCAATTAGCTTTAAGTTTATCATTGTTAATTGCTTACCTTCTCTTTTTCTTTTTTTTATATAATGACTAGCCAGTAAAGAAATGGCATATCAAATTTCTGGTGAATTTTAACTGATAATATCAATATAATATTTACTTATAACCTACAAAATACTTTTTGGTTTTCATAATCCCGGTTCATCTCTAGCCTATCACCGATAGTTGCGCTATCTTCTCTACTATTATCAATGATTTCATTAAGATTTGTATGTTTCATACTATTTGGTAGCTCATCTGCTAAATCCCATTTCTTTGGCAATCTCAGCTTCTCAGTATCTACTATTGATACAAGTCCACTAAAACCATTACTACAATCAATATGATTAGCAATTGACTTTGCTGCCATCATTCCAGGCTTATCATTATCCGGCCAGATGCTAACTACTCTACCGGCTAATTTAGACCTTGGCAATGAATATGGCCGAGAGGAAAGCCATGATAGACTAAGATTTTATTTTCTTTGCGAATATGCGCAAATAATGGCCTAAAGTTTGCTATTCGTTAGTACCTACTAATTAGAATTCATAATGTCCTTTTTTAGGCATTGCGCGTCGTCTTGGCAATGAATATGGCCAAGAGAAAAGCCATGACAGGCTGAGAAAATTATTGTCTAAAGCTTGCCACTCGTTAGTTCCTACTAATTAGAACTCATAATGTCCTTTTTAGGCATTGCGCGTCGTCTTGGCGATGAATGAGCAGTTCCATGAATCATGACATAACCCGTTTTATCCTTGTCAAGATAATAAAGGGTAACTCTGTTATCGGTCATTATTTGTTTCACTTTCCTGGAATTTACATTTGTACCAAACCATACGATTAGGTCTTTTTCGGGAGGGAAGGGATCCATGGTTCGTACTCTTGGTGTGCCTGCACCATCAAGTGTGATTAAAGCACATGTTTGAGCTGAGGTCATAATGTCTTTGGCGGCATTGATAAGTTGAGTTCGGGAGTTAGTCTGAGATGGTGAGTGTTGTGCAAAGCCAAAGATGTCAAAATAGGTCGGCCGATTGACAATAACCCCATTGGGTTCAATGCCTGGTCCAGCAACAGTGACTTTACTTGCATCACCAGCGAATCCTTCTACTTTAACTTCAAATGGTGACCGGGGCACATCCTTTTCAGCAAATCTCACTACAATTCTATGAGTTCCTTCTTGTTTTGGAATATAGCTTGCAGAGTAAGTCAAGCTTCTGTCGTTGTTAAACTTTAAGTCAACCTGTAAAAAAAAATTGCAGTTTAGACTTTCAAAATACAGGAAAAACTTCAAATCTCAAAAGATCTATTTTGCAAGGTTTCACTTTTATAATACACATACTTTTAAAGGTCATCAAAGGTCAGGGCCCTCTGGAGGGAGAGGGAGTGGAGGTAGTTGCTTCAAAATACCTTCCCGGGACATACTTTAGTCTGTAGATTCATCCCTGAAAGTTTCATTTTCCTAACCTAAACCCTTTCTGAGATAGCAAGAAGTCAATTAACTAGAGTTGAAAACAACTTTGTTGTACTTCAATTAAGCAAAAGATCTATTTTGCAAGGTTTCACTTTTATAATACACATACTTTTGGTGGAAGAATAAGTTTGAAAATTAGTGTTAACAAGACAAACTCGCTAAGAGTAAGAATAAGTGAAGGTGAAGGGAGGTGTTGAGCAACGAGAAGATCAATAGAGTGGACTACTTCCCTTACCTAGGTAGTATTATTAGTAAAGATGATGGGGTTCAGTGAAGATTTTAAAAGTAGAATTGCCAAGGCTTAGGGTTTTTTTTTTTCACAGTTGAAGGTAGTTCGGAAGAATAAGAAGTCTGCGAACCAAGATTAGAATATTTGAAGTTACAGTGATGATAGTGGTCAAGTCGAAAGTTAGACTGATGGTTCCCCACGCTTTGATCCGGGTTTTTCTGACCCAAAGGAAAACAAGAATTAACCAGTCCATTACCCACTATGAGAACAACAGTCACTTTCATAACCTTTTTGAAAATCAATAGGTGTCTAGATCACACAACGGGACCTCTTTGCTCCTGTAGGAAATCAATACACAACGAGTCACCTTCGTCTGTTCCCAACAATTAAATAAAATTCATAATAGAGTCTTGTGTAACACCAAAAGCCGATATAATCAAGTATACATTGGACCATGATCAAGCTGCACCACCGGTCGATCGCGCGGCTCCTCGATTCCGGTACGTCGAAGGGCGGCGCAAGGTATTGGGTGACGGAGCTCGTCGACGGCCCCACGCTTCTGGAGCATTGCATGCGCCAGCAGACCGATCTGCGTGGGCGCGTCGCGCTGATGCGGCAGGTGTGCGATGCGGTGCACCATGCGCACCAGAAACTCGTCCTGCTGCGGGGGCTGTGCTCGCGGTCGATTCTCGTCGTGCGCGAAGATGGACGCGACCTAGCGAAGGTCGTGGAGCTGCCGATTGCCACGAGGCTAGGGTTATCTCTTCAAAGAAAATATTTTTCAACGAATGTTTAACGATATAATGGAAATGGTTCTCCGTCTTTAGACTATTGTATGAAACTTTAGGTCGTGGACCAGATGCACTTACTCAAATTCTTGACATATTGATTGAAATAGAACAAAATGATATTGTTGATTTGCTTTTCAGCACTACCAATTTCGCTGAAGACGGCCATTTTGCAAGGCAATAAGAAATAAGCCGAATAAGTTTTGTGACGTCACTCGATTACTCCTCCTTCTAGAAGACATTCATTTTATCGCTCTTCGGATGACAGCGGCGAGGCGAATCCAACATGACCGGGCAGCGAAGCACGACCTGATCGAGATCTATCTCTACTCGGTGGAGACTTGGGGCGAGTCTCAAGCCGACCGGTACCTACGTGAGATCCAGCGTGCCGTGATCGCTTTGTCGAGCGAGCCGACGGCCGGAGAGGACCGAGGCGAGCTGGAAAGCGGCTACTGGTCGCAGCGGGTTGGGCGACATGTTCTCTTCTATACGTGGACGGCGGCAGAAGTGCGCATACGTCGAGTCTAACACGACATGATGGGTCAATTAATAGTAATTTCTGGTCGTTCTGAACTTGTATTACAAACGAATTTTTTCTGTTGGTCTTAAGTTTAATTTTACCCTTTACTTTTCTTTGAAAAATTTCCGCCTTAAAGAATTTTTTTTTAATTAATCACTCAGAAAAGGAGACTCGTTTTCTTAGGTAATGATAATCATTTTTGTTTTAGTTTCAACCTAAGTATTTTTATAAATGAGAATATTTTCTTTTTTTATTTTAAAGTAATGTCGTTGAAGAACCTTATGCGATTTTATGATTGCTTGAAATGGTAAGGATTTAAAGAGGGAAGCCATATCACATGTACCTAGTATTTAAAAAGACTTTAACAGTGAGGGCAGGAATGAGCACAGTTAATAATAAAGGCTATCCAAAGGACCTTCATTTTTGACAGCAGCTAGAGCTGTTACATGCCTCATCAATGTCAACTTGCAATTCGTCAAGTCATGCTTTGTGGTTCCATAGCTATAACTTGACAATTCTTTAATTTCAATGTTTAATTAACAAACAAAAAGTATAAACAATAGGGTTCTAAAAGTTTGGTTGCTACACTACTCTTGACAGTACCGTTTATTTTCCCGGATCTCTTGAGGGACTTCATCCATCGTGTCAAAACTGGCATCAATCGGGTAAAGCTTGAGATATTCCATCAGCGAGCCGTTGGAGAGTTTTCTAGAAGTGTCAAATTTCCCTACCTCCCAAGAAGTGGTAAAAATTTTTACAATCGGCGCCCAGGTTCCAATGATGATCTCGCACCCTGCTTCGGCAAGAGCTTTAGCAATGGCCCAGCCATACCCCTGATCGTCTCCAATTCCTGCAATAAAAGCTTTTTTACCCTTTAGCCTCATCTCGCCTGAACCATTAGTTTGTTTATTTAACAATAAATTTCCAACAGCATGACAACTTGTTGTCATGTTGTTGCTATGTTTGTCATAACAATGGCATGTTTTTTGTCATCTTGTTGTCATGTTTGTCATAGCAAAAGAATAGAAAAAAAATAAATGCAATCCCTCATCTGAAAACTCTAAAACTATTTAAACTATTAACAGTTAAAAACTATTTAAACTGTTTTCAAGGAAGAAAAAAAAATTTCACCCCAGGAAAGTGATGCATTCTAGCATTCTACTCATAAAGACCAAAGCTTCTTAACATTAATTTTCAACATTAATTCTTGCACCCCGAATTCTCAAGACCTCCAAAAACTCATCCATTTTGATAACACTTCCATGTAGAAAGCTCAAATAGCATGATTTAAGTCTAATTGATTCCATGCTTTCCTGTTGCATTTGCTGTATTCCTTAGGACAAAGTCCATATAAATATGGATAGAAAACAATCCTGCTTCACTCTTCATTTTCTAACTTAACCGCAGCACCACCATTTTTAGAGTCAAAACCCTATGCCTTCCCAAGGCTAGAACATAATTTGCACGCCACGTGGCTGATAACCAAGGGTATAGAAAACATATCCATTCACATCCACATGCTCGGAGAATAGTGCCCTGAAGTGAAACTTCTTTCTTAATGCACAAGGACCTACTGATGCATCACATGAGTAGTTTTGCAAAGAACTTCGCTTCCTCTGCCTCCACTACCGCAGCAGAATTACAGATGGTTTCCCAGATCTTCTCCTGCCCTTTCTCGAGCACGGGAGTGTCTGTCACCAATGTACAGAACTCAGTACACCAATCACATGATTGGTACAGTGGTGTACAGAACTCTGGGGTTGGTGGGCGCGGGAAACATGGGCGAGGTCTACCTGGTCGACACCCAGGACGAACCCGAGAAGCCGATCGCCCTCAAGGTGCTGCCCAAACACGCGGAAGACGACGCGAAGGGACGCTTCAAGCGCGAGATCCTCGCCAACAGCTTCTTCTCACACCCCGGCGCGCTCGACGTCTACGACGCCGGCCGCACCGACCGCGGCGTCCACTACCTGGCCATGGAGTTCTTCGACGGCCGCGACCTGGAGAAGGTGCTCGACGAGAGCCGCCGCCTGCCCCCCGCCAAAGCCGGCCGGTCGACCGCGCACCGAGGCGTCAGGGCAGCGCGTACTCCGGGCGCGAAGCGGGATCAGGGCAGCTCGTACTCCGGGCGCGAAGCGGGATCAGGGCAGCTCGTACCCGAGCGCCCGGAGCTGGTCGAGCTGCATCGAGTCGAGCTCGACGTCCTTCGTCTCGAACTCGGCCGGGATGGCGAGCTGGCGATCGGCCTCTTCGCGAAGTCGCGCCGCGACTTCGGGCAGCTCGTCGATGCGGTTCTGATCCTGCCCGTCCTCGGTCGAGAGCAGGACCTCGATCGGAAAGCGATATTTGGCAAGAAATACTATACAACGCCCAGATCCTTTTTAACAGAGTAGGA
This sequence comes from Alatinidae sp. Z8VKAUB7J3, assembly GCA_010016025.2. NCBI lineage: Eukaryota > Metazoa > Cnidaria > Cubozoa > Carybdeida > Alatinidae > Alatinidae sp. Z8VKAUB7J3. The sequence continues at coordinate 102,693,880 of JAAAKM020721499.1, forward strand.
GTTCATCAACCATTCAAAGCTAAAAAACAACTTAACACATTGAGCCAAATAAAGTGTCCACTACTGTTCACACCACTGTTAGTATTAGTTACAACACATATGTTACAACCACATATCGCTTTAGTTACAACCACTGTTAAGTGGTTGTAACTATTAAGTGGTTGTATTAACCACTATTAATAGTTAATTATAACTATTAATAATAAAGAAAATGCCTTTGTCCAACCATTCTTAGAATTTTGCTAGAGTTCTTACCCTATGAGCTCTTGGCTCTTCCAACCTCGCCACAGGTGCCATATGAGCTCTTAGCTCTTGTTTTTTTTTTTTTTTTTTTATTGGCCTTATTTTGCATTATAGACCAACTGTCGAGGAAATATAGGTTGAAAAGATTTAATACAGACCAATAACATCAGCAGACTTTATAGCTTAATGACCTTCCCAGGGGCTATGGAGGTCAAGGTATCTTTAATGTCATAGTTATTGGACTTTTCAACTATGTTTAACAAAATGGCTATCCAATGTTGTGACCAAGATGGGCACAGGATTGCACAAAGCCTCCGTTCATAAGGTCCCAGGGACTTCTTGCTGTCCAGTTCTAAAAAGGCTTAAGTGCTTCGGTGTTGACTTAAGAAGATATGTTGATCCCCTTCCTGCAGTGGTATCCGATATCAATACTCTTCCTGAGGTCAAAATGATTTCAATGATTTAAAGAACATGAAAATTGGAACTTGGAATGCGACGTTAAAAAATTACTACCGTATCGACATTTTGACTGACGAATTCAGGCGACTCGAACTGGATTTACCGCGGCACAAGACGCAATACATCGTCACCCCATCTGACCTCACCCAATCAAACCCGGCAGCATGGGCCTTTTCCACGATTCGTGGCACACGCAGCACACAACCTAAGTTCTGGTTCCGGTTCTGGGGGAAGTGCAGCAGGATTGAGGTGGTCCTGGATCGCCTTCTCCAATGCACTGTTGTGGTACTTTGCGTGACGGTTGAAGTCCTTGGTGTTGTACAGTGCGGGTTTCCCGACCCACCAGGGGTGGTCAGTGCTGTTGTTCCCTGGTCGTGGCAGCTTCTCTTTTGCCAAGTGCCATGGTCTAAAACCACAAATTAAGATAAAAAAAAATAAAATAAAAAAGAGCGATATGCTGTGTCCACATCCCTATTTATTAGTTATAACCCTTACCCTGAGGCTCTGGGAGGTTTGTCTTTTCATTGGATGTTTTTTGGGAAATGGTGGGCTTGGGGGGCTAGTTGCCGTCCAATCACTTTTGACTATTAAAATGGGCACTAGCCCTTTCAATTTCCAATCGAATGAGCTCTTTTCGAAGTTTCTACGACAACACGTTGGCCATGTAAATTTCTATCAGATGGAGTTAACCAACATATATATTTTTATTATGTATATGAGGGGGTTTGTCCCCTAGTTAATACCTCGCTCTTTGCACTAAATCTTAAGTTTTGTCCCAATTCTTTAAGAATGACCCCTGAATCAGAAAGACGTGGAAAAAATAGTTGGAATTACTAAAAATACTTTAGCGTATAGAGCGAGGTATTTATGAGGAGAAGAACCCCTCATATTCGTAATAATCTCTGTTCATTTTTACTGTTAATGCTGCTCCCTACTTTCAGTCGAAAAAGCTTTTTTCATGTTTATTTTTAATAAAAAATGATTTAATAGAAAGACTTGGATAACGATTTGATATGCTCATTTATTCTACAAGATCCCGTACTGTCTAGATATAGTTAAAAGTAAAATATACACAAATATATAGTTATTGGATGGAAGGAGCATAGTAGTAGTACTTAAAGAATTACTTTCAAAGCTTCTGTCTGCAGCGACAACTGTACTCAGTATAGCATCAATTTGTACTCTTGGGCTTTTATATAAGATTTGTTTATGTATTCTGGCTAGTTCTATATTGCACACATTCTGGTATCTGTCCTCGGTACTTACCAAATATTGATATTTCTTTTATAAAACTTGCAACTTTATCATTTGGAGTAAATACATTCCATTTTTTTGGAAACAACTTGAGATTGTTTAATTTTGCACAGATATCTGACAAATAACACAACTTGGATAGCCATAAGTCATTTTGAAACATTTTCCGTTTGGATAAAAATATTTTAATTCCGTCCTTTAACAACAACGATATTCTTAAACTTTAACCTCTTCAAAACCACTTTACTTTTGCATGTAATAATAAAGCTGTGCTCGAATCCTTATCCTTACAGAATATGTGAAGCGAAGTTTCTTTGTTTCGAGCCCGGAAGGTGGTTGCGTTGGTGTACGGGCTTTGGTAAAAAAAAAAAAAAAATCGGTTCTTCACACCGACCCCATTCATTCTTGTGCCTGCCACAAAAAGGGCTTGAAATTTGTTTGAATTGGCGACATTTCTTGGCAATTCTGTGCACAGGTAAAAACTTGTCTTGCGGTGCATTTTGCAATTTGGAATTCGAATCGTTTGTTGACTTCGGTTTGGATGCGAATTAGGAGAAGGTTTATTACCTTGGTTGTTCCCACCTTGGGAGGATATAAGGAAAGAAACTTTGAAAAGGTTGAGATAGAGGATGCGCCTAAGTAATCAATTCCTAATGTCTTCACGTCAAGAATAACTAGGGATCTAGAACAACCCATGGAGGACAGCTCTAACTATAATCCTTAACTTCTATCAAATTCGACTCTAAAACGACAGACAGTTTTATTCTGTTGGCGTTATTGATGATATTGTTGGTTTACTTTTTTATTGATATGAAGTAAGGATGTCAGAAATGTTACATAATCCCAAATAATATTACGCTCAATATTCTGCCGTTGCTTCAAAAATTAATACAATAGAATTACCAGATTCCCAACCAACAGTACCAGTTAGAGATACATCATCAACAAATGTTCCAAGACTATCAGCATCACCAGTGTCAATAAATGCTAAAACATCACTGCCAGTACCGGTTACCTGAACAGTTGTAGTCTCCCATGAATTGCCAAGTGTAATTCCAGGAGAAACATCAACACCATTCCAAGTTACCTGAAGACCATTACTTGATGCAGGAGTTCCTGGTCTTGCCATTGAGGCAAATGAAAGTGTGTATGTTTGGCCAGGAGAGAGAGACAAAAACATGACAAAACCGACAAAAGCATACAGTCATACTATAACAAAAACATAAAGTCAGACACACAAACACATAAACACTCTCTTTCTTTGACCATGTCTTGGTGACTAAGCGTATGTTCGCATCTCTCTGCGCCTGTCTTTGTGTTTTCGTACCTGACTGTGTGTATTTATGGGTTTGTGTGTCTGACTTTGTGTTTTTGTGTGTTTTTTTTGTCTCTCTCCTACTTTACCTGTCACCGTCTCTGCATTTGTGTGTTTGTGTTTCTGACTTTCTTTGTCAGATCACGGTCACCGTGGAATGGAACGCCCTGGGCGGCGGCCAGCGGAACGCGCCCATCACGTTTCTCGTGACGGACCCGACGCCATGAGCCGCCGATCATCGAAGTTCGGTTTCACGCTGATCGAGACACTCGCGGTCATGGTGATCATCGCCACCATCAGCGCGGTGCTCTCGACGGTGCTCTACGCGGCGACCGATGCCTACACCATCGCCGACGACGGCCGGCGTGCCGTCGACAGGGTCAGCCTTGCCATCCAGACACTCTCCCACGAGATCAGGCGTCAGTGTCGGTTTCAAGAAGAAAGGTTTAGCTTTAAAGCTCTAATTAGCTTGACTTGGAAAATAAATCCAGTTTTCCAAGAATATTTGTCATAGGCTTTTTTTTAATATACCGGTCGATTAAGTATTTTGCGAGCGATTTGAATTAAAATAAGAGACAGATCCTCATGATCTGTATGATTACCCTGAGAGATAAAAGTCACCTAACCTTATTTATTCAATATACTAATACGAAAACTTATCTGAAATATATTATTTTTCATCAGATTCACATGACAAGCTATAACCTATTTATCATATGCGTGAAGCAAGTAGGTGGCATGTAATAAGATTCCCATTATTTTAGCCTGGACGTGCTTCAGTCCCAAATCCCAAGCTCAATGGCTTTAATACTCGAATAATGGCCAGATTAATGTGACAGGGGACACGATAAATGCTTTGATTTGGGCGCTAAGTTTTTCGTATTTTAAATCTTCTAGAGAATGTGGTAGATTTGTCAACTATTGAACAGGTTTTTTTGGCAAAAACGGAATACATAGGATGAGTATGTTTTGTTCAATACTTTTCTAGCTTTGGAATGACACGGACTGGGTTCCGAAGTCCGCGATGTACAAGATGCCACTTTGAGGATCTTGGGTAATGTCCAGCGGTCCGTTGAAGTCCAACTTGCCCGCCGGCGATCGCAGCGCGCCAACGCTGACGGGCAATCCGTCATCGCCGAGCCGCATCGCGGCGATTTGTTTTGACGAGTAAAAACAGCTCAGCAGGCAGTGTGAGTAAAAGTGGGGCGTTGCGGGCAGGTACTCGATGATGCCATTGGCGCTCGTGCCACCGTACTGCCAGATCTCGAACATCAAGTCGGCGGCGAACCCTCGTCCATGATTCAATCCATTTCATTTTTCCAAAGTTCTGGAGTTTTGAATAGGATGAGGTGGAGGAGGGGAAGTGTCTCGATCTGTGTTTGCGTCATGTGGCTTGGTGATGCGGGGATGGGGCTACCCTGCTCTTCGTGTATCTAATAGTTTTTATATTATTAAGATATATGACTCTCAACCTAGAAGCAAAAATTCGGTATGAGGCATTCTGAATCTTCTCAAAAAAGTGGGCCTTTTAACTACTTTTTTAAGCCAAATTCTTTTCGACGTAATTTTTGGTTGGATTCGGCAAGTATTCGACAAATGGCGAGCACACCCAGAAGGGATACGACCTCGCGGTCGATATCATCAACGGGCGCGGCGGTGTCGACGTCGGAGGCAAGAAGTACAAACTCGAGATCAAGTACTACGACGACGAATCGACGCCGGCCCGTGGTGCGGAACTCGCCGAAAGGCTGATCCAGCAGGACGGCGTCAAGTTCCTCCTCGGCCCGTATTCCTCCGGCCTGACCAAGGCGATTGCGCCGGTCACCGAGAAATATTCGGTCCCGATGGTGGAGGCCAACGGCGCTTCGCGTGCGATTAGACCTAAGATGGGTCTAGGGACAAGGAATATTCTGTCGTTCTTGATTGTTTAAGCTGTCCTAGACAGGGAGATAGGGATAAGAACCTAGTCAAACATGATTAGTTTCTTTAAAAAAAAAAAATTGAGCCAGGAAAAAGGCAAAAGGTTTTGATTAATAATATTTTTAGTAAATTCTCTGTTTCTCCAAAATCTCTGTTCCTTTGTTTTTCTCTGTCTTGAAACATTTGTGGCCCACAGTAGAGATACACCTGAATCTATCCCATGCTTATTTGAATGAAAGTGTCATACACGATACGTAACGTGTTTGTTGTGTTTCCGTGGTGTCAATTGTTGGGAAATCGATACAGTTGGCAAGCAAAGTGTCAGATAGCTAGCTGCCTAGTAGAGTTAGCTAGCTTTTCGCTCATACGGAATTGCCAGTGTGCCGTGGTCAGAAGGGAAAAGGAGGCAAAACAGACGCCTGAGACACGTTGGTGAGGGAATGGAAGACTGACCAAGTGCCACCACTCCCTGTTCTTCGTAACGTTTCACAATCCCCACCTCCGCTCCAGCCAGTCCCGTTGCTTTTGGGCCGGTTAATTCGGAAAAAATAGAAAAATGAAGTATTTTTAACTTACGAACGGTTGAGGGGATCTTAATGAAATTTGATGTTTGGAAGGATATCGTGTCTCAGAGCTCTTATTTTAAATCCCGACCAGATCCGGGGACATTGGGGGGAGTTGGAGGGGGAAACCTAAAATCTTGGAAAACGCTTAGAGTGGTGGGATCGGGATGAAACTTGGTGGGAAAAATAATCAAAAGTCCTAGATACGTAATTGACATAACCGGAACGGATCTGCTCTGTCTGGGGGAGTTGGTCCGTTCTGTATATACCTTATATGCCCCTAGGGCATAACTTATAACCCTTGCCCTGGGGGCTGTGGGGGATTTCCATTCTTAAAGACGTAATTTCCAGACCTTTCAATTACGTTGAATAAAATGACTATTTCAAAATTTTGATTGGATGTGTCTGGGGAAATACAGGCCTGGGAGGGGGTTTAGTTGCCCTCCAATCAGTTTTGACTATTAAAAAGAGCACTAGCCAATTCGATTTTCAACCGATTGATCTTTTTTTGAAGTTATTACGACAACAAATGCCCATCTTAAGATAGAGATAAATGGAGTGTGAGTCTGAGTTTTCTGTGATAATATGAACTAGTAAGGAGCAAAGTCTTCTTTTTATTAGTGTCCTTACTATAGCTCAGAAAACGGACCACATTCAACTCAGTTGATTCTGATGTCACTACTAAAACCCAGAACACATTAAATTCAACACAATAGCTTATAAACAGTAAAGAGCGATATATCTGCCGCACATTTTTCAAAGTCATATAGAAGGGACGGTCATGGAAAGCCGGGGAAAACTATGGTTCTAGTGCCCCTTTTCAGTGACAAGCTCAGTCACCAATTAAAGGACGTTTAATTTACAAAGTAGTTGAGTTTGTTCTATGCAAAAGTGCTTTTTTATTAATTTTGATACCTAGTCACAAATTAAAAGACTTGGAATTCACCAAGGGCGGTCATTGGGGCCCTGGATGGGGACGTGGTACCCTGAAAGGGGGACGTGGGGCCCCTGAGGAGGAATTGGGGTCCTGGACGGAAATGCAGGGATCCAGCCTTATGTGCAAGCCCGGTAATTGAAACCTAATCTGCTCAGAACCAACACATTACAAAAAAGGATACTTCTTTTTTTCTTCCCTAGACTTGGAAAAAATACCTTTCTTTTATATTTCTATTGAAAAATTGTTTATGTATATTCATTTGAAAAATGGGAAAAAGGACAAGGTTGATCTCAAATCTCATTAAATGTAGTTGCTGTGGTAACTCTGCAGGGTTATCTGTTTCCTTAGCAAACCCCGTTTTTCTTGTAGCAGTTTTGTAGGGTGGTAGAAGTGACATTTTCCAGGCCTTGTCAGTCATAATTATTGAGGTCAAAATTGTTATTTTCACGTTTTCCGTTTTATCAATGCTATCGTTAGATCTTAGTTTTACTATTGATTGTTTTTTTTTTCTTGTAAGGAGGCTGGTATTTAAATTTTTATAAGATGTTAAAATTTTACAGGAATCAAGTATTTTTAAATAATCTAAAAACAAAAGCTAGACAAAGACTGAAGCGGTTTTCAACAAGAGCCACAAACATAGTGGTTATTTTTTAAAACTAATTGTGTAACTTGAAACCAATATTTGAAATGTCATTGGTAAACTTGGGGGCAAAGCTTTCTTTTCTCTCGGCTTATTGCTTTTCTTTCTCTGTGAAATGACGTACTACTGAAACTTAACAACTCTATAGCGTTGCCTATGGTAAATTTTTGCTACATATCGGTCACAGACATACTGTCTCTGATTTTGACATTCAAACTTGGCAACGCTATAGTGTTGCCTATGGTAAATTCTAGCTCCATAATGGTCTCAGACATTCTCTCTCTGATTTTGCTATTCAAACTTAGCAACGCTATAGCGTTGCCTATAGTAAATTTTGGGTACATTGTGGTCTCCGACATTCTCTCTCTGATTTTGCTATTCAAACTTGGCAACGCTATAGTGTTGCCTATCCCCTGGCTACCTGGTATACGAGCTCGTGGCTCTAGGTTCTCTTCGCTTTACCAGACCAAGTGACCTGTCTCCGCTCGAGCTCGTGGCCCTTGGGGGATTTATTTACGGCCTACTTGATGAGATGAATTAGGACCTATCTCCGGGACGAGTTTTTCTCTTGGGGGTTAGCGGTCTTTCTCCTTCCCAATAGTATAACAAAATTTATATTTAAACCATACCAGGGGGAGACAGGTGAGGAACGAACCTGGGGGGGATGGCATAGCCAGATAACTTGTCAGCAAAATTCCGCTCTTAGACATTTTTTAAAGAAGTTTCAAATCATTTCAAGATATTTTTAAGACATTTTCCTTCGAGACGTTGCAAGATTTTTTAAGACATCCCAAGACATTCTATAAGACATTTTTTTTCGAGACGTTTTTCAAGACGTTTCACGACTTCCAAAGATGTTTTCTAAGATATTTTTCTTCTAAGTGTTTTTCTTCATGGTTTCTTTAGTTCTTACCTAATACCTTCTCAAAATATGCAAAATACTACGAAGGCAAGGAGGGAAAAACCTTCAGAGCCCACTAGTTGGGACATTGTTTTTTCAAATCATGACAAAGATCCCCCCCCCCCATTGTTAAAAAAGGTTAGTTCCCTTGAACGGTTTAATATTTGCCTTATTAATTTTAATGTCCAGAAATAAAGGATCCTTAATACTATAATCTTTCAATTAAGACTATCTACAATACCAGTTATAGCTAACTTTTAGCTGATAGAAAACTTTTATTTGCCTCTTCATTACAACTGATTAAACTAAAAGAAAGTGTCCCTGTGTCATTAGACACATTGCTGGAATATACTTTCTATATATTTCTCAATAATTGAGATTGTCCTTTTTGGCCAACCGTCAAGGGTGAACAGATCGCGGGTCGACCACAGTTGGGGTGGCAGGATCTCATAAAGAAAAATTTCAGGGAAATAGGATGTCTAAATTCGTTACATTTTCTTGATCATAATTTTTAACACAATCTAAGCACGCCGACCCCACGATGCATGTCCTGCCTGAAGGGTCAGAAAGTGGAGATCGGTACCACGGGTGGACAGTCAAATCTAGTACCGCATTCCCCTTACAAATTTAACTCGGGGTTCTCAATCGATTTTATTCGTTTACTCCTTAATTCTTTTGATGTAACTATTGTTACAAAAATTCCGTTTCTTAGAGTTTTGGTTACTAGTGAGTCGGGTCGCTCCTTACAGTTCGTTATCAAGAAGTGCTTGATGACTGTGTTATTGGATTGTGTTATTGACTTTATTTCGGGTTTCTACCGTGAATTGAATTTTTACTATATTTTACTGTTTTGTTTTGCTGGAACTCCTATTAGACATTTAGCCGTATATTCAATTACCTTTAGTCTACAATTCAATGTCTTTAAACAGCACATTCTTTAGTTGTTTTTTATTAGAGGAAGCCGAACTGGCCGTCCAGATTGACTCCGTGTGGCGCAACCAGGCGGTGCGAGAGAAGGTGCAGGCGCAGGTAGACGTCGTGGGCGTCGAGCGGCTTGTCCTCCACGGAGGCGATCGTGGTGCGTACCGCGACGACCTCGACACCGCGGGCGGCGTCGGGGCCGACCAGGTCCGCAAACTCGTCGGGAATGTCGCTGCCCTCGAGGCGCGTGGTGCCGGCCTCGTCGAACTCCCCGAGCTCCGGGCTCGGGAACCAGGTGTCGAGGACGACTCCGTCGGTGGTGTATGTTATCATCTTCTATATTGTCATCTTCTATATATCTATTTTCTATATTGCCAAATTTTAGACTCTCCAGGTTAATACAACAAAGTCGCCAGCTTTCTGAAAATTAGTACCCCACCTAAATTTAAGGCTTATACTAACCCTAGGCACTACCAGATGGTGATCTTCGCTTTTGACAACCATAACTATAATTTTATCTACGCTCCTACATAAGGTTTTTTTTTGTCCTGGCAGTCTTTGGCTTGCAATAGCCTAATTAATAAGGTTAGTGTTTTACCATCATATGAACATGTCACGAGAATTAAAAACACATAGCTCGGAATGAAAATAGTTGTCAGTAAAGTCCAAAATTACGTCCTGATCTTTAGCAGACACAGGGGATGGTTAGCTTTGTTCCTCTTGAGGTATTTTCAGCTCATTTCCAGTTTGACTGGACTATTTATTGTAATTTCTGTTGAATTTGGGTTTCTTTTACTTATTAATAGTGATTTAAGGTAGTTTTATGCTTGAAATATTATTCAGCTTTTATTTTGCTCATCATTTGTTTAATGTAACTCTTCACTTTTATTTGAAAACAAATCACTTTACAAACGAATGGGCGCTCTATGAAGTTTATGCGAGTATTCCTTCAATAGGAGCCATATTTGCCCCCAGCGAATATCTTAAAACACCTGCCCCTGGGCCCTTGGCCGTTGTGTTGACCCTGAAGTTTTTGCTACATAAGTTTTGAAATAGCTCTCCTAAAATCCCTTATCGGATTAAATAGGGGGGGAAAGGTGTATGGGGGCCTAATAATCCTCTGATCACTTTTGACTCTTAAAAAGTGTACTAGAACTTTCGATTTCCCATCGAATGATCCCCCTTGAAGGTCAAGTATTCAATAATACTTTTTTTTTGAATAATAAGTTTTCAAAAAAATTGAGGCTTTCAATTTTATTAAATTGTTTAAAAAGTAAAAAACAGGTAATTGCTCAAATATTTCAATATATTTTGACAATGGATTAAAGTAATTGAAAAACCTTCATACAGATACCCAAAAGTTTAAGGTTTATTAGAAATTGCTGAGCTTTAGCATGCTAGGCACATAAACAAAATTTTTCTAAGTGTCAATTAATGTCAAAAGATAGAATGTTACCAAAAAGCAAAACCAGGCTTGCACGTGACTTCTGGACCCAGGTCATCGACATTGATCTGCCTGCCGTGGTTGAATTCGAGCGCCCACAAGGCGGTGAGGAAGCCGTGAAAAAAGCGGCCGAACTTCTGTCCGGCGCGAAATTCCCAGTGATCCTGAACGGCGCCGGTGTTGTTCGCGCGGATGCCATTGGCGACTCCGCAGAGCTGGCAGAGCGACTGACCGCACCCGTGTGTGTCGGCTACCAGCACAATGACGCCTTCCCGGGTTCTCACCCTCTGTTTGCTGGCCCTCTGGGCTACAACGGCTCCAAAAGTTCGACGCGGTGCTGGCAACATCCTTGGCCTTCTTAATCGCGTTGTTCCAACCGGCATGATCGTCGGCGACTTTGCTGTAGGCATTCGCATAACCAACCGCGGAGAGCGCCATACCAACGAGAAGACTCGCCGCCGCGACACAGGCCCACGGTTTTTTCTGCCGAATCATCCGCTCGACACGGATTTCCTCCGGCAGCAGGTCGACGTGAATGCGGGTCAGTTCGAGTCCCTGCAACGCCAATCCGTACGGGACGGCGAAGCTGAGGATGTTCTCATCGAACAGTTTCCCGCGGTCCAGGCGGCGCCGGGTGAGGGAATGGCGAGCTCGGCGCCGAGGACCAGGTCGCCGCCGTCGGCTTCGAAGCGGTAGCGCACCGTGCGCGACAGCTCGTGCATGCGCAGGATCAGCGCCTCACGGCACGGCGAGCAGAAGGGCTGCTGCCGGTTGCGCATGCAGCACGTCGCGGCCGGTCGGTAGGCGTGGTCCTTCGAGTAGAGGGCGCCCTTGTAGAGGCTGCACTGGCCGGAGTAGCGCGCCCGCCTGGGCTCGTTCAGCGGGTGGATCCAGGCCCGCCCCACGTTCTCTGCCAAGTAACCATGGCAGAGTCGAGAAATGGACTACTGGAAAAACCCTCTACATCTTAGATGAGCCAACAACGGGACTTCACTTCCACGATATTAGAAAACTGATCGCTATTTTGCACCGCCTCGTCGACGCTGGCAATACCGTCCTTGTGATCGAGCACAATACCGATCTGATTAAAACAACCGACTACGTGATCGACCTCGGCCCTGAAGGGGGAAAGGGGGGAGGGGAAATCCTTTTTTCTGGAACACCGGATCAAATCGCCAAAAAACAGATCCACATTTTCATTGAAAAATCCCCTATGATTTATTTTCATTGAAAAAATTGCCCCCCCCATCAAGTAAAAAACATTATGCCCCCCCCCCCCCAAAAAAAAAAAATTAGCATCCCTGTTTACATCCATCCCTGTGGATGTACTATAGCTTCTTGGAACACATTACTCAAAAATGAATGCTATTGAAGAAGGAAGTGTTACATGAGACATAATTAAAACCAAACATTTTAAAAATTATACATATCAAACATTAAGCAGCCTCAATTTAAGTTCAGGTCAGAGGATTCTTTTTCGCAGCATTGTCTTCATGCATTATGTGCGAGGCAGATGGAATCGTGCAGCATCGGGCATTGGGCAGCAACTCGGCCAACCGGTCTGTCAGGCAGCCGAAAAAGGCCGGGCTTCGCTCGCCACGCATCAGCATGACCGGTTTCTCGATGCTGACGAGCCACTGCCAGTCCAGCGGCGCAAGCCCTGATCTCAGGCTTGTCGCATGGATGTGCTTGTGCTGAACCTGAAGCATGCGTTCACCCGACAGGCTCCGAAAGCTGGTAGCACCCCATACCGCCTCACCGAAAAGCCATGCCTTCTGGTAGTCTCACAATCCTTATATATTACCTTTCATACCTCTTAGCTATTTCCATTTGGCAAAAAGCTTTTGCCCGGGAACCTTTCCGCAGAGTGCACGTTTCACCCTATAGGCCGCTATGTCCTGGAAACGACACGAAGAATGACACGGATCTCAGTTCTTACTACTACACTGAAATAATTAATTTACAGGGATATTTTTGACATTGTTACGTGCTAAATCTGAGAGAAGTCGTCACAGTATCAGTCACACTTAAGTTGCGCTTTTTTAACGCTTCGGTTGGTCTGAATCTAGTTTTCTGGCCTGCTTCGTTGCTTAGATGAAGAATCTTGTGCTCGGTGAGAGTTGATTCGTGTCAAACTGATCATGGTAACAAACTGTAAATAAACAGCAGCGGGTGTTTACGGTAACTGAAACTGTAAAAACGATTTTGATGGAACCAAGGATATTTAATTATCTCCTTTTTATGGTGATTCCAAATATGTAAAATTTATTAATTTAAAAATCCTTCATAAAAAGCTACGAGACAGATACAATTCGAGCATTTTACGAAAACGGGATTAACATCCTCAAAAAGAGAGAATAGAAACAATCGTTTATAACGACCACTCCTGCTCGTTTTCTTTTGATTGATGGCATCCTCACCTCTGAAGAGGCAGCAGTTAAGAATGTCCATGTTAGCCGCTGCTAATACTGTATGAACTTCGACACTGGGTGGAAAAAGAGAGAGAACAGAGATGATCGTTTTAGATGAAATGAAATTCCTTATTAACCAATGCTGAAAGCCTCATAACTAGAACGTCTACTGAAGAAAAAGAGAGAGAGAGAGAGAGAGAGAGCAGAAATAATCGTTTGAATGGAAAGTGAGCGATGATGGGATCCAACACATGCTCAGCGAGCTCCCGCAGAGCCTGAATGCTATCTTTCTCCAAAGGGTAGGGTTCCACTGCCCCTGCATATCGGGCATACGTCTCTGTGCAATGGCAGAAATCGTCCCGTGTCAGGAAGTCCCCGATGGGCTCATTCATGTTTCTGACTTTCGTGGGATGTGATCCAGTACCACATGCTCTTTGGCACCTGGTGCGAATGTCGACAGGCGAGCTGAGTCTGATGATAATTTGGGTTGCAGAAGAAAGGCAAGCAAGAAGGGCCCGTCGGCTCAGTCCTCCTCGACGGGCGCAAACAGCTCGGCCCGCGACGGCGCCCCGCACGCGAGCCACTCCCCGAGCTGCGCGCGCTCTCGTGCGCTCGGCCCGCCCACGGGCGGCATCGCGGTGTTGTGGTCGCCCGCCTCGGCCCAGATCAGGTCCATGTTGGCGCGCACGTCGTCGAGGTGCTGCAGGTTGACCTCCATCGGGGCGTCGCGGCGCGAGCCCTCCGGCAGGTCCGCGGCGTGGCAGCCGGTGCACCAGTCGAGCATGAAGGGCGCGCCGAAGTTAATACAAGGATCTGTTATGTATCTGCGTATTTTTGGAAGTCCAGTGAAGTTTTTTTATGGGGGGGGGGGTGAGCGATGGGAAATTTTTAAAGTTCAAAATCCCATAAAAGCCTATTTCGAAATCCCGTTTAATTTGACTCCACTTTATTGGGTTCTTAACAGCTCTTATCCCGAAAAGTCTTGCCTTAGTTCTATTTTTTTCAGAAAACTTGTTTTTGGTGCGGGAAAGCGGGACTTGAAAAAGAGTACATTATATGACAAAAATTCGGAAATTGTTGCAAAAGACTTGCGGGGATCCGACGATGAGCTGAGCGTCATCTCGAATCTCTCCGGACAGGCTGTCACCCGCTCACCACGGTTGCACTGACTGTCGACAGCCCACGAGGCACGGGCCGCCGTTGCTCAGGATCCACTCGAAGGATTCGGTGATCTCGAAGCCATGATCGTCCGGTGTGTGGATCAATGGGGTGCCTAGGCGCTGTGCGGCGCCCGCGCACCTTACCCCATCTCGCCTACCGGTTACCCAGCCGCACCCGCAGGTATTGCGACGCCACCATACCGAACGCGTTTGCACCGGGAAACTATAGCCTATATATGTGACTGATTTTCCTAGCTCACCTTATGTCTTGCTTTCTATCCTGGGCACGGATGAAATAATGAAGCTGCAGAGCGGCAGCAGAATCAACGGTGCTATTCTCATTCACATTAAGCCCGCCGAAAAACATAGGAAGAATATAGGTTTCGAAAGTCACCGGGTTGAGCATCACAGGATAAACTAAATGAGTTTCTGAATGTTCTACTTCTGCAATTATTTCTTTTATGCCAAGGATTGTGTCAGTCCAGCACTGGTCCCCTCAAGTGGCACACCTGGTTCCATAAAAAAAACCAAATATTTTACTTAGTTTTACTGTGTTCTTGATGCTCTTCATAATTGTCCTTTATTTCTTAGCTGTTTTTTTGTGCTAATATAAAAATGTATAAAATCTGAACGCTTGAATCCTTTTGAGGTTAAATTTTCTTTTACTAAAGTCTAACTTGTCAAAATTAAAATAAATCTTACTTTTTCAAAATACAAGTTTAAAAAATATAATCAAGCTTACAGCTTTCTGTTTGTAAAAGAAAAACTTTCCTTGTGAAGAAATATAGTCATTGGAACAAACTGGCGGTATGTTCTACTTATTTTTTCCGTATAGTAGGGGGCAACGGTGTTTTCATATCTTGAGATATGGCAGCGAACAAGGCACGAGGTAGGAATAGGTGGATGAGTGGCCCGTGGAAGACAGCAATCTGGGTGGGGACTGTTTTTTTGAAAAAATGTGTTCCATGCGAGGTTTTGTCGTTTTATTTCTTTCTTTTTTTAAGCGGAGGCACAGCATACCTCTCCTGAATCGAAGAGCTTCTAACCTAGCGTTTTTTTCTAGAAGTAGAGAGTGTGAAACTTCACCCCGAGGACTATCACAGAGGAGAGAATCAATCGTCAAACGAAAATCAGTCTAATTGATTCTTACCCATCGGTAGCGAATGCTAATCGATGTCTATTATGTAATGTCAATAGATTTCGTTCGTTTAACCATGTTTCGACATTCTGTAAAACTTCGGGGAATATCGCAGCAGCGTCCACTTGATGCTAAAGAAGGCTTAACTCCACTAAATATCGATTAATCTTTTTCAACACCTACTTGCTCGATACCAGTTAATTCCGTACAAAATTGAGATAGAATTTGATTTCTCACTTATATTTACACATTAGAGAGAGGTGGATTAGGTTAGGTTGGGTTTCGGTTAGGTTGGGTTTCCCTTAGGTTTGGTTTCCATAATTTTGTTCCTGAAGCATTATTGTATCATCATGTTTTGTTATATTTCACTAGGGTTAACCAAACTTCACTTGTTGGGTGTGTTTCCAATAAGCGACAAGTGCCGAAAATGATTAAATTATGTTTGAGTGCTTCACCGAAATCCTGCGCTTTTTATATACTAATGAACCAATAAAAAAGGAAGTGTTGTTGGGAGTTCTATCCATCTTGTATTGACATTTGAATTTATATTTTGGTTTGGTTGTACCGTTGGTAGAATTCGATGTTACTTCTATGTTTTCTATACCCTTTATTGTTTCTGGTATTTTATTTGTTCGTGTTACAAGGTCAGATACAATTTTAGTTGTTTGGGTTTCAGTTGGAGTGGTTTTTTGGGTGTTTAGGGGAATATCTGTTACATCTTTTGTTTTAACTTCTGTTGGCTTTATTTCAGACAAACTTATTTCTTCTTGTACGGGTTTCTTCTCAGCTGTGTTAGCTGATTTTGGTCTATTCCATAAACTCACAAAAACGGGGAATATGTTACCGAGCAATTTAGCTGGACCACAAGAAACACATTTTCTTTTCTCCAATCCAAAATAGAAGCAAATTCACTGACACGAGGCGTTTTTCGGACCACGTAAAATCCGGATACCGGACCGAAATTTGAAACCTGTCCGAAGCTAGCTTGAGAAGGACAAAGGAGAATTCTAAGATCATTGCAAATAATCATACCTATAATGAGGAGCGAAAGTAAAGGAAAATCGATCGAACCTAAAAAAAAAAAAAAAAACAGGGAACATGTTACCAAAAAAATTATGGATTTGAAAGGGATATAAGCTATAATTAGTGTTTTGCGGTCATTTACAATAATGGTGGTGATAGTTCTGTTAAACAAAAATCGAGGTTTGCTCAAATTTTCCCTGAATTTCAATATAAATAAACAAAACAAAAACAAAAACTTTTTGTAAACAAAACAAAAAGGATTAATTATCATATAAAGTTGTAACTATAAATGTAATGAATTCTTCCCTGGGAATAGGGTATTTTTACTCCTCCTTGGAAGACGAAAAATTTTAAGGAACTGCATACTTGCAGAGGGAAAAGAAGAATCTCTTTTGTGAGGATCTTTGCAACTACTTTCTCATTTTCTTCGCCGTAGCTCAACTGACCAGTAATGATTCTCTTCAAGGCTGTTGCTTCAGAGCTCAGAAGATCGGTTCTAGGGACATTCTTCAATTTCTGAGTTTTTCTCTCTGAAGCGAAAGTTCGGAGTGCAACTTTTTTCACGTCGTTTTTCCTGTTGTATAAAAAGTCCTCAAACGCCTCTTTTCCTTTTGTGGCTACGCAAGTAATATCAGAAACAATCTTCTCATCGTCCACAACGGGATGGGTATTAAATGCATTCTAGGTAATTATAATATCCAGTTCTTTGTATGATTTTTTTTCAAATCCTTTAATCGCCTTTGATGTGGTAATTAATTCACTTTTTGAAAAAGTAGATAACCATTCCAAAAGAAATTCACCTTTTTTTAATTTCATTAATTTAATTTTTCTATCAGATCTTTTAGTCTCTGAAAATTTTCCTATCTTATCTCCATAATCCATTCCAAACAAAACAATTTTTTTTGCTTCAAAATAACTTGCTAGAAAAACTCCTCTGTCTCCATCTGTAAACCCGTAGGTCTGCTGGATTGCTTGGTTTCCGCCGTAAATTTTGTGGAACTGAAAGTCCTTCTCTGACCGTTTTGAAATTACCTCCAACAGGGAGCTGATCACCGTCTTGGACGGCACGACCATCAACACCACCAAGGGCGCCGATTGCATAAGTAGATCGACTGCCAAGGGAAGTTGGAGTGTCGATTCCACCGGCAACCGCGATATAAGCGCGGGCTCCGTGACGGATGTAATCAAAGGTCAAGACCTGACCGGCCTTCACTGAAATCGCAGTCCACGTTTCTCTGTTCAGTCTCCTGTTAAGTGCTGCTCGGCTTTGTGAGTGACGTCTGCCACCTCCATTCACTTCTGTCCATGGCAGGTATTTTCTCTTCGCCCTGTTTGATGTTTGCCATCGTCAAGAACTCGGACAGGCTGTCAGACCAACGTCTCTTCGGACGGCCGTGAGGTCACTTCCAACAGACTTGTATAGTGTCGAAGTCGTAGATTGTCTTTGCGGGTAGATGTGGTGGCATTCGAAGCAGGTGTCCAATCCTTCGTAAGGTTTGCTCGGCTGCTTGAGTCGAAAACCAAGACAACATAAATAAATTACCTCAATTCAAAAAATGGCCAAAGAGGTATATGTGCAAATATATAACCCAAATTTGTTTTTAAAGTATTTTATTCTCATCATTTTTTGGTAGATTTTATTAGGATTTAACTGGCTTCACTTCTTATCGTCGATACAAAAAAAAAAAAAAAAAAAACCTACAAAAATGCCTTAAACTACGAAAGTTTTATTTACGAGTCATTGTAAAAAATGGGTATTCGTTTAGGAGTTCTTCCTTTTCCCACAGAAAAAAATCCAAAAAAAGGGATTTTTTTGGCCTCGAGCTGTTTCTGAGCCCATCCCAGTTTTGTACCCCATTCGCTACGTTACTTCCAGATATGAAAAAACCTTTGTCCCCTTCGTCACAGAAAAAATAAATAAAATATCCAACTAGTTTCTCCCTTTTTTTGGTGAGGTGCTGCCTAGGTCGTTGCACTTATTTGTGCTTGCCCCCCTGTTTTTGGTTTAGTTTCCCTTTTAATTCATATGTGTTTTTCGTGTGTTTTATGCTTTGTTCTTTTTTTGTGAGTTTTTGGACTTTTTTTTAAGTGTCCCTTTCAATTTGTTTTGAATTCTATTTGGGACAAAAATTGTAGAATATGAAGGTTCCCTGAGAAAAACGTATATAAAGAAAAATGAAATCTCAGAAAAATGAAAAGAAAAAAAGCACCGTGAAAGAAAAAAAACACCTTGAAAGAAGAGAAAACATCTTCAAAGAAAAAGAAATCCCAAAATAAAATATTTTTAAGGTATTATGTAACGCCGATGTGTGCGGCGCAACATCCCAGCTGTAAGATTGCGTCACATCCCAAGTTTGCCCCCGTCATTACGTAACATTCCACATGTTCAACCCCGATTCCATTCGTCGAGTTGGGCAGCCAGCGCACGCGCGCGGTCTGGATCCCGGGTGCGCAGCAGTTCCAGAGCCCGATCCGGCGAATCGAGACGTCCCGCTGCGTTGATGCGCGGTCCGATGCGGAACCCGATGTCGTCGGAGGAGACCGGTCGCTTGACCCGGGCGATGTCGAGGAGCGCCCGCAGCCCCGGTGAGCGGACGTCATCCAGCGCCCGCAGCCCGAGCGCAGCGATACCCGGTTCTCCCCTTCCAGCTCGACCAGGTCGGCGATTGTGCCGACGCCGGCGTTTTTTATTTAATTTCATTAAGATCCGATCACTCCTTCGTAAGTTAAAAATACCGCATTTTTTCTAATTTTTCCAAATTGACAACCCACAGCTCCCCTAAAGAGAAAGGATCGGAAAGGAGCGGATCCGTTCCAGCTATGTCAATCATATATCTAGGAATTGTGATTATTTTTCCCACCAAGTTTAATCCTGATCCCTCTACTCTAAACGTTTTCCAAGATTCTAAGCTCCCCCCTAACTCCCCCCAATGTCACCGGATCCAGTCGAAATTTAAAAAAAGAGCTCTGAGAAACTAGAAATAGAAGGAAACAAGTGAAGATATTGGTTCTCCCCCTGCAAAATATGTTAGCTAGGATTATTCTGCATATTGTGAAGTAAGAATTGTTTTATTAACATGTTTCCTTATGTATAGCTGGATTCCCAGGCTTAAACCATAATATAATGCTAGTTGGTAATTTTACCTTAATTTGTATTGTCCAGTAAATAATAAATTATCATGTAGGTGCTGGTTAGTCAAGATAATGAGCCAGTGTGTTGGCTACATCTCATTCTTGAATCCATGGTTTAGGACAACCAGTGGAGGCGGCTGGCGACTTTTTCCACAACGGAGAGGTGCGCCGCCGCCTGTCACTCAACCAGCAGTGGGAAATCTCGCGCAACCTCGGCCTGCGCCTGAGCGCCCAGCGTGAGTTCAGCCAACTCGCCAGCCCGGTCAACGAGGTGAAGCTGGAGCTGCGCTGGTATCACTACTGACGCAGCGCCTGCCAATCCAGGCCGAAGCGCGCCAGGTACTTGCGCAGACGGTCGGCATCGTTGGGTTGCGCCTTGGCCAGGCGTGATACCTGATACAGGCGTCTGCCCGCTTCCGAGAAGGAGATGAATCCGTTCAAAACAACAATATTTTCTTACAAGACCTTATTGGTGACTTACTTTTCTCAAAAATGTATCATTACTTCCTCCCTTGCAATTCCATTATTTGTGCCATAGATAAAAAGGGGATTATTCTTTTTTTTTTAACAGGTTTTATTTCAAAGTGTTTATCTAAGAATATCGGAGTACTGTGATAAAACTAAAGCAGTTAAATAAAAAAAGGTCTGTTTTCTTTACTTCCCTGTTAAAAAGTGTATTTCACTTGGGTGAAATATTCACAATGGGTCAAGGTTAAACATTTCTGGTGAGAAATTTTCAGTCTCGTTCACGAAATCCGGAGTAAAGACCCGTCCACAAAGCGTCACAACTAGTCTTTTGATTTCTGAGTGCAGAACATGAATGAGAGGCTCTTGTTTCTGGAAGAGTTGGGTGAAATCCATCAACAGTCCTGCTGAGGCTAGAACAAAGTCGAGTTAGGCCTTCACCGTCGCACTTCTGATATAAGCCACATTCTTCAGAAATTTGGGAGTGGACAGAAGTTTGTTAAGTTTTTCTCTCTCAGCACGAAGTTCTGAGACATCTTTTTTTAAGATAATTAACAGATGCCAGAATGTTTGGTGTTTTTCGGAAAAACCAAATTTGCCCCCCCCCCTCACTTAAACACAGTGGTTGTGAAAATTCAGCTTTTTTATATGTTACAGTGAAAACAAAATCTTTGTTTCTGTCGTTCGGAGAAGCTATAGAATTTTGAGAATGAGCCAAATTCATTCTACCCTTTGTTTTTTCACTATTTTAAGTCATTACAATTTATATTTATATTTAAAATTTTGTTGCTCCTCAAAATTTTCAGGATTTCAAAGAATTAATATTTTTCAGTCTGTATTCATTTGCCATGATCTCGGTCCTTGTGATTCGCGGGGGACAACCCGTTGGTCCGGACGATATCTGGCAAACAGTATTTCGCTATCTTCTTGTCGTTTCAAGAGAAATGGCAGGTCTTCGGCTGTGCCTGGCAGTAATGTCAGCCGCGTTTTTCAGCATTCCCGACAATGAGGCAATGATAATCACATCGGGATTGTCCACTGTGGCCTGCGGCGTGGTTTGTCTCTTTCAGGATGTTGTGGCGCTTGCTGCCACTCGGCGGAGGGCAACCTGCTATGATTGTTTATTTAATTTTTGGGGGTTTTGGTTTCATTGAAACTTCAATAGCAAAATATGTTTGTTCGTTTTAAGACTGATTTGCATATTCAACTTAAGCTTAACTCGTTTAGAGATTTATTTATTCATTTATATTAGTACCTGTTGTATGCTTTTTCGCTATGATTGTTTAATTAATTCTGTTCGTTTTGGATTTAATTTTTTTTTTAAATAGTAATTTCTGGTTGCTTTGAATTTGAGTTATTGTAGAATTTAATTTCTTCTGATCTTAAGTTTAATATGGCAGTTCCTTGAATTTTATAAATAAGGAAAGAGCTCAGTATTTTGTACTTTCTAGGATAGTACCGTGCATAGAGCACAGAGTAGTTCTAGCCAAGTGGATAGCGTGCTATACTCGAAATCCTTTGTCCATGAGAACACGGGTGCAAGTCCGGGTGTCGTTGATTAGTTTTTTGGAATGTGGGTCCGTGTGGTGATTCTGTAAGCTCAGCCAGAATCAACCCAGCTCTAAATGGGTACCTGAAGAAATCTGGGGAAGGAAAACAGGAAGGGTGTGCGAAATCAAAGAATGGCCAGTTATAAGTTAGATGTTTCAACTATTATGCAATTATTTGAAATACCGCATCCACTTTGTTTCTACGAGATTTCTACTTTTCTTGGTGAATAGCGAAGAAGACCAGTTTCCAGGCAGCGACTCAGGAAGTTTCTAACTCATGAATAGGCCGAAATCTGACGTAAATTAAAGCTGGGATTTGAGAAAGACTGATCAAAACAAAAATGTTTGTGGATGACAATGATTGTGTCAGTGGCGCGCCACTGCTGATAGTTTTTGCCCCTGCCGACGTTCCCTTAGCGGCATGGCGGTGGAAAAATTCAGAATTGTGGAGTCTGTACAAGGCAAATTATCTATTAAATCCACAGAATTCAAATTTAGTGTGTTTATCTTTGTTGTGTTGGGAGAGTTTGTCCTCCCACCACACTTGCTCTGTTGCTTAGTTTTTTTTTCATTTGCTGACGATTTACGTCTATCAAGCAGCTCGTGGCAACGAACTGAAAGTAAGGATGTGACGTAAGTAAGGTTATTCAATAGTAACCGAAACTCTAAAATAGTTTTGGTATGAATTGATAGATCAAAAGAATTGGCTTTTAATCATGGCCGCGCGCTGGAGCGGCTCGGCTTCGTCGAAGCGCCCGAGTTCCTTGAGGCTGAGGGCCAGGTTGTTCTGCGCCAGGACGACGCGGGAGTGGCTCTCGCCGTAGATCTCGGTGGCGATCTCGAGCACGGGTCGCTGGGCGGCGGCGGCGGTCTCGAGGTCGCCGCGCAGGCGCAGCGCCAACGCATGGTTGGCGAGGGCATCGGCCACGGAGGGGTGGTCCGGTCCGCGGACGCGGGCGTTGTGGTCGACGGCCTCCTGCAGGACCTCGGTCGCTTCGTCGAGGATTGAAGCAAAACCAGGCACATTGTTTTGGGAGAAATGAATGTCATATTTGGATTCAGGATGAAATTCTGATGCTAGTGGTAAGTTGGAATACTGCCATAAAGTGTTTGTTTTTCTATTTTGCTTAAAGAAGTTTTGTTGTTTTTAAAGAAGCTTATAAGTAATTTTGATAATAATTTGCAATGGAAACGAATTTCAGATTTGGATCCCCCCCCCCCCAAAAAAAAGAATAATTCAAACTGTTTACTATTTTTCATTCAAATCAGAACTTCCAACAAAGTTTAGTATTTCATTGGAACTTGAGGAGCAGATGTTGATCCAAGACAAACTTGAAATACAGCACCAATGAGCAGCTCCATGACATGATGCCTGCATGCAAGGAACAAAATCTCCTTACCAGCCTTCTTCCTACAGCACCTTCTGTTCCAATAGAACACATGCTCTAGCCAGTTGATCAGTGTTGGAGCAGGTTGTGTCAAAGCACATTGCACAGATGTTTCCTGTGATGCCCCAGTCTTCTATTGCAGAGTATACAGCTGATGCTTGGGCTTCAACTGTACCACTGTTCAGTTTTGCAACAAAACTAAGATTAAGAAAATCAGATAAAAGTTTTTAAGTCAGTATTTTTAATTTAATTTTGAATACCATAAATCAATATATTTGACACCTTTATAGCTCATTACTGTAAAAAAATTATATCTTTCTTAAAGTGACGACTAGATAAATACAATAGCACCTGGAAAAAAATAAATGATAATAAAACATAATGTCTCCGTTCAGGGAGAAAACACAGAAATTCCCAGCATTCTGTTCAGGGGAAAAATTTCTGATTATACTGGCTTCATGTATCAGCTCATGGGTACTCTTGGGGAAGTGTACAGACGTTTTCAGGGAATTTTTTTTCTTGGATAAAGAGAAGCTTGAGGGGAGGGGGTTACATGTGAAGATCTTTCCATGGAAGAATTTGGCATGGGAGGAGATTATTTCCATAAAGGAGCCGCAGGATTTTCTAATATTATTTAAATAAAAAAAACAATGAAAAGACAAATAGAAAAAGTTTTTAAACTGAAAGTAAGGAGCAGCATTAAAACAAAACGAACATAAATTATTACTCATATGAGGGGCTCATCTCCTCCTAAATACCTGCTCTTTACGCTTGGATCCTGTAAGGATTTGAAATAAGAGATCTGAGTTTTGAGGTCTCTCTAAATATGAAATTTCATTAAGATACTCTTTCGTAAGTTAAAAATCACTCTTTCGTAAGTTCAAAATACCTCATTTTTTCTAGTTTTTTAGAATTAACCCTCCCACTAACTCCCCCAAAGAGAGCAGATCCGTTCCGGTTATGTCAGTCCCGTATCTAGGACTTCTGCTTATTTTTCCTACCAAGTTCCATCCCGATCCCTCCACTCTAAGCGTTTTCCAAGACTTTAGATTCCCCCCCCCTGCTACGACCGCGACGACAGACCGCGGGCCATCCTCTACGAGGTGAAGAACACGTTCGGCGAGCAGCACGGCTATCTGATTCCGGTCTCGGAGGATTGGCGGGAGGGCCTGCCGATCACCCAGGCCTGCGATAAGACGTTCCATGTCTCCCCCTTCCTCGACATGGCCGCGCGCTATCGCTTCCGGCTGAAACCGCCGGGCGAAAAGCTCTCCATCCTGATCCGGCAATCCCTGGCGGACGGCGAGACCTTGCTGGCGACCCATACCGCGCGCCGCGAGACGTTGAGCGCCCCTTAGAAGTTGAACGAAGATGCATATAAATAAAATGGATTTTTTATCAAATAAACTAACGTTAGGATCAAAGGGCTTCTATTACTAAAAATTTTGCGATTTAGAATAAAAATTCAGCAATTACAACTTTCCTAAAGTAATCTCAAGTGGAGGACATTCTATGGAGAACATTTAACATGCAGTATCTTAGAAAAAGAAGGAAGAAGAAAATAAAGACAAAGCAGAAAGTTGACTTTCTACTGTACATCAAAAGAACATAAAAAGTCTATCTCAGAAGAACTTACCACCTGTAGTATATACCAAATACCAGTCTTCTGTTGATGATGAAAAAATAGGTATATCTTCTTTAGTTACTGCATCATTAGAGTCAAAGCTGAAAACCAATAAATCATCTTTATAGCTTTTACCGATTTGATGCTGGTAGATTTTCATTTCGGTCATATAATCGAAGTTAGGGTCTGTATAGGTTTTTTCATCAAATTTTGTATAGAAAAATGACTGACTGTTACTTAGCCAGTTAATTCCAAACTCACTCCAAATTTGAGGTAAAATCCCTTTTTGTATTTCTTTGGTTTTTCCAGCCTAACATTAAGCTCTGGAAAATGTTAGTCCAAGCAATTCACGCCACCATGGCAATATGTTTCTGGCCCTTAAAACACAGAACAAGCAATTCAAATTCAAAAAATCGAAAAAAACAAAACATGAAAAAAACCTACATAGTATAAAATATAAGGAAAAATAATCATGAATTCATGAAAGGCTGAGATCCAACCGATTCCAAGGAAGAGGCTTGTTACTAGAGGATAAATTTGAACCACATTAAGATATTTTTGAAAGCTTTTAATTAAAATCTTTTGTTTCTTTGAAGGCTCCCACCCTTGACGAAGACGACCTACTTTCCGTTTAGCCCTAGTGCAGATACTCTATTATGATAACCTGGTAATACGTAGTGTCTTTTGATTTACCTCACTACTTGATTATGAATAAGTCTCATAACAGGTTTCAGTCCAGGAAGGTTTCATTTTAAGGCTTTCAACCAAATATCTGAACAAAACGACTATCTCAAAATTTGGATGCAATATCATTAGATTTACGTCGGGGGAAATTAGCAGAGAAGGGCAAGGGAGGGAGACTGTTTGCCTTCAAATCACTTTCAGGAGGCATAGGCGAAACTAAGGTCTAAGGTAAGGTAAGGTGCTTTGATAATTTGGCTAATTATTTAAAGATCGGACTACCCTACTAGTAACCCTCACAGAGTCACGATCTGCCTTAAACGATCAAAAGCATCATCTTTTTGTAATAAAATTTGCCAGTAGGTTAAGTAGCTACTAGTAATACTTAACCTACTACTACTACTTAACCTAGTATACTAGTAATACTAAAATAATTTAAGTGCTTTTATGAAGCCCCTATGACATTTAACCTTTTTTTTTTTTTACCACCGAGGGGGAAATATTCGTTTGATTGTTGTTCTGTTCGTTTCCCTAGCTGGCCATAGACTCCTTTGTCATTTTCAGATTTATTTCTCTGTTTTGACTTAACCAAACAATTTTTAGAAAGTAATTATTCCACCGGTAGCCTTTGTGTATAGCGACACTGTCATGCCATGTACGAAATTTGTCTGGTATCACTAACAACGATTAAAAAATAAAACCATATGAGCAAAATTCAAAGAATCTCTCTGAATTCAATGAAATTTCGTAAATCTCTCTTGTGAATCAGTGGTGTCTATAGGGGGAGGCCCGCGCCGGGGCACGCTCGAATTGGCGCCTCCGGGGCCCGCGTCGCGGGCTCGGTCAGGGCTTGGAGAACGTGATCGGAGCGCTCTCGGAGAATCGGTCGTGCTCGCGCTCGATGTCGGTGAACAGCATCGACGTCTCGTCGAAGCCGGTCCAGGCCCAGGCTTCGACCGCGCAGCCGATGAGCCCGTCCGAGAGCCCGATCCCGCCGTCGGCCGGCAGGTTCGGCACCGAGATGCGCCGGCTGGCCCCGGCTCCCGACGCCCGGTAGAGGGTCCAGACATATTACTACTGTAACTACAATTACTACTATGCCTAAGGGTATAAGGGTGAAATTGTCAAGGAATCACAACATGCCATCTGTGTACAGGTTGTTAAAGGGTGTAACAGCAATATCTCAGGAGCAGTTTAGTCTGTGAAGTTAAAACTAACAGGGCTTGTTAAACTAACAGAACTAGTACTACAGCTGCTATTAAAATTAAGTGCATTAAGAGGAAAATTGGTGATATATAGAAATTGTATGGAACTAATTTGAAACACACTATGCCCACATAAGTTGTCAAGTAGACACTATTGAAAGTTCCCCACTAGCGGGCATTGAAGGTTTTTAAAGAATCAAAGAAACTAATATGTAACAAGCAAAGCCTATTACATAACAACCGAAGTAAACATTCCTTTGACGTAACGCACACCTGCGTCTTGCCCTGAAAGAATCGTCGTTAAGTCTTCTTCTTCATCTTAAATCATTAAAGGAAGAAAAGAACAGCGGATATGGGCGTCAAAAAAAAAATAGACTGGCCCCTCACCGCTTGCATTATTGTAGGTGTGCACTTGGTTTTGCCAGAACATTGTTCTTGTTCGGGCTGACCGGAGCTTTCTGTGGCTTCCACGGCCATGGGCGTTTTCACTAGACCTGGCTCAACCGCTTTCGCCAGAGGTTTCGTAGCTTTGGGAAGCGAGAGAGGGACGTTCCCAGGTGCTTCCGCTGTGGGGAGGGAAGCAGCAATCTCATCACTGCTGTTTCTTTTCTGTCTCTGCTTCTTCGATCTTGGAGATGTCGGTGAGAGCGGTGTCTCACATACGGCCAGCTTTGAAAGCATCTGAAGCGCGGGCGACGCAGTTTGGAGTTTTTGCGGCTCGGCGTCTTCACCAATGAGGACTCTCCTATCAAGCAGAAAGGCGATGGATGTGAGCAGGGAGGAGGAAGGGACGGAAGGGGGAGAAACAGACCGAACAGCCACAAGATTGACGGAGCGGCGAAGATGCGTGCGGTGCTGCGACGAGAGAGGGAGAGGTAGTGGGGGGAGAGGGAGTGAGACTCAGAACCGGAGGAGAAGACGCAGCATGTCATGTCATGTCATGTCATGTCCCACTCGACTCACGAATCGGGGTTGTTCTGAGCGGTGAGCTTGAGGAAGGCAGAGACCGGAGCAATGCCAGTTTGCTCCATGAGGTTACCTAATATACTGCACAAGTCTTAGGTTATGTTAGTGTGAACGGTTCCACGGCGTAGCGTGAAAGAACCATTTGGAGTTCTGGAGGCAAGGGCAAAATATTATGCTAAAATTTTCTTTTTGATGCTATTTTGGTACTGTTTTTAGTTAGCTGTTATTTTGTTGCTTTTCTTGTTCTGTGGGTGGCTTGTTATCAAATAGTTTGTGGTAACGAACTCTAGTAAGGAGCGACCCGGCTCAATAGTAACCGAAACTCTAAAAAATGGAATTTTGGACCTGGACGCTATTCAATCGGCCTACGACCGCGCAGAGCGGACATTTCCCTGGGAAGCCGGCGATGTGTTGATGCTCGACAACCATCTCACGATGCACGGCCGCAAGCCGTTTGAAGGGCCGCGTGCGGTGTTCGTCGCATTGGCCTAAATATCTTAGAAACCGCCGGGCATCCGATGCGCCGGTGCAACAGGGGAGCCTTGCGATGCCCGATCAGTCCGAACCGCTGGTGATTATAGAACGCGCGGACCATGCCGCGGTCCTGACTCTCAACCGGCCGGCGAAGAAGATGGGAATTGGGGCATTCAACCCAAAATGATCTCTTTTTTGTGTGTGCTTCTTTTATCAAACCATTTCCCGCAATACACTCTTCTGAAAAATACCCACGTCCAGAGTTCAATTTGTAGTCTATATTCAATACATAAATATTCAAGATTACCATATTGACTCCCTTTCTAGATATTTACGTGTAATTTGCAGGCTTTTCAGTTTATTTAATTTTACGATTTTAGCAATCAATTTAGGGGCTTCGAGAAATTAAAATAGCCTTAACTACTAGCCAATTTTGAAAGTCATATCTAATTCACGCCATTCAGAATTGTAACCAGTAAAACCACCCAAAGGCTTTAATAGACGATCCTAAAAAGAAAATATTGATTGAACAATGGTGCACGAAGAGAAGAACATAGTTACAGCTGGATCAACATTGTCGTCGATTGGTGCACGTAAGGTTTCTTTGAGAATCGCTCGACAATCGATTATAGTATTTGGAAACTAGAAGTAGAAAATTAGTGAGATGATCAGTTGTAAAATGTATTGAATAATTAACGTTAACTAGGATTTGTTAGGAGTGTTGTTCTCGCAATTTGAAAGATGGTATCATCACCTGCAACATGTTCCAGTACAAGATCAGCTTTCTCCAGAGCACCATCAAACACAGTGTTCTCTATGCTGAAGCATGTTGTCTTCCACTCTTTACTGTTCCCATTTGATACCAGTGTCTCAACCTTTTGTCCACTAGCATCTTTCCAAGAAAGCGACCATTGTCCTTTCCCTTGATCAAGCCATGTTATGATAACAATAGGGCTCTGTGGTTTGTTGTTTGGAAAGAAATTGTCATCCAGTTTGAATCTCATGCGGGTTTTCTTTGGTGCTTATGTCAGTAGGTTCGTTGGACGAAAAAACGGGCTATTTCTCTTAGCGGGTCCGCACGATGGTCAAAACCTTCAAGAAGCCTGATTCCATCTTCAATTAAACTTTCCGCCATTTCTTTGGACTTGTCCATCCCAAACACGGCGGGATACGTTGCTTTGTCTTTGTCGATATCGCTGCCGATATCCTTACCGAGCTTTTCCTTATCCCCGGTGATATCCAAAATGTCATCAATGATCTGAAACGCCAGACCAATGTGGGCACCAAATTGTGACAGGGCACCCAGCTTTTCTCATGGTGGCAACCCTGTCCCTAAGAATATATCCGGGAACATGACAAGTTCATGACATTGGCAGAAAAGCGAGTATGATATTTAGAAAGAGCATAAAATAAATAGTCTACTGATAAAATCTTTGTTTCTTTAGCGTGTTTCTTTCAGAAGAGACCAACCCCTAACTATATATTTTTTGTGAGATAAAAAAAAGGATAATTGTTAATAAAATTGCTTGTTAGAAATTTTTGTTAGGACGGTGGAAAATGAAACAGCTAGAAGAAAAGGAACGTTAAAGTTTGTTTTTTCTCGGCAAAGTTGTGTCCTGTCCCTTTTTATATGGCTTACTTGGATGTACTTTGTACAAAGAAGCACAACAAAGGCCATAGGAGAGCATGAGCTTAAGCGGTATGACGAAACTCCCATATTTAAGTTTTTTGGATTATGAAGTGTCCTAAATAGAAGTCTAGGCTAAAAATATTTGCTAAAGAATTTGCAAAATTAATCAATTTTGAAGGTATTGGGTTTGGGGCATAAGAATAGGTTAAGAAGACTTAAGTTACTTGGATTGGAAATAATCCTATCCAATAAAGAGGTGATATCAATTGACAAAGCTACTTAAACAATTTTAAAACTGACTAATCTTTGCTTTACTGTGAAAATGCGAAAATACTTGTGGGCGTGAAATGTGATAAGATAAAGAATAAATAAAGCTATCATATCAGAAGCTAACAAGATTATATTTTTGGTGGTGATATCATTAACACATATTTAGTGTGTTTCGCTTAATCCCACTGTAACCTAATTCTCATTCTTATACAATAGTTAAATTACTTGATATGTTTACTGTTTTCTTGCATTCGAATGAGCATATTTCCCCTTGGCCAGGCACCACATTAGAACTTATCCACCTCAGTACGCAAAACACCACAAAATTTAAAAAAAAACCACCAAAGATTCGCTGGCGTGAGACTCTGGAATTGCAGAAAAATTTGTCGCAAAGCTCCAGGGCATCTTTTAACGTACTGAGTGGTGGGGCAATTGCCCTTCTGACTGCCCCAGAACTCCTCTGCGAGAACCTGGTTTTGCCCCATTAGTGACGGGCCTCTATTTGGTTAGGGCTTTGCGAAACAATATTCTTTTTGTGTGCTGTATTTTAGTTAAAAAGTCTCATTCAACTATTCTTTGTGACCGTCGGTATGCAGCTAGATGTGCTTTATGTGCTTAATAGCTGGTATTGGATCATCATCGTATTAGTTGGCTTATTGCTATTTAAAATTGCGGTGCTCGCGATTGCGGCGCAAGTGATGGGGGAGCGTAAGCAAGATGCCGTATCGGCGGGCATTATGCTTTGGCAAATGGGGGAATTTGGCTTTGTTTTAATTGCACTTGCTTCGCAGCACTTGTTGATAAGCTCAGAGCAAGCTTCGTTTTTAATTGCAGTTGGCGTACTTTCAATGGCGCTAAATACGAAGTAATCAAACAGTTCGTGGTAACGAACTGTAGTAAGGAGTGACCCGGGGCAATAGTAACCAAAACTCTAAAAAACGAAATTTTGTTAGCAATAGCTACATCAAAAGAATCGCATTTTAATGCTGATATAAAATATATAAGTTTCATCAAGTTTAGTCTTACCAATCAAAAGTTGCGAGCCTGAGAAAATTTGCCTTATTTTACAAAATATGGAGAAACACCCCCTAAAAGTCATGAAATCTTGACGAAAATCACACCATCAGATTCAGCGTATCAGAGAACCAAAACCATATAATATGGGATAGAGCAAAGGCATTAGACTCAATAAAAACTTCATCTTGCCTCATTTGAGGAGACAATCTGTAAGGTTTCAATTTTATACCACAAAGATTTGTAAAGATTAATGAAGGTGAGTGCCTTCTTGGGGGAGGTAGGAGTAGAGTTAGGTGCTACAAAATAAATCCCTAGGAGATCATTAAGATTGGATAGATCCCAAAGAGTTTCTTTCACCTAACTCAACTACTTTCTAAAATAGCAAAAAGCCCCTAAACTCTTGTTTCCTCAAAGCATATCAATCGATAAGCGAACCTGAGTCGCGAAGAGACGAATGAACGGCAGTTGGATTTGACGAGCATATCCCTGACCCTCTCAGCATCCGTCTGTATCGATTGTATCAACATTGACACATTATGAGCGATGAAATCGCGATCGAGATAAAGTCTCAAGCGTGATCGATGGCTGTGCTCAGATTCAGTCAACCATGCCGACTCCAAAGGGAGAATCCACAACCTCGAGAAACTCGCCGCCGTTTTCAAAGTATCCATGCCGGCCGAAACGACACCAATTCAACTTCATTCTCATTTTCAGATAATGTTGCAGTATATGTTAAATCAAATTGAAACACGATGTGAGAATGGAGACTGTCAAGTGGGCTAAATCAAACCACAGTTAAGTGCAGGGTATTATTCTGAGGACGGTATTAAGTTTTATCTGTCAGGAAAACTTGACGAGGGGATAAAACCATATTAAACGATACTATAAGTGTCCAGTTTTTCTAAAGGACGTATGTTATTAAAAAAATTTGATAAATCTTTCCAAAATATAATCAATAAGCCAAACTATGGATTCTTATAGAAAAAAAATAGAACATGCAGCCCCACTCATCCCGATCACAAACCCATCGAAAATGTCGAAAAATTGCCCAATCGCGAACAAAGAAAGCTCTGTAGATTCTGTGAGTTAGAGCGAATTGCCTTTGAGGTTTTAGGCGCTGAAAAAGGCGATTGGCCAATTAAAGGTGCAATTGCTGTTCCGGTTCAAATGTTAGAAAGCTGGCTGCTGTTGATTGCCAGTGTGGAAGAATATCAAAATGAGGAGTCTTTACCGATTTTTGCAAGAAAGTCTCAAGCAATTGCGAAACTGTATTATGCGCCAAATGACGCGGCCGAGCGAAGCAAAGCATCGCCGGCGCAGGGCGAGGTACGCATGGTCTGCATTGCGTAGTTCGCCCCTGCAAAGTGCGCAGGGAAGGCCGGACGCGCGTCCAGGGGTTCACTGCAACGAACGCGGTAGTGAGGCCCTGCAGAGCGTCGGGTCAGCGCGCCTCCGGCAGGGGGGCTCCAGCTGACGATCGGTTGGCGATAGCGGCGAGCTTCGCCACCGCGTCTAGCCGCCCGGCCGAATCGTTCTCTCGATCGTCTTGCCCTTCTCGATCTCGACGTCGATGCGCTATCTATTTATTTATTTAAAAATTATTTTTAAAATTTATTTATTAAAATTAATTATTAAATTTAATTAAAATTAATTAAAAATTTATTTATTTAGCTCTAAATAAGAGCCATCTGAGCCTCTACAGTGTCTATCAGTCGATTTTTTCGTGGCAAATATCACGCTGATTTATACCTTGCTATTTTCTGTCATAAAATGAGCAACTAGAGTTCAAGTGTTACTAAGTAACAACCTAACCTAACCTTCCCAACCTAAGTAGGATTTGGTAGCTTCTTTTTTTTTACCATACCATGAAAATAATTTTTTCTATGTATAAATCGTCCCATTTTAAGCTATTATTAAATCATTTTGGTGAATGGTAATTTCGCCAGGAAATGTGATGTAAATTGGCAAAATATGTAGTCAGTTTTTTTGGCCGACCTAGGCCTTGTTTGCAACAGTGCACACAGGGGAGCGAAAAGAAAGGAATAAACACTCAAGACACGAGTAATATTTTCTAAATTTGAAAAAAAAACATGATGCTTTTCAGGAAAAGACTTATATTTTGTATTTTGGCCCTCCCCCTAAAGATTATTTCTATAGTTATTATGATTTTCGACTATGCTGAACAAAATGACTATCTCAAAATTTTGATCCGTTGACTTTTGGAAAAAATGAGGGTGGGAGGGGGCCTAGATGCCCTCCAATTTTTTTGGTCACTTAAAAAGTGCACTA
The DNA here is from genome assembly GCA_010016025.2 of Alatinidae sp. Z8VKAUB7J3. Taxonomy (NCBI): domain Eukaryota; kingdom Metazoa; phylum Cnidaria; class Cubozoa; order Carybdeida; family Alatinidae; species Alatinidae sp. Z8VKAUB7J3. Next base: position 102,726,900 of record JAAAKM020721499.1, read on the forward strand.
GAACCATTTCCGTTAGAATGAGCCCTCTTGCGACATTCTAGGATCACTTGGTCGATACGATGACCCATGGGGAAAAAAAACAAAAAAAACAAACAAATAAACACGCACCCGTGATTTGTCTTCTGGCAAAAATATAAAATTCCACATTTTTGTCAGGCGTTCAGGGGTAGAATGTATTTCATTCTTTCTGTAAATTTGTCTTTCTGTCTATACTTTTATATATGATATTGTTTGAATTTAAAAATTGTAAAATTGTATAATGGCAAAATTTAAAAATTGTAAATTGTAAATTTTTCCTTTTCAAGATTTTTTATTTCAGCTCTAACTCGGGCCCTATTTTTTTTCTCCCTGCTCCGCCGTTATCCCAGGCGTTCAGGGGTAGAATGTATTTCATTCTTTCTGTAAATTTGTCTTTCTGTCTATACTTTTATATATGATATTGCCACGTAATCCCCTCCCCTGACGCGCCCCACCCCAACGTGAAAAAGTCCCCCTGAAAACGTCTGCACACTTCATAATAACCATTACTGTATGTAAACAATGGTCAAAGTTTGTAACTTGCAGCCCCTCCTCCAGGGACTAAGGGGGATGAAATTGTCCTCAAAGACATAGGTTCTAGACTAAGCTGAACAGAAAGGCTATCTCAAAATTAAATCCGATGACTTTGGGGAAAAATGAGCGTGGGAGGGGGCCAAGGTGCCTTCTGATTTTTGGTCACTTAAAAAGGGCACAACTAACTGATGAGGGTGTAAAGAGAGAGGCTTTGAATAGATTGGGATGGAAGAGGAGCGTGCGTAGCTGTGTTGGACTCAGGCAGCTTGGTGAACCAGTGAGTACTGTGACTGCACCGAGCCTTTTCTAAATGGCTAATTACCACAGGTTGTGACATTGAACTTTGGAGGAAGAAGTAAATACAATTAGGCGATGCGTAAAACCATCTAGGGCCAAACATATGCAGGACGTCCCCCAATGGGGTGGGAGGTTATCGTAAGGACAGCTTTAAGTGAAATGGAAATTTCTCCGAGCACTTGAGCAACCGACAGAGCCAGGGCGTTCAGATGAACGTCAACTTGTTGGGCGAAGCACTGCTGGGCGAAGACGAAACTCGACGCCGCATGCAAGAGTTTTCCGACGCGCTGCGGATGCCCGATGTGCGATGCCTGTCGGTCAAGATCACGACACTTTACAGCCAAGTTTCGCAGCTGGCGCGGCATTACACGATCACCAAAGTCGCCGATCGTCTGGAAACGCTTTACCGAACGGCAAACCGAGAAATCGATCCGTCCACCGGCCAAGGAAAACTTGTTTATGTTGCCATCTGTGGATGTCCAAGTGTATTTACACAAGACCAAATTCTTCATCTTCCTTTTTCCTGCTCGGAGCTTAGTTTTCAGAATAAGTGCTTAAAAGTATTTAAAAAAATTGGAAAAGATTAATTTGGCATTTTTTTTCAACAAAAAAAAATGCTGTAGTGCCTGTTCTGAGGCTAAATGATACATAAAAGGGCACATGATCAAGAGGGGGAGATTGTCCAAAGAATTTCCCCTCCCCTTCTGAACAGTTTTCAGTATTACTTGAAAATTCCCTCTGTCTTATTTTGTGATCCTCGGCTTCCTAGCCTGGTACATCCTGCTCCTCGGCCGCAGCGAGCGCGAGCTGATGCAGGCCCGCCGCGCCAAGGAGGCGAAGCTGTTCAGCCTTGGCACCGGGCTCATGCACTTTGCGTTCCTGCAAATCCTGCTGGGCGCGCTGGTTGCGGGCATCGACGCGGGCCGCTCCTATACCGATTGGCCCCTGATGGGCGGGCAGGTGATCCCGCCGAACCCCTTCATGATTGAGCCCCTGTGGAAGAACTTCTTTGAAAACCCTGGGCTTGTGCAGTTCATCTTGAAAGATGCCGACAATTAACGGAACACCCGCGAGTGCAAACAGCGCCAGTAAGAATCCGCGAGGCATCATGGGAAGAGTCGGGGTTAGGGATTCGGCTTTAGGGGTGCGGGTTTAAGATTCGTTCGTAGGTTTCTTTCTGCCCGGTTTTCGACATCCGAAACTCTATCCCTGATTCACTTCCTTGGTGCTTCGACGCTGTCGAGGATTTCTTGGATCACGTCGTCGATGTTGACGCCTTCAATCTCCACATCGGGACGAAGACGCAATCGATGCCGAAGAACCCAGGTATGATGCGATTTAACATGGTTGAACTCCCACAGATAAGAGTTTATACCAACCAGATCGAACACTCGGTTCATCCATGTATTTACGGATTTGTTTTTCGAATAGGCGGCGTGACTGGCGTCGTGGGCGATTCCGACCGTCATCAAAAACATAGTGAAATGGAATATTATTTGTAGAATAATAAGAAAGAGCCCGGCAAAATGGTCGCTCATTAATAATGCATAGGAGACGCCCCAGGCCGAAAATAAAAAGAGCGTTTTTAGATACATTCTCTTGCCGCCGAAACGATCATTCGAGGCCGAGGAGCGCTTCATTAAAGAAGCAACGCACATGTGCCGCAACACAGGCATCTACAGTTTGTTCACCTTCGGAGGGGGAGGGGTTCTACGCTGAGGCTGGCGTTGCTTAGCAAGAACGCCGCTCGGTATCGGCCGAACCCGCTTACCATGGACATGAAACCGGATAGGGACGCCTTCAAAGTGGAAGGTCTCGTTGAGGCTATGCAGCAAATAGCGCTGGTAGGACTCCGGAATGACATCTGCGTCGGGATTCTGTCGATTCACGAAAAGAACAAACGTGATCTTGCGAAACGCCAGCACGACCGCGGCTCCATCGATCTTCGCCAATTCAAGCCCCTATATGGGGCGGACCGACGCGTCTTATAGGGGCGCGGAGCGTTTCGCGCAATTTCACCGTTGCCGCAGTCTTTGACCCGGCGGTGCCGGTGGCTCAAGGGTCCCGCCGGTTCGCGCGGGCTTGGCGAAAAAGTTCGCTGTCGCCAATCTCCTTGATCAGTCGCAGAAAGGAGAGGCGCTCGCGCGGGTCGGTGATCTGTTGGAACCAAAGCCCCAGTTCTTCGGCGTCGCTGAGACGAAATTCACTGAAAACCAGAAATTCTTTTTGAAATTTTATCAGAAGTAACGGGTGTCCCATAATAAATTATCGTATTTGTACTTTGACTGTTAAAGCAGTGTCAAAGTGCCACTCGAAAAGTCGAAAGAATTGCTTTTTGACAGAATATCGGAGGTCTGCATCGAATGCGAGATATTCATTTTACAGAGTTAGTTGAAATATTGAAAACGAATCCTGATAATTACAAAAGTTATCGAATTAAGAATAGGCTGTTTCGACGTTTTCTTCCACAAGCAATTCACTTGACCAGGACAAGCTCTCCTTCGAAATGAACATTGTTGGCGTCGCGGGGCAGGCGCACATCGGCATCGGTGCCGACCAGTGAGGATGGGAGTTTGAGGAACATGGGCGGCGGGGCGTCCGAGGCCGAGGAGGGAAGGGAGAGTCCACGCTGGCGAGCTTTGCCTCCGGCGAGCTGACGGCGTACGTGAAGCCCAACCGCGACCTCCACACGATGAAGGACTTCGCGTGTACCCGGGCCCGGTCGGGCCTGGGCGGCGACGTGCTTCGCTTCGCGGGCGCTGCGGCTGCGGCCAATAAAATTGAATCGGAATAGGACTTATTAACATGAAAAAAAGTAGCCCTGTGATGGCACAGTGGGTTTGATCTCAGCTTGATAATACGGGTTCGAATCCAGCTTTAGCAACACACAATTCTTCAAAACAGTACTTAGCCAGTAGAAAGGAGCTATTCTTCTAGGTTTTGAGGAAAAAAAAGTTTGTGTTTGTTTCTTGTTCAGAGGACCAGAACATCTATACAGATAATAGGACCCTACAATTTTGGCTACATCATTTTTATTTACCGTAAAGGCGTGACTCAGTTCTTTAGTGCAAAGAGCGAAGTATTGACGAGGGGACAAACCCCCTCATATACGTGATAAAAATATACAAATATAGAAGTTCGTTAGGTAAGTTAATTGGTGAGTTTTGTATATTTATTACTAATAAAAATTCTCGTGAAAATAAAAAGTTCTAGTTGCCTTTTTAAGCAACCAACGAGGCCTCCTCCCCAATCCCATTTTTATCAGTCTGTCCGATCAAAACTAAAAGAAAGCCATTTAGCTGCCCAAAGAATTAATATGCAAATTTCATTTTAATTACTCATGCGCGGTGTCATCCGCCGCCCCCCGTTCTCTTCCCTCTTCCTCTTCTCCTCCTCCTCCCCCCCTCCTCTTCCTCATCTTCTTGTTGTTGTTTTTGTTGTCATACTCCTCCTCCTCGTCATCAGCATCATCATCATCATCATCATCATCATCATCATCATCATCATCATCATCTTCTTCTTTTTCTTCTTCTTGTTTGCATCCTCCTCCCCTCTCCTCTTCCTCATCTTCTTTGTTGTTGTTTTTGTTGTCATACTCCTCCTCCTCGTCATCAGCATCATCATCATCATCATCATCATAGAAGATTTTAGTATACTTCTGGTTCTAAAAAAGGTGCATATACTCCTATTTGTGATAAAAAGATGGCAGTGGGAGGGGGTGTGTTGGAGTACCCACTCAGGTACTCAAATAAACAACTTGAGAGCCCTAACATGATCCCAGTTCAAAAAATCCGCAACACACCTACCTTTGCTTTAAAATTTAGCAATGAGAGGGTTCGGGTGTGAGAGGCCTCAGACTTACTTCGTGCCACCAATAACACATACTGAAGATGCTTGCAAGATTTTGTATTTAAAAAAATAAAAAAATATGAAAATTGAGTAATTATTACAGTAGGTAAAATAAAATCACTCGTATACCTTTCAAGGTAAATTAATAACAATGTTTAAGAAAGAAATGGTATATTTTGATATTACATTACAAAATAGAACATCATTTCACTCCTACTCAATAAATTTAGAGCAATTATTATAGCTTGAACAAAGGACTTAAACTCTTTCATTTTTCTTTTTCTTTTTTTTTAGGGGGGGGGTTAAACTGGTGTTCCTCCTTGTTTGAATCTTCCTATGCTTGGATAAACATGGCTTTCCAAAAAACTCCAGAAAAAATGAGTTCCTACTGTGGCTCCTGAGTATGATGATTTTTAGGATGACTTGACCACAGTTTCTGATTCATGGGCAAAGGAATGTTTTGACTATGAATGGTGAACAAAATCTCTGCCCACTTTGGTCCCTGTTGGTCTATTTTTCTACCCCTAAAAGTCGCTTGACAGGTCGTCAAGTCCCTTTTCTAATGAGCCGGAATCATTCCGAGCCCAGAACTAGCCTAATTTTCCTGGTCCTTGAAGATGGTCTTTGGACCTATTTCCTTGTAAGACCGTGGGTATGTAACTGTAACCTGTATTTCTGCTGAGCATGAAGCTGTCTATTGTTCAACTTTTTGTCCTCTGCTTTAGGTGGCGAATCATGAAGTAGGCTCTGTTCGGCTATTAAATAAAAAAAACAAGTTTTTTTTTTTAACAGATTAAATAAAAAGAAAAAACAAGTTTTTTGAAATAAAAGTAAGGAGCGACATTCAAACTTAAAACGAACAGAAATTACACCGTACATGAAAGGAGCTTTTCCTCCTCGACGCCCCGCTCTTTACGCTGAAGTTTTTTATTGTCTTAAAAAGTAGGTTTAATGAAAACATCAAAAAAGAAAAATATTTGACCCCCGTCAAAGAATTAAGCATAAAAACTAAGGCTGCCTTCTGGCAAAAAATATAAAATTCCACATTTTTGTAGATAGGAGCTTGAAAATTTCTACAGTAGGGTTCTCTGATACACTGAATCTGATGGTGTAATTTTCGTTAAGATTCTATGACTTTTAAGGGGTGTTTCCCCCTATTTTCTAAAATTACGCAAATTTTCTTACGCTCGTAACTTTTGATGAGTAAGACTAAATTTGATGAAACTTATATATTTGATTCTCCATGTGAAGGGAGAAGCGAGAAAATGGTCTCTGAGGAAGGAGAAGCCTGGAGCTTAAATGCAAATATAACGCAGATAAATATATATATACATATATATATATATATTTTTTTTTTTTGCAAAAAATGTAACTTTTACCCAAAAAGAAGTATATTCTTGACAAAGTCGTATCATGGATTTTTGTACGGGGGGGGAGTACAAAAAACCTTAAAAAAACATAAAAAATTGTTTATATATATTTTGTTACGTTTTTCATGAGTCGAAAAAAAATCCTGGAGTGGAAGAGGCCGCGCGCCGCTCGGGCTCCCTGATCACGGCGCGCCTCGCGGGCGAACAGGGGCGATCGGTCCTCGCAGTGCCCGGTTCGCCGCTCGATCCGCGCGCATATGGCGCCAACCATCTGATCCGCGAAGGCGCCATTCTGGTCCGCGATGCCGAGGATGTGCTGGAGGCCGTGCGGCCGATGGCAACCCGCGAAACGGAGGCGCGGAAGACGTCCGCGACACCGCAGCCGGCGACCATCCTCGACCTCGATGTGCCGGGTGATGCGGTGCGCGGACGCGTCGTTTCCTAAAAATCATCGGAAATAAATTCAAATAATCTTCCAAGCATAAAACTACCGCAAATCACCATTAGCACAAAAATAAAAGTCTAAACAAGTGTAAATTAAAATAAATGACCGAGTCAAACTGAAAACGAGCAAATTAACAAATAGCAAATGACCGCGGACCGTCATTTTATTATATATACTCAGAGATTTATTCCTTAAGTTTTAATAAATCTTCAATTGTGATGGAAAAAATGTGAAAACGTTTAAAATGTGTTTTGTTTAAGTAAGTTTTAAACTATGTTTTGGTCTTCACCAGATTTTAGTTAAAAAAACAAATGTTCGGCGATATGTATTTCATAGTGACGCTGAAAAATGAAGAAGAAAAAGAAAACTGAAAAAAGAAAAAAGGTAAAAACGAAAAAAAAACTAAAAAGAAAATAATTAAAAAAAAAATAAAAAATGAAAAAACCTAAAAAGAAAAAATGTAAAAGAAACAAAAAAATAAAAAAATGTAAAAAACTAAAAAGAAAAAAGAAAAAAGTTAAAAAAATAAAAAATAAGAAAAAACTAAAAAAAAACTGGGAATTACACAAATATTTCCTTGTAGTTTGTCCTGAAGGCTCAGGATTTGGTAAGAGAGTTGTGACATCAGTGAAACTATACCAGTAGGAAGCATCAGTAAAGCTCAACTTCAAGAATGGTTCAATTTGCTTGAAATATCAAACTTCAACTTCTTGTTCTTCTAGAAGCTTTAAAATGATTTCACCAACAATGTGGCATTTTCCTTTTTTGTTTCTTGTTCAAGGGCCAAAACAAAGCTGCCAACATTTAAAGCAAAAAAAGGACCCCAAAATACATTCAAAGACTGAAATCTCTTCTGGGCTACTATGCTGAGTCAGTCGGGTGCCCAAGCCAATCCATGGGCAATTTCTGTGGACAACATCTAGCAAACCTTCTCCGTGTCTCGGAGCGCCCATGCTTCAGAACCATACTTGGCCAATGTCATCACTGCATCTTCCAATATTCTAATCTTGGTTCTCAGACTTATCTTCCTAATTCAAAGAAAATGGGGAATTCCTGGGAGGGTGTAAAGAGGGAGGCTTTAAATAGAATAGGTTGGAGGAGGAGCGTGCGTAGCTGTGTTGACCTCAGGCGGCTTGGTGCTGCAGTGAGTCATTCCTGGTTGGTAGTTATGAGCTCCGTGCGTGGCTGTAACATGCTATATACTTTATGCCTCCTGACCAGGGGGAAATCTGTACAGTCAATTAAGTAGCCTTGGGCAAGTTGTTAGCACAATTGTGTCTCTCTCTCTACCCATTAGTATAAATGGGTACCTTACTTGGAGTTATGATGCTTTATGCATCCAGACCAGAAGTTAATCTGTACAGTCAACTGATTGGCCCCTGAGCTAGAAATAAGACTATAAAATACACATTATTATTATGATTAATAGTTTTTAATAAACTTGTCAGGGGTTAGAGTCCTGGTGTTGCTGATTCTTTGGTTTGGGACGGGGTCAATATTGTGACCCATTAAACTCAGCCAGAGTCGACCCAGCTCTAATAGGTATCTGGAGAAATCTTTGGAAAAATCACAAGAAGCATCGGATGATTTTCCCCCAACCACGCATTGATCTCCCGGCCGAAGGCATTGAATCAGGAGGTCGGTACCTGCGCAATGGAGACCATTGGTCACCTTGGGAAAAAGTTTTTTTTTTAAAGTTCCTCTAGGATCTGTTTCAACTCTTATTTTTTCCGGAGAGGTCGGGATGAAACTTGGTCGGAAGAATAAGCACATGTTGTAGATACGTGATTGATGTAACCAAACTGGATCCGCCCCTCTTTGGGGGAGTTGAGGCGGGTAGGGGTTCTAGTGGTTTGACGAGTTTGGTGCTTCTGGACGTGCTAGGACGATGAAAATTGGTAGGCGTGTCAGGGATCTGCACAAATTGACTTCATAACAGTCGTTTTTATTTCCAACTGATTGCCTATTGATAAGCTGAATTAAGAGCAGAATATCGTACTGGGGAATGGCATTTATCGCACAATTTAATATCACCAGAAGAAACAAGGTTGTGATCACCATTTCCAATATGAAAGTGACATAATGCAGAACCAAGAATGTGACCTGCATTTGCAAGAACTAGTTTAATGTCAGGAGAAATATCAGTTACAGTTCCATATGGCAAAGTAATTGTTTGTCTCATGATTTGTTTGACATCACGTTCAGAATAGATTGGAGTTCTTCCTTGAGCGGCTGCAACTTTGATTGCATCTAACTGAATAAGATTCATCATAGGTAATGTTGGCTCGGTACAATAGATTGGTCCTTTGTAAGTCAAAATTAAGCGTGAAAAACGAGAGTTGAGGAAGGGAAGCCCCCCTCATATACGGAACGACTTATGATCGTTTTATGTTTTAACGCTGCTCCTGATTTTCAATTGAAAAAACGTTTTTATTTAATTCTGATGGTTTTTCAATTATGCCAGGAAATCTGCCCCTAGCTTTTTCTTAAATTCCCCTCAGAAATCCCAGGGGATTTCCTTAATTTCTCCCTCGGTAAATCCCTCCCCTTCAACTATTCTTTCTGAAGACACTTCTCAAAAGTCGCCCCCACTCAAATTCACTTGCCTTCGATGCATTCCATGCCCTCGTGAGGGCAGTCGGCATTGAGCAAGCAGCTGACCTCGCGCCGACGGCACAGGTCTTCTTGTTGGTCGGTGCAGTTGGCTTCGGCGGCGCGCATCTCATCGACGATCTGCGGACTGACCTCGAGGCCTTCAAGGAACCCTTCACCCGCCATGCGGCGATCGAGCACGCCGGTTTCGACCTTGGCTGGGAATCGGGCCCGCATCTTCGGGAACGCGCGGGTGACCCCCTCGATGGCTTCTACCTGCTTGACCGCGGCGGCGTTGTTTGGCAGATTGCCGCGGACACCTTATGGCGTCGTACCCGTTCCCGCTTACGCGGAGAAATCGCAAACCACGGCCTACTATCAGCCCGGGTCCCTTCAGGCGGGCCGGCCGGGAAACTTTTTTGCCAATACCTACGCGCTCGATACGCGGCCCAAGTGGGAAATGGAAGCGTTGACGCTGCACGAAGCCGTTCCCGGCCACCATATGCAGATTGCTCTGCAGCAGGAACTTGAGGACATGGCCTGGTTCCGCCGGTTTGGCGGCTACACTGCGTACATCGAAGGCTGGAGTCTACAACTGGAAGGTCATCATTGACCTTATTTTTTCTGTCAGTAGTTTTTTGAATGGATTCTTTGATTATTTGCATTTGCTCTTGTATTGTTTTTTGATTTTCAGAAATTATTTCATGTTCTTTTTTAATATCAGGAATACGACTTTCTATTTGAGAGATTCTTTTTTTGGATGCAGAAATGGAGCTGTTGTCAATTTCATATTGCTCCATAGCAGAACTTATTTCCGCATCCACTAAATTTAATTACCCATTTACAACTAATTGTCTCCCAACTTTCAGGCAATATGAGCATTATCGAGTACCGGGCGCCGAGACAGATGGGAGGAACGCAGGAATGGGAAGTGCTGGCGCGCACCGGGAAGAGCGATGGCGGCAGCCGGCTCACCTATCTACTGGCCTCCTACTTCGATGAACGTATCGACAGTGTGTTCCGAAATCTTCGCGGACGTTTCCCGAACCTGAATCGCGATTTCGATTTTATCAGACTGCCGCGGGGCGGCGCGGCGAGAACACCCGATCAGATAGAGGCGCTGCACTTGATGGAGGGGCTGGTCGAGCGGTATAAAGGTAAATTTTTCACTTTGGCATAAAGGTAACTATCATTTTGAGGAATCCAAGATTTCACATCTTCTAAAATGAAACTATAATTTAATTGCTGAGATACATTTACATTGTAAATGTAATATACATTACATTTACATTCTTATTTGGTCATAGAATCATCAACAATAAGCTTTTCGAATATTTCCCAATAAGAAGCAACAACTTGATGCACTCCCATTTATATGCGGAAAAAATTATGTAAATGGCGTAAAAATTATATGCGGAAAAAATATATATACACCTTTAAACTTAGCTGCTGTTTCAAGTCATACATGGTTTTTTCTTCAACTTATACAGTTTTCCAAAAGGATTAAAAGTAATTCGAGATATACAAGGCTTCGAATTATCGAGTGTCGACTGTGTCAATTCTTTATGCATATAACAACAATTTAAAATATAGACTCAGGCAATCAAACTTTTCTAACAACTCCATACAATTTCTTATGAAAAAAAATATGTTTCCTTTTAGGCTGCCGAAAGACTACTTAACCTCTTGGCAGAATCTGGATTGGATATCATTGCCACGGTGTCTCCGTCGGGAAAACCTGTTTCTACTCTTTCTGATCAGTTCTACCCTTGGGACATACAAGGTTTTATGGAATTGAAAAAAAAAACAAGTTTTTTTAATTGAAAGTAAGGAGCGACATTAAAACTTAATACGAACAGAAATTATTCTGTATAGTAAAGAAGTTGTCCCCTTCTCAACACCTCACTCTTTACACTAAAGTGTGACTCTTTGCCACAACTCTACTTTTTAAAACAATAAAAAAATTTTAGCGTAAAGAGCGAGGTGTTGAGGAGGGGACAACCCCATTACTATACGGAACAATTTATGTTAAGTTTCCTTGAGTTCTTGAATTTGGCCACTTTATTCACCCGAAGACATGATTTAATTGCAAGATTAAGAAAAGCACTACTAGTAGAGGAGAAGCAGTGATCCATTCTTCTACTATCTGTACAGATTCAATTTCTAGGCATCCCAACAACCTACAACCAGTTAAATGCTGTACGAACAGATTTATAGACTCCTTTGTGCCATATTTTGTAAGTGTCTACAACAAGTTAATTATTTCTTTCTGTTTTTATTATATATAAATACCATAATTTAGCGTACACTTTTGAGTGCGAAGATAATACTTTTTTTATGAGAAGAACAGAAGTTATCTGCGCAAAATGCGATTCTCACTTAGGTCATGTTTTTGAAGACGGACCTGCGCCTACTGGAAAGAGATATTGTATCAATTCAGCTTCTTTAGATTTTCGGGAAGCTTAGTAGCGCTTTTTTTAAATCAAAATCTAAGGCTTTCAGGTAAGAATCCAGATAAGAAAAAATGGAAAACCAAACGAAAGACAGAATAATATAACGTTGGCAACTTGGGCAAGGGCTAAATTATCTCCAATAGGTTCAAGCATTCATCCTCACGGGGGTGCGGTCGAGGGTCGTGGTCTCGCCGACGTTCCCCACGAGGTCCTCCTGACTCAGGGCGAGGTGGAGGTGGTCGGTCTCCACGGAGGGCAGGCGAAACTCGAGTTCGCCGTGCGTGCTCTGCTCGGGGGGGATCGCCTGGACGCGGATCTCGGCCTCCATCGGGTGCCAGCTCTCGCCTCCGTCCAGCGAGAACAGCACGCGGGCCGGGGCGGGCAGCGGGTTGGCCTCGAAGACGCGATAGCGGATCGTGAGGGTGGACTCCGCGGGGATCTCGGGCTTCGATTGCCAAGTATGAGGAAGTTCAGGGCCTAGCAAAACTAAATCATAATCACCAAATGAGGCTATGTAATCACCAATATGACATACACCGTGGCTATTCAAGGTTAAACAGATTTCGTACTCAGGGTGATAGTGCCAATTAAATGGGATTTCATTGAGCTGATATAAACAATACCGCCAAGAGCAGTTTGTGGATGGAATGACCTTTTCACACATAGCCTTCATAATATTATCCTTAATTATTTTTATCTAATAATCACTGCCATTCAATGACTGCATATATTGAGAAATCGACCCCGGCTTTGATGCTCCCCATACCGACATCAAAGCTGTTGGCGGCTTTCCCGTTCAGGGTTTCAATTTCAGATTCAATGTGGGTGGTCCCGTTCAGCTTGGGAACATCAAGACGCGTTTTGCTGTAATTCAGGTTCAACTCAGGTGCCAGAAACTCTGATGGCTGTTCGTCGACATAACTGATACCGGCGGACGTGTCTTTATAGGAAATCCATTGCGGTGTTGCACCGTTCGTAAGCGAACCGAAATTCGGACGGGCCGGGCGTACGCCTTCATCTTCGGCGCCGGGGCACTCCTCCTTGATGCGGCGGGTCGCCTCGATGAAGTTGACGGCGTACGGGTTGTGCTCCTCGATGCCGGTCGCGACCGTGAGGATGTTGGGGTCGAAGATGATGTCCTCGGCCGGGAAGCCGGCCCCGCCCTCTTCCTTGGGCCGGGTGAGCAGCTCGTACGCCCGTTTGCAGATGCGGACCTTCTCGTCCGTGTCGGCGGCCTGGCCCTCCTCGTCGAAGGCCATCACCACCGCGGCGGCGCCGTACTGGCGGCACAGCCCGGCGCGGCGGAGGAACACCTCGGAGAAGTGGAGCGCCTCCTTGAACAACGTTCGGTCCACGTCGGCCCGGATGTCGTCGTCTGCGTCCGGTGGCGAAGGTGCGGCCCAGGAGTAGAAGCGACGGGCGAGCCGGCTCACGGCCGAAGCATCGGCAGCTTCCCGGGCTGCTTGATCGCGATGAACCGTCGACCGGGAGCGATTGGGTCGATTGGCCTACGCTCCCGGCGGTGAGCGATCGAGACCCGGCCCTGTCGGCCCCGGAGTACGCGTGGGGTCTGAAGTGGGCATGGTCGAAGACCTCGGGCCGACCGAGTCGAGCGTCCCCGTGGCGTCGACGCGCACGGTGGAGGCGAAGTCTGGCTCGGGCAGGCTCTCCGACTGCTTGTCACCCCGTTGCCGGGCCGAAGCGCGCCGGAGCGGGTTGGGGTCGAAACGCTCGATGGAGAGCCCGAATCGATTCGCGGCGTCGTGGTACGTTCGGTGGAGCGCGATCTCGTCCGACGCCTGAGAGGAACGGCTCTCGATCGCGTGCTCGAAGCGCTCGAGCTGCTTGACCATCGCGCTCGCTTCGGTTTGCAGACGCGTTCGCTCCGCCGGGTGAGGGCGCGGGCTGTTTCCTCCTCGTCACCCACGAGGGCCACGCGGATATAATCCGTACCCGGATTGCCTTCCGCGGTATCGCGCGACAGGTAGCCGCCGGGCAGAACACGGATACCGGCCTCACGCCACAGGGTGAGGGCGGCCTGTTCGCCGCAGACGGCTTCGCTCATGTCCAGCCAGAGGAAGAATCCGCCATCAGGCCGGGCGAAAGCAAAGCGGTTGCCGAGAATGCGGGCGGCGGTGTCGAACTTGGCATTGTAGAGCGCGCGGTTCTTCGCGGCATGGTATGAAATAGCCCATTGTCGCCGAACAAATTGAAACTTACACCATAAATTCCGGCTTCAATTGGGCCCCGATTTCAAGGTCCGTGTCCTGGGGGATTACGCGTTTTGACACTCTCCCCCTAAACAATATGCATACAAACACATTTTTGATACATTTTTAAAAGCATTTTTGTACCCTCCTTCTCTCCCCCCAAAAAACCTAAAATCCTGGATACGCCCTTTCCTGATATGCAAAACAATATTTTAGATAGTGAGCACATATCCTTAAAAATGAGCCTAAAAAGCTTTAGGTGACGGCTGATTCGTTCTTCAGAGAGTACAGCGGACGGCTGTTTCCGGACGAGGAGGTGGGCTCAGATCGCGGATCCCCTCCCTTTCCACACCGCTCACTCTCAGTTCGCGTGCGTCCTATCGGGTGTTCGTCTCCTGGAAACCAGGGCGGAGAGTGCTGCTACGTGATGTACGTGTCGGAGGTGGTGTTTCAGGTCGGCGGTGGTGGTGGTGCCGATACGCCGGTCGGTTCGCGGAGTCGGGCTGGAAGTGCATACGGCGTTGCCGATCCATCCTCTTCGTCTTCATATGTAAACAGATTTATTACCTCAGCCATCCAATTCTTGTCGGTCATTCATGATAAAAAACAAAACAAGAAATTAGTAACCACCTCATCACAAAGATATTTAACACAAATTTACGAACTGTATATCAAAAGAAAGTCAAATCATGCACCAAACACCTGTATTTTTGTTTCTAATTATCTCTTATTTAGATCTTAAAAGAGAAAATATCGCTAAATTAATAGAAAACTGACTTTTCTTCTTCTGAAAATTTTTAGAAAATTGCGCTGAACTAGTAACGCAAATTATGGGGGGAGGGGGGGGGGGTAGACTTCCTTCACAACTATTTCTGCGTTCGTAGTTCATCGGTTTCTGTTGATCGTTAGGCTCACCAAGAGGGCATTAGTAACTTTTCTCTGACAGACTGAGGCGCCTAGGCCGCAGAGAGCAGGGTGTGTACCGCCCCCCACTCCAGCCACAGCACCGTCCATTGGTTCCACGGCTTCAGGTAGCATGCTTGGGACAGATGGGAAAACGGTTGTGAGCGACCCCAGCTCACAAGCATTTTATAACCCCAGTACTAAGTATGTCACCCCCTCACGAAAATCTGAGCTTAAAGATATAATAATCATGTTTTTCAATGAAAAGTAACAAAAAGCGAAAGGTAAAAAACTCCACTATAGGTCAACAAAACGCAAATATAATTTTATCATAAGAATTCTCAGTAAATTTTAGGTAAAGTGACAAAATTTCATGTCAATCCGGCGACGCTTTAAAAGTTCTAAGCTGAAATGTGTAGCCGCGGGCCTACTAGCCCCCGCCCCCCTCCCATATAAGATAGAGTTAAGGGAGGCATTGGGAGGAGAACACACGATGTAGTTTTATGAAAGCTAAAATGCCCAATTGATTATTAAAACCGAAGCTAAAATTATTGATTTACGCGTCAGGGTGTGCAAAAAAAAAAAGATGAGTTCATTATGTTTTGTTTAGCTTTTGTAGCACTCCTATTTGTAACTAAAAAACAAAACGAAACAAGAAGACTACAAATCGATATAAATTTCTAGAAAATGAATTTCGACACAAGGTTTCTAGAAAGGTCAAAGACATTCCTACAAAGACTGTGAATCAATTTGGCCTTTGACCTTAAGTCTCGTAAATATTATAGAAACATTTCTTTTCCCGACAAAGTCGAGAAACGCACCGATGGGATTTCGACATTCCTGATCGATCTCAACGAAGCGCAGCAGAATGGCTGCGAGATCAGGCCGCTCGACGCGATGATCAACCACAATGCGTGCGAAGTGTTTTTCGACAATGTTCCCATCCCCGGCGTTGCGCTTATCGGCGAAGAGGGCAAGGGTTTTCGCTGCAACATCGACGGTATGAATGCCGAACGCTGCCTGGTGTCGGCGGAATCTGTCGGCAACGGCCGGTTCTTTGTCGAGAAGGCCGTTGCCTATGCCAATGAGACTTTGGGGGGGGGGGCTTATTTGATTGGAAATCAGATCTAGTGGTCGTTGTGAGATTCAGAGTGATCAGAGGGTGAATACTCCCTCCCCCCTCCACATCTCTCATTTTCCCAAAATGCATCTGATAGAAATTTTGAGATGGTCATCTGTTGTCGTAGAAACTTCGAAAAGATCTCATTCGATTGGATATTAAAAAGGCTAGTGCTTTTTTAGTCGAAAGTAATTGGAGGGCAACTAACCCCCCTCCCACGCCCACCATTTCCCCGAGCCCATCCAATCCAAATTTATCTGACATATTGAAAGTTAAGTGGAAAATTGCACAACCATTTATATCTTTGAAAAATAAGAAAATGTGGAAATCAATTTTTGATCAACAAAACCTTCGTATACAGCTATACAGTTTTGGGAAGGAGTGAGTGCCAAATTAACAGCAGAAACGTGGGTGAAAAACTGGCAAAAAAAGCTAAAAACTTAAGCCACTAAAAAGCTTAAGAAGGTAAAGCTATCTTTGTAAATTAAGAAATTGTTAGTGATTGAATATTTACTAGCGAAGAGTGATTTTATACTTAACTAATAGAAGCCGGACAAAGGTTGCCGCAACACTTCATGTTGCCCGGGCAACGTAGGTCTAATTTGTTTTAGGTTTTGGCAGGCTACTAGGTGTGATAGGAAATCAAAAGCTTTGCCAAAGGCGATGGCAGATAGGTTGACAAAACAGCCTTGCTTTTCAAGGCATTTCAGGACCTGATCGTACATTCTGACTAGGTATATAGACGCCCCACATTTTGGGAGTCCGCCATATTAGTATTTGTCTATAGCCTGTCTTACATGCCCTAGTAGCCGCCGCAAGATGAACGATTCTGTCATATGCTTTTGGTGATAGACCCACTCCTGAAAGTTTCTTCCACTTTGTAACAGTTTCGGGGTTACCCATATGGATTACCCCGAAACGTTACCCATAAGCAAATCAGCGCTAGTTCAAACGTATTTTTAGGACTTGGATCGAATTGAGTCGAACAGGGCTTAATTTAAATGGGGGTTGGGCTACATAAAGGTCGAGTTAAAAGGAGGCTCAGTTGCACGAGGGCTCAGCTCCATAAGGGTGCGATTAAATGGGGTGGACTTTCATTGGAGTTCATTTCAATAAGGGTTGAGTAGTAATTTACTGTAAACACTTTCGGGTGGGTGACGGTGAGTTTAATTATCTCGAATTCTTTGCCAACCTTACCATTAATGTTGAAGTGCATACCTTCTTACGCTTCCTTCAACTCCTGCGCCCATCAGGAGACAAAGTCTTGCAAAATCTACGCACTACTCCAATAGCCCCGCGCATAGCGTCATTCAGTTGCATTCGATTTGAAAATGACGTTTTAGAAAATAAAAAAGTGAATCTTTTAGGTTTCCATAGTTGAAACCTTATACAGGAAAATTGTAAAACCCATCCGTTTGAAGAATTTGAGGCTGCGCGTAGGCTTGGTTGTCCCAGAGGCAGCTCCTAGATTTGTTAACATTCTATGTCTCAGTTTTTTTATCAGGTTAGAATGCTTATAATCTTGCTTCCATCGAGTTTTAGTGACAAACTGTACAGCTCTTGTCTGTTGCAGTTAGTGCGTGGTCTCTGTGGCGCAGTGGTTAGCATGCTAGAACTTTAAGTCAGAGGGTTGTGAGTTCGAGCCACGGTCTTACCATCTGCGGTTAAAGAGATACCTTAACACAATTTTGTCTCTCTACCCGACGTCTCGGCATAAGAAATGCGCTAGCAAAGTAATTAGCCTGTTTCTCTGTGAACTTACAACCGGTTACCACTCCATCATGCATCACTAAATGCCCGAATTCGTGCGCTATATCAAATCGATACCGACAAGGATTTTCTTTAGATGAATTTCTAATAATAACAGGCCTCTTTCTGGACATTGAAAAAGCATCAACCTTTTCATCAACACCCTCGACTACTGCGACAATTACACCTGCGTTTTCAACCGCAATTGTTATATCTTCGACAGGGCCATCACCCAACCCCCAGAACGGGAGAATGGATCCTAATGAAATTTGATACTTTGAAGGACCTCTTGTCTTACAACTGTTATTTTAAATCATGACCGGATCTGGTGACATTGGGGGAGAAGGAGGAGGGAACTGGAAAGCTTGGAAAACGCTTAGAGTGGAGAGATTGTGATGATACTTGGTACGAAGAATAAGCACAATTCTTAGATACGTGATTGAATTAACCAGACTAGTATGGCCCTCTGTGAGGATGTTCAGAGGAGTTCTCTGTGAGGGAGTTCAGGGGGTGGGGTTAATTCGGAAAAATTTAAAAAAATCAAAAAATAAATATGAAAATGTTTTTCAACTGAAAGTAAGGAGTAGCATTAGAACTTAAAACAAACAGAAATTATTGCACATATGAGGGGTTCACCTAATACCTCGCTCTTTATGCTAAATTATTTTTAGTAATTTCAACTATTTATTCTACGGCCATTGTGATTCAGGGGTCATTCTTAAGGAATTGGGACAAAATTTAAGCTTTAGTGTAAAGACCGAGGTATTGACGAGGGGCGAAACCCCTCATATACGTAATAAAAAGAAACGAATATAGAAGTCAGCGATCCTCTTGGGTGTACTGCTAATATCCGCCGTTTCTTGCGGATAACAAGGAAACCAATCAGGTGCTTTGAAGGACAATATGGCAGAAAAATCCTTCGTACCACCTGGTGAACATGACTCATATTACGCTTTCATATCAGGAGGGTATAGCGGTCAACTTTCTATCTATGGCCTGCCCTCAGGAAGGCTATTCCGGGTGGTCCCGGTATTTTCCGTAGATGCTGAAAAAGCCTATGGGTTCAACGAAGAAACCAAACCGCTGTTAAATACCTCCTTTGGCTTCGTAGTTAAAAAAAACTTTTTTTTTTTATTTAATAGCATGGAAGAACACCGAATTGAAAAATGACTTCTACCAAAAATCTAGTATTGTCAAATTCTAGGACCAATATGCGTGGAGATATGTTTGAGAGGGTGATTCATATTATGGGTGAGTGTTAAGAATTAAGTGAATTGCGAAAGTAAGTGTATAGAGAATATGCATATATTATTGTGCATACATTAGGAAAATTTTCCAGAATAGTAATAGAGCACAGTGATAGATTTTTGCAATTGGTGCAATATTTTTGTTTATGTAGCACAAGACGTGTGGCAAATGGTCCGTAATCGACGCTGCCGAGGACAGAAGTTCCGTCGTGAATACCCGATCCCACCGTATACGGCCGATTTTTGCTGTGTGGAACTGAAGTTGATCATCGAAGTTGATGGTGAGCATCACCAAACCGAAGCGGGGTGACTGCAGGATCAGCGTCGAGACCCGTTCTTGGCTCAGTCAGGATATCAGGTACTGCGGATTCAGGGATACGACGTCCTTCGTGATGCAGCCGGCGTATTGCGACAAATCGAAACTGCAATTGACGAGCGAACAAAAAATACCAAATTTAACTTTTTTGCAGATATGAGCTTGAAACCTCTGCAGTAAGATTCTCTGATACGCTTATCTGAGGGTATGATTTTCATTAAGATTCTATGACCTTTAGAGGGTGTTTGCCCCTTTTATTGAAAATTTTCTCAGGGTCATAACTTTTGATGGGTCAACTTGATGAAACATATATATTTAAAATCAGCATGAAAATATGATTCTTTTGATATATCTATTGGTATCAAAATTCCGTTTTCGAGTTTCGGTTACTATTGAGCCGGGTTGCTCCTTACATCGGCTTGACTTATCTTTTACATATAATTTCAAGCATTGATGGTGTTGGACAAAGAAAGTAGGAAAAGAAAAACAAATTGAAACAAACAAAATAAAATAGTCTGGCTCAGTATTTAAATTGTTAAATATTTTAGGTATTAGCTTGATAAAAAGATAAACTGAGATATGGCAGGTTGTACGTTTTTACTGTACAGTAATGATGTGCCTTGAGCCTTGAGTAAATACAGCTAAAACAAAGCATGCTTTATTATTCTTTATTTAAAGCAAATTAAATTTAGAAAATTTTCCAGGAAAGTTTGCTGCGTGTTAGATTATGGAAATTAAATTGGTTGTTATGCAAATAATGATATTATTATAAGATTCCTGGAAGTTTGAACAACATTTTGATTTTTTCAATTTTATAATTGATGTCCAAATTATGTTCTGTTTTCGGTAAATCGCTAATGAAACACGCCTTCTCGAAGATTCGACTTAATGGACACAGTTTTATTGCTTTGTTTTGCCCGAAGTGCTTAATAATTTTGGACAACTTATTTTCGGTCTTCTAGGGGGAGAATGGGGTCAAGCTGTAGAGGCCCGTAATGAAACTTGGTGGGAAAAATAAGCACAAGTCCTGGATACATGATTGACATAACCGGAATGGATCCGCTCTCTTTGGGGTATTTGGGGTTAATTCTGGAAAACTAGAAGAAATAAGGTATTTTTAACTTACGAACGGGTGATTGGATCTTAATGAAATTTGATATTTAGAAGGATATCGTGTCTCAAAGCTCTCATTTTAAATCCCGACCGGATCTTGTGACATTGGGAGGAGTTTGGGGTGGAGGAACCTAAAATCATGGAAAACGCTTAGAATAGAGGGATCGGTGGCCGCGCGGCGGCACCCTGGTCGTCGGCACCACCAGCCGCGCCGGTCGCCTGGACATGGTCTCGTCCCAGGTGATCCACAAGATGCTCGGCGACACCTTCGGCATCAGCGGCGACCAGGGGTGGGCCTACGAGGGCTTCGCCCTCTACCTGTCGTACAAGCTGTGCGGCACGCGCCTCAGCTACTCGGTGCAGCCGAGCGAGTACACCGAGGACGGCAAGAAGGGCAGCCACATGCGCGCCTCCGGCGCGAACTGGCTGCGCATGGCCCACGAGATCCTGACCGGGCTCCGCCGTCGGCGTCGATCTCGCCGAGGTAGGCGAAGAGATCGACGGGACGGGACTCGCCCTCGCTCCCGGCTTCATCGATGTCCACACCCACGATGACATCGCGGTGCTCGTCGATCCCGATCACTCGTGCAAGACCCTTCAGGGCGTCACCTCCGTGGTCGTCGGCAACTGTGGCTACTCCGCCGCGCCACCGAACGACGATGCGTTCGGGTTCGCTCGTCACCCGCGCATGGCCGACTATCTGCGGCGAGTCGAGGAGGCGGCGCCGGCGGTGAACGTCGGTGCGAGTAGTACTAGTACTAGTACTAGTAGCAGTAGTAGTAGTAGTAGTAGTACTAGTAGTACTACTACTACTAATACTAGTACTAGTAGCAGTAGTAGTAGTAGCAATAGTAGTAGTAGTAGTAGTAGAAGTAGTAGTAGTAGTAGTAGTAGTAGTAGTAGAAGTAATAGAAGAAGTAGCAGTGGTAGTAGTAGTAGTAGTAGTAGTAGTAGTAGTAGTAGTAGTAGTAATAGTACCAGTAGCAGTAGTAGTAGTTGTAGTAGTAGTTGTAGTAGTAGTAGTAGTAGTAGTTCTGGCTAAGCTTACAGAGTCACGTCACTGACTCCCGTCCCAAACTGAACAATTGGGTACACTGGGATTCGAACCCGCGTCTTTTCAGACAAAGGATCCCAAATCCAGCGCACCAACCAACGGATTATGTATTTGTATAATACATAAACAAAAATTACAAGCCGGAGTAAATTAGTGAAATATATTGAAGAAAACAATCTGAATCAGTCTATAAAAAGGAAGAAGTTTGCTGCTAGTGAGATTTTTAGTTAGTCTATAATCAGTAGTGAGAGTATCAGGATTAAAAATAGTTGTCGTCAGTTAAAGTGCTTTTCATTAATTTTTCATACTCAGTCACCAATTTAGGCTTTATTGTATCATTTCTCTCATAGGACTGTAGTATCATCGCTTAAAATATATACGATTTTATTCACTTCGACTTTATGCATATCCCGAATACTAAGCAATACTTTTCAGAAGGCTTGACTGCTTCATGTTCCTCAAAGGCCTGTCATATCATCCCTTAAAATGTGTATGCCTAATAATTTTCACTTTATACATGCGTCAATACTAAGCAATACTTTTCAAAAGTCTTTATTGTCAGAAGAAGTTGTTGTAGAGTTCACTGTCTGTTTACCAACAATAGAAAAATCGTCAAACCATACTATCTACAGCCAAAAGACCAGCATTAAACTTTTTGGGTAAAATTGAACTCTTAGATAGGTTTAAAACATACTGAATTACTCTCCAGCTTTGCCTGAGATTACTTGCACTTTTTAAAACTCGTTTTTTATAATAATGAATTCTCACTTTTGTAGTTGGATATTAAGCTCAAAATTATATTTCTTATATCTCACCTTCGCTTTAGGAGGCGCTATAGAATATTTATGATTATGGGTGACAACATCGCCATAATCGCGAGAGGCAAGATGACGAACCGTTCGATGGCATTCGATCCTATTTCTGAAACAATGTGAGGTGAGTTCATCTCATCGCTCCGGAATTCCGGGCACTCGAAATATTTGAGAGCCTGGGTCAATTATAGCACGGCAAGGGCACTCGACAGTCTGGACCCGACCGACTGGGAGTAAATGGAAGTCCGAATCAAGACGCTATATCTTCTTGTGTTGTCAAAGCTCTCCCACAAAATTGGGACAGGCACGCGTCAGCTGCCGTATTCTCGACCTTCCGTCTCGGTCTCTTCGGCCTCGACAAGCTCAAGGACGTGGATGCCACCGTGGCGCGTCTCGAAGCGGTGATGACCGAGGTCCTCTGACCCCGGCGTGAGCTTGGGGCGTCCGGTGGTCAGAGACCGAAACCGGGCGTCCCCTCCAGATCCTTCAGCGCGGCGAGCACGATGTCGCGGGCCTTCACCTCGGTGAAGTACTTGGTGACGCCTTGCGGATCCTCGTAGCTGTGCGTCTCGAGGCGGCCCTCCACCATGATCTTCTGGCCCTTGGTGAGGATAGAAAAAATCTCTTAAAGTAGTATATAACATTCCAAGTGTGTGCCATCATTACGTAACACCCATGAGTGTGTCACCATTTCGTGACACCCCACGTTTCTGCCCTCCTCAGTTAAAAGTGGAGGTTTCCCCTGGGGCCGGAAGAAACAAGTCACAAGAGAATGCGTCATCCTTAATAAAAACAGACATTCCCTTTTACATAACAACCAAAGGAGTCTTGATGAGAATTAATAATACCTGCTGGCTGTCATGTAATGGCAGGATGTGTTTCGTGGAATGGTGGGATACGTGTTCCCCCATGACAAATTCCTCCATGGAAAGATCCCCCACTTAACCCCCTCCCCTCAACCCCTCCCCCTCAACCAAAAAAAACCCCCCTGAAAATGTCTGTACTCTTCCCAATAACCATTACTATGTGTAAACACCGATCAAAGTTTGTAACTTGCAGCCCCTCCTACAGGGACTGTAGAGGAGTAAGTCGTCCCCAAAGACATTAGGTTTTTCGACAATGCTGAATAAATGGCTATCTCGGAATTCTGATCCGGTAACTTTTGGGAATAAATGAGCGTGGGAGGGGGCCCGGAAGCTCCTCCTCTTCATCTATACGACTACCTTTACCGACTTAATTTTGTACTTGTGAATTTGTTGAAGAAAAAATAAATAAATAAAAAATAATAAAAAACAAAAATAAAAAACAAAATAAAAACAAAAACAAAAACAAAAGGGAAAGTCGAAAATCTTCGATTGAAAAATGAACTTACATTGAAATATGTTACAAAAAAGAGAAAAAGAAAAAGAAACTCGATACGTATTAACTAGGAGTGGCTTGTTGAAGCAGCAGATGATGATGCTGACGCTGATGACGACCTCGACTCGATCGTGTTCCAGAAGGTCCAGCGCGTGGCCCACGGCGAGGTCCCCGTCACGGATCTGCTCGACTACGTCGAGCGGCTCGCCCGGCGCCCGGGCGCGTCGTGCCTCTGTCTCTACGGCGGCGACGTCGAGATCTTCGACTATCGGCCCTCCCGTCGGACGCCGCGTCGAAACGCCGACGCGCTGGGCGAGATGGACCGCTTGATCGCGCTCTTCGCGGCGCTGATCGGCCTCGCCCTGCTCGCGCGGCGGCGGGCTTGAACGAGAAACGCCGCCGGTCAGGGGGTTCCCGATGATGTGATCAAGAAACAAGTGGCGTTACAAAAACGGCATCCCGAAATCAGCGGTCGGCCATCGGTGCTGAAAGATGGTCGCCTTGGAAAATTCGGTTGGCGAGCCAACGTGGCATCGCTGTTGGAGTTTAACGATCAGGCTTGCGCCGCTGAAGTTGGATTGGAAACCGCCCGCAAACCGCAACCTCGTGACCCAATGACGCCGGGTTACCGAAACACGACGACGGATATTTCCGATCAGCAGATACGAGCGATCAGTTCGTTTGTCGCCGCTTTGCCGGAAATGGGATGGTGAAACTGGTTGGCACAAATAGGAGCTCCAAAATGTATACCAAGTGATGGAAAGTGGGTGACACCTCTATAATAAGTCTCTAAAATGTAACCAGTCGCGATTATTTTTTAAGGTCTGCATACTTATTCCTCAGTATGCAGTTTTATATAGTTATGCCACAGTTTTTATTTATCCATTTGGCTCAACCCTAGTCATAGCTAGCACAACAGCGCTGCCTGCGTAAAGAGTCATGTGGGCACAAGGTAATATTTTGTTCGAAGGAGTTGTCGGGGGAGCTTGAGTCGGCGACCCACACATGAACATATTTTTTCATTACATGATACTGAAGTCGACGCAGAAGAGAAATTTAACTCCTGTTACTGATTAAATTATTCTCCCGGTTTATGATTTTAGCATATATTATAGGCTACTAATAGTTTCACATACAAATGTGGGCGTTTCGTGTAATGAAACATAGTAAATTGGTTAGTAATACATTGAATTTTACAAAAAAAAAGAACTTTTTTAAGGCGACTTCAACATTAAGGATGATAATAATATCTATTCATTGATTTCCTCGCAGCTAGCTACAATCTGTTAATACTACTGATGATGATAATGATGTAAATTCATTTCAATAAAGATGCCCGTGAGGTATCTTTAGTAAAAGTTATTGCGAAAGTAAATTCAAAGTTTTTTTTTGTGTCGTTCCACCTATTACGACAACGCCAGCTGGAACAAAAAAGTTAGTTCTTATTAAATTTTTGTCGTACTTAGAAGGCACCCTAGTAACTTATTAGCTATGTAGAAGAGTTGGATTTCGTCAGAACTCCGAACGCAACTTATTACTATAATTTCTTGTTTGGCTTTTCTCAGGAACAAAATCAAAATACGATCTATACATGCAGGTTGTCAAAAGGGCATATGAACAATATCTGAGGAACAGGTTAAAGCAATACACTGAACCTTTGGCGGCTACTACAAGTACTACTTAATGCAATTAGTACTAATGTTATTGGGACTTTTTAAGTTATGACTGATTTTAACTGTTTGAATCTGTGAATACTTGCAACTGCACGTGCTTGTGACTGTGACTGAATGCGATTAAAACCTTAACTACCTGTAAATACAATTGCCAGTGCATATGACTTTGACTGCATCATCTAGAAGACAATATCCGTTTAGCCAAAGATTCTTTAATAAGGGAAGCAAAAGTGTGGTGAGTGTGCTGGAATCCAACACTAGAAGCAAAACTTATTCTCCCCAAAATTAGCATTATTAAATAAAAAGGGAAATGGACATATTCGAAAATTTTTACTAATATTGCAGGCAACTTTAATAAGCCTGTATGAGGAACAATCCCTTACCTTGTTTCAGAACGAAGTTATGTTTTCGTAGACGAAGCAGTCAGGGACTAGGGAACAACAAATTCATATTTTGAAAAGCAACTGCAAGGGTGTTTGCTTGTCTCTCTTTTTCTGCATTTGTGTTTGAATGGCTGTTTGCTTGCCACTCTCACAGTGCTTGTGTTGTGGCTGTTTTTATGTTTTTGTGTCTCTCTTATTGGATTTGTATGCCTGACTCTGTGTCTTTGTATGTGTTTTTTCTTTCTCTCTCTGTAGCTTTGTGCCTGAGCGGACGTTTGCTTTTCCCATGTGTCTTTCTTTGCGTGATTCACTCTGTTTGTGTTTAGATGTTTTCGTCCCTCCCTTTCTCTCTCTCGCTCTACGTGTGTGTGTCTGACCCTCGTCTGTTTTATTCTAGAGAAAACACCTTGGGAAACTCAATGATGCTTCCAATGCTCTTGCAAATTTCTGCAAAAAATTCCATTTCCAAGTGGAGCATTTGAATAGGTATTTCGGTTATAGGAAGCGTAGCACGGAATGAGTGGCACTCTGATGAATTAATATTTGTCAAACAATCGAACACTGGTAGTACCCGCTCTTTTGTCTCTTTATATCCAAGTGCTAACTCGTCGCAAAGAACTTGCTAAAATTTTCTTGAACTTCATTAAAGAAAATGTTGAAAGGGTCCCAGGTAACTTTTGCCACACATGTGCATACCAGGCTTCACTTTCTCAATTACATTCTAGCATCCTCTACCCTAATAGGTTCAAATATACTCTTAGGCTCTACTCTTGGCATCATGAATTAATTGTTGATTGGAAATGAGTACAACAACTAAAGTAAACCCAAAGTATCAGCAAACATCTTGAGTATTCTATGGCTATGTCTAGTCTCATTAAGGCTAAATAATAAGCTAAATCCTGGTTTGGCCCAAAAACAAGTTAGAGACTCCAAGCTGGCCTATGAACCCTCTGTCGGAATGAAAATGAAGAAAAGGGAGCCCCGTGAGCCATGGATAACTATTGAAATACTGGACGAAAGAAAGCTAAGGATCGAGCTTTATCAAAGATATCCAGATGATAAAACTGAGGGTTCATATGGATTGCTATGAAAATCATATGAAAACTCAGCGCAATTTAGTGAACAAACTACGGCGCAAAGCTATGGCCGAATATTACGATAGAAAGTTTCAAATAGTAAAGGGAATGTGAAAGAAACATTGAAACTGACAAATGAAGTGACCGGTGGGAATGCTGAAGTTGTCGTTGGCCGCTTGGCTACCTGCAGTGGGAGTTGGCGCTGCTGGATGAGTTGGGTTTTGGCCTCGACCTGTCCTGCTGCGCCGTGACTGGGCGTCGCGATGGCCTGCGCTACATCTCGCCAAAGTCAGGCCGTGCTGTGACCGCCGAGGGTGCGGGTGAATGGGCGGATCGGATGTTGCCCCTGCCAGAGGTCTTGTTGGGGCAAGGCGCAGATGATGATCGCGCTGTGGGGGAGGCGCTGCGGGTGACCGGCTATTTCCTGGAACACAAACTGGCCCCGAGCCAAGGCAACGGTAATTTCGAAGACCACACTGCCTTTCCATGGCGATAAATAAGTATTTGAATGGTGATAAATCCTTTAATTTGACAGTGACAATAACAATCACAAATCATCCTGGATATTTCGGTCACATGCATAGTGACAGTCTCCAGCAGAAATACTGTTGCATTGTGTTCAGCAGTGGATTTCTGCTGATGACGGTCTCTGTACATCTGACGAAAATAGAAAGTCTTTTTCGTGGTTGTTATTGTCACAGTCCAACAAACGGATTTATCCCTATTTGAAGTTTTATTTATAGTTCAAATTCACTATCAAAACCTTGACTTTTCAATACTTCAGCAATGTAGGTCTTCTTAAGAGGATTCAATATTTCAATATTCAATGTTCAATATTTTCTATTGATTTTCTTGACTAATTTACTCTATTTATGTATTTATTATCTAAAGCAGCAGACCTGCTTCTGTAATGTTTTCAAATCGCCTCAAATTCACTCTCAAATCTGGAATTTTCAATACATCAGCAATGTAGGTCTTCTTAAGAGGATTCAATATTTCAATATTCAATGTTCAATATTTTCTATTGATTTTCTTGGATAATTTGAAATCGACTGACTATCTCATAATTTTCCCT
Organism: Alatinidae sp. Z8VKAUB7J3; assembly: GCA_010016025.2. Taxonomy (NCBI): domain Eukaryota; kingdom Metazoa; phylum Cnidaria; class Cubozoa; order Carybdeida; family Alatinidae; species Alatinidae sp. Z8VKAUB7J3. Next base: position 102,754,548 of record JAAAKM020721499.1, read on the forward strand.
CGGTTGCTTTTCCATCCCTTTTACGAACAAAATTGTTGTATTTGTTGGAATATTGCAGACAAGCAACTTTATTACGACACAATAGCTGTTGCAACTTAAAAACAGCACTTGAACGTTTATTTTTCCATCCAAATGAGCCTTCTCCTGAGGATCTAGGACCTTTGGTTCAATACGATCACCCGTATTAAAGAAAAAGAAACAAAAATCAAATCGAATCGTTTCCGTGATCATCCGTCTCGAGAACAATACAATAAAACAATTTGTAATGTATATAGAGGAATCATAGCACTAAGAACCTACTAACATTTTTTTCTATGATATTTTTCTGGTTATCAGGTTACTTTCAAACTTATTCGTGCTTATTGCTATTCACACAACTGCATGTTTATATTGTTGGCGTTTAACAGGGGGGGGGGGGATGTTTAGCGAAATAAGTTAGACATAAGAAAATTGCATAGGTTTTGAAAAATAGTTACTCTTTTCTAACTGTCAAGGTTACCCACCTTAAAAAATCGTGTAGCCTACACCATATTGTATATATAGGCCAAAAGGTTATGAATTAACAAGAAAAAAAAAAAAAAAAAAAAAAAAAACAGTGTTCCTAAGAAAAGCCAGAAAAGCAACTGCAGAAACTACATATAACATGTTTTCTAAATTAGGGCATGGGCTTCCCATATGAATCGTACAAAAATAATTGAAAATGTGTTTTCAGACAGTTCGTGGTAACGAATTGATATCAATATCTACATCAAAAGAATCGCATAATGTCAACTCTTTCGGATATTAAATAAAAAAAAAGTTTTTTAAATGAAAGTAAGGAGCGACATGATGAAGCTTCCTTGATAATATTCTTTCATTGTTGACCTTGGTACAAAATTCTATAGCCTACTGATGAGTGATATCTCAGACCACTTTCTGATTTTTCTAGGTGATTTTTTCCATTCCTTGCCTAAGAAAAGTCAAAGAATTGGGTTTTCAGGTAATGTTTATATTAATGGACTATTCAGGTAGCTAAGAAACAAACTTACCTCTATAGTCAGATTTACATCCTGAATCCAAAGTTAATGTTCATTTGTGTCCGAAATGAACTTTGCCCCCACCCCTAAATATACCAATATCATGCCAAGGAAACTTCTTGCGGCTTCTTTCGTTTCAGGCTGCTTGCACTCTTTCACCACACGGACCTTGTCAGGGCTGGGTTTCAAGCCGTCTTTCGTGAATCGATATCCATAAAAATCTAGTTCTTAAACACCGAATTTGCATTTATCCAAGTTGAATGTTATTCCGTGATCCAAGGCTCTTCGTAAAACTGTTTCCAAAATCTGATTGTGCTGATCCATATCTCTTCCTCCGATTAGTATATCATCTCTCTGGTTCAGGCAGTTGGGGATGTCGCCAAATATCCAAAAAGTGTCTAAAGATAAAGAAAATGAAAATAAATCTGAAAAATAAATCAAAAAGCAAGTAAACCTTTCAACTTAAATTTGAGGCATTTCAATATTTTCAAGTTGGTCAAAAATTTATAACACAAATATACAGGAATATTTGATTGTTGATTTATTGAATCTCTGAAATTCTGAATTCTTCCTGCCTTCAAAGGTGCTGGTGTCGATCTATGGATAACTGAAGTCGGTCGTTCGATACCCAGGCTAGACTTCTTCGGCCTCTTAAGGCTAGAACAGCAGCTAGCTTATATACCCGCCTTGGAGCGGATTATTGGTCACAACAACACTAACAATGCAACTGCGTGCACTGCTAACAATGAGGCCACGAATAACAGCAAACCTGAAAACGCTATTCAGCGCTTTGTGTGTGTCTTTCGGATGTTTATGCGTGCTGTTTGTTCTCCGACGTCACCCATGGTAGTTCTGTTGGATGATTTGCAATGGGCGGACCGATGTTCATTGGACGTGTTAACGAATATCGTGTCCGATGAAAAGAATGAGGGGTTAGTGTTAGTGGGTACATGTGACGACACTGGAGCAGTTTCACGAGGAAAAAATCAAAGTACAAGTTTCATGGAAAGAAAAATTAAGATGCAACAAGTTTCAAGAATAAAAATCAGCATGCAACAAGTTCCATGAACAAAATCAGTTTCACGAGGAGAAAAATCAATGTACAAGTTTCACAAAGAGGAAACTCAACATGCAACAAGTTGCCCAAACAGAAATCAGCAGGCAACAAGATCCACAAACAAGATCAGTTTCACGAGGAGATAAATCAGCAAGCAGCAAGTTATTTATATTTTAATATTTTTGCGTAAAAAACAAAACCTTTGTCGCCGAAGCCGAGCGCTGCAACCAGCCCTACGGTGTGCTTCAGAATGGGGAGCGTTGGGATAGTCCTTGGGAATGACAAAGAAGGCCTGTCCCTTTTTGGTGTGTTCTTTCGTTTCTTGAGATAGTAGCGTCCTCCTTCCTTAACCCCGATCCGCCATGTATACCTCCCGTCGAATCATGAAAGCCTCCCTCGCCCTCTTCCTATTGTGTGCCTTGCTGGGCTTTAACACCACTGCGTTGGCGCAGGAAGCACCGGAAGCGTGTATTGGAGACTGCGCCCATGTCAGTGGATTTACGTTATAGAAAACGTAAGGGGGGGGGGACATTGGTATTACCGTTTCTCGTTGTCTCGATAAAGGATGCATAAAGAAATATACAACTGTCTAATGAGAAGCAGGCTGCATAGTCTCCAAAGATAACATGATCCTTGCCACTGAAATGTTTTGTTTTAATAATACGATTTTTAAGACCAAGAACCTCACGTAAGTCCTCACTGAGAAAATATCGCACGTATGAGATTAAAGTAAGACCCTTTGACTTCTCCGAAGAAGGTTTGTCGGTGAATTTTGACGTAAAACTTCTAAACTTGCTGATATACACCACTGATATACTCTTTAAAAAAAAGCTGGGGAGGTATGGACTTTGTATATTCCCTGCGTTATCATTATATTATTATTTAAATTAGACGGCTGGCACACGGTCCACATGGTTCGAGAAAAGTTGGGAAAGTCTAAAATTAGTAAAAGTGAGTGGCTAGCTTACAGCCTATGCCCCACACCAAGTAGTTAGGAAATGTACAAAATTTCAGGAGGGATCTTACGCTTAGAGTAAATTGTACTCCTTTCGTTGCTGTGATATTCGATATATCCACGAACTCTGTTTGAAGTTAGCTTTTAAGTTATCCCTTCTAGTTTAACATGTAGCCTTGTTTCATACCTTACTTTTTTAAAATATAATAGTAAAATTAATTTCGACCTAATTCCTGTAAAACTATCGGCAAATTCCAAACGTAATATGCCCACATGCCACATGCCCATATATTATGGCAATATGCCCACATCTCTTCTTAGATAAATTCACGAACTCTGTTTTAAGTTAGCTTTCAAGTTAGCAATTATATTTTCTTGTGGAACAAGTAGTCCGCAGTTCCGCCGCCCTACCTCGTCCAGGCCTTGCTGAAGGGGGGGTCCCTCCACGACCGCCTGCAGTCGGGCCCGCTGCCGGTGGCGGAGGCGCTGGACGTGGCCTCGAAGCTTGCGCAGGGCGTCGAAGCCGCACATGCGCTGGGCGTCCTGCACCGCGACCTCAAGCCGCAGAACGTGCTCTTCGACGATCGCGGGGAGCCGGCGCTCGTCGACTTCGGGCTCGCCAAGAGCCTCGAGGCGTCGCGGCGGCTGACGGTCTCGGGTGCGCTGAGGGGCACGCCGGCGTACATGGCATACTAGCAATCAATTCCAGGGGGATTATAATTAGAGGTAAAATTTGTTTTTACGCTTTTGTTCACGTTTTACAAAGCTCCTATAAGTCAAAATAAAGATAAAGAAAAATAATAAGATAAAGAAGATAAAGATAAATAAGATAAAGATAAAGAAAAAATAATAAGTAAAAATAAAGAATATTAAATTCCTTTCGCTTGAATTGCTGTTTTGCACCACAAAATAGTGGAAAACCCCGTATTTTGTAAAACTGTTTGGTAAGCATTATTTTTTGCTTTGTAAGAAGTATTTAATGGTCAAAGTTTGTGACTTGCATCCCCTCCCTCAGAGACTGTGGGGGATTAAGTCATCCCAAAGACATAATTGTTAGGATTTTCGATTATACTCAGCAAAATGGCTACCGCAAAATTTTGATACGGTGACTTTGGGGAAAAATGACCGTTGGAGGGGGCCTAGGTGCCCTCCAATTTTTTAATCACTTAAAAAGGGCACTAGAACTTTTAGTTTCAATTAGAATGATCCCTCTCGAAACATTTATGAACCACTGGGTCGATACGATCACCCCTGGGAAAAAAAAATCAAGGTTATAGATAAAGGTCCTGAATGGGCCCCTAAGCATTTTCCAAGATTTTAGATCCCCCCCAAACTCCCCCTAATGTCACCAAATCCGGTCGGGATTTAAAATAAGAGCTCTGAGACATGAGTTCCATCAAAATATCAAATTTCATTAAGATCTGGTCACCCATTCTTAAGTTAAAAATGCCTCAATTTTTCTAAATTTTCAAAATTACACCCCCCCCCCCCCCCCCCCCCCCCCCCCCCCCCCCAAACCTTCCCACCCATTCCCTCCCGCACCACACCCCCCCCCCGTAATAAATAAAACAGAAGTTTTTTCAACTGAAAATAAGGAGCAACAATAAAACTTAAAACGAACAGAAATTATTACATAAATGGGGGAGGGGGATCACCCCGGCGCCAATACCTCGCTCTGTACGCTAGATTTCAAGTTTTGTTCAAATTCTTAAGAATGATCCCTGAATCACAAATGCCGTTTAACTAGAATAAATAGCTCTTTTGAAAGTGAAAAAAAAAACTTTATCGTAAAGAGCGTGGTATTGAATTGGGGGTAACCCCTCATATACGTGACAATTTCTGTTTCAAAAACCTTATATAAGAAGACTTCAAATGTCAGCAAAATTAAAATGTAAATCCCGGGATTATTTAAATTTCTCTTAGGTGGAATACTTTTGAATAACTGTATCATGTATCATGTATCATAATAACACAAATACCCTTGTGCCGGTATAGTGGAAGGAGCTGTGCCTACCAATCTGGGGAATGCAGGTTCAAGTCCCGTACCGGGCAAGGGAAGCACAAATCCAAAAACATTGTCTATAATTTGAGCCGTCCTGGCCGAGTGGGTTGGTGCGCTGGATTCGGAATCCCTAAGGGTATGCATATTTCTACTTTACATTCCAAAAGACGAAGGGAATCAGGTGAGCCTTTCAGAGAATGTTGAATTAAATCAAAACACGCTACATGCATACAGATTGTCAAAAAGACGTAACTCACGAATGACTGGGTAAATTAATTTGGAACTTTCAGGAAGTGATAAGTGAGATGATCAAAAGGCAATATTTGCATGCTACCACTACTACTAATACTACTACCAATAGTAATGCTACCACTTCCATTACTACTACCGTACTACTCCATTTACAATATTGAGGAAAAATAGCGGCAAGACCGCCGCGAACGAATGCTGGGCCAATTGCGCACACAATTTCGGCAAAACAGATTCGGCGGCCAAACCATTAGCGATTACGACGCGTCGCTGACCAAAGCATTACGACTTTCTGGCCCGCAATTTATGAATGTTTTCAACCTCGACAAAGAGCCCAGCGATTTACGCAATTCGTACGGCGGTGCGTTCGGCCAACGCTGCCTGCTTTCGCGACGATTGATTCAATCGGGTGTTCGCTTTATTGAAGTTTCGCACAACCTGAACTTTATTAACGGCACCGGCTCTTGGCGATTTTGCAAGGTAGTCCAAAAGTACCTGCCACTCGGCGACACTCAGGGGTTTGGACATATAGCCGCATCGCTTGTTTTCATACAGCGTTTTGCCCAACGGGTTAGGGGGTGATGGCAGCGTGGATAACAGATTGTCATTGCAATAGTTGTAGCCGCCTGAGCCTTGCCAGCTGGTCTCAGGGTTGCCAATAGCAGTGAGGCTTTTGATTTCGTCCTGGATGCTCCCCGGGCCGCTATACATCATTGGCACCACAACCCGACGATCCTGCAGACTGCCGAACGTTTGTATGTCTAGTCTGTCTGTCTGTCTGGTCTCTCTGGTCTGTTTGGTCTGTCTGTCTGTCTTTCTGTCTGTCCGTCTGTCTGTCTTGTTTGTATGTCTGGTCTGTCTGTCTCGTCTGTGTGTCTGTCTGTCTGATCTTTCTGTCTGGTCTGTCTTTCTGTCTGTCTGTCTGTCTCGTTTGTATGTCTGGTCTGTCTGTGTTTCTGTCCGTCTGTCTGGTCTGTCTGTCTGTCTGGTCTGTTTGGTTTGTCTGTCTGATCGGTCTGTCTGTCTTTGTGGTCTAGCTGTCTGGCGAACAATCAGGGTTCGGAGGCGAATCTACAACTAACCCTGAACTAGCCCAAACAAAAAAGTCGGTCCTTGGACCGACTTTTTTTTGCGCTCGTTTTTAGACCCTGCCGTAAACGTCTTCGTAGCGAACGATATCGTCCTCTCCGAAATAATCGCCACATTGCACCTCAATCAGCGCAATGTCCGTGTCCGTCGGGTTCTCTAACCTGTGCAGGGTATCAACCGGGATGTGCACTGACTGATTCTGCGCGAGTAAGAACTCGTCATCGCCCTCGCGCACTTTGAATAGGACTTGGTTTGATTAACGTGCAAAGGGCAGGAAAAAGCTAAAACAAATATACGTAAAACGTGGAAGACCAAGACTCCCAAAGTATTTGCCGGACTTGGAGGAAGTATATCGTAATATGAAGCAGTTATAGAACCAGCGAGACTAAAAACAAAACATTTGGCCGCAATTTTAACATCTGAAATCTTGAACCATGCTCATTGGATAGTCAATGTGCGGCCTTATTTTCTTAAGAACTACAAAGATCGTGCTACCAAACATATGTAAATACGAATTTTAAATTTTACTATGGGGCCTGTCGACAACCAGCATTCATATAGCGTGTTTTGGCTACAATTAGTCATTCTCATAGTCGCAACTAGTCGCAGTAGTTATAGTGACCCTGAAAGCTCCATGTTAATACCCTTAACCGTGCTTAAGATATTGCAGATTCCCCTTTTGATAGTCTGGATGCACATAGTGTCTTTTGAATTATTTCGGCGCCCCCCTCAGTATTCCCTGACGTTTCACCTTAACATCCCTAGGTTTTTTGGGGACACTCAGTACGAAACATTCCCCCTTTCCCAGTGAAAAATCGGTCGACACCAGGCCCGCCAAGGCGCTGTTCGGTTATTCGCTCCTGTATCTCTTTGCGATTTTCGCGCTGGTTCTGGCGGACAGCATCGTGCTTCGGAGCTTTATGTGATGAAGCCGGCCGAGCAGGAATTCATCGATCTTACCGACGCACAGAAGAAGGCGCGCCGCAGCCGCTCGGTAGCGCTGGGGCTGGCGCTCGCCGCGCTGGTCGTGATCTTCTACGTCACCACGCTGGTCAAATTCGGTCCGGCCATACTCGACCGATCGTTCTGAGGCAGTCATGAGCGAACATGGCCTTGCATAAAACTTATGACGGGATCAATAGAGTCAAGATACCCACCTTCGAGACTCAACATGTGCCGTGCTTCGCCCGAAAGATCGTGAACATTTTTTCGAATCTCCTCAAATACTCGCGTCAAGCCATTACGAGAAAATAGAGCCCACACCAGCTCAATACCCCCACCGTCCTGCTGCACACCATACCCTCGAGACCGGAGAAATCCCGTCAAGTATGCCGTCGACGGATAGGGAGTATTGAGCTGTGTGAGAGGAGGAATAATAAGGAGCACGGATGGTTTAGGAAGAATAGGGCAGTTTTCAACTTTAGCATTAACTAGGCTCACATTTTACTTGATGATAAGGTTTCAAAGGCAGTATATTTAGAAAAATATTAATGCGGAGCATATTCTGAAGTGTAATGGACCCTGTATTTTTTTCGTTTTCCTTGTGTTAAAAACGAGCATAGATTTATAAAAAAAATTGTCTTCTCAAAGTAAAGAGCAAATTTGACACTTAAACTGAGCAACAGTTTAAAAGCTAATTAATAAATTATAGTTTTTTCCGAATTATTGGGGGGGAAACTACCCTAGTTATTGTGCCAGAGCAAAGTGACACTTTCCGTCACTTTGTAGTGAAAAACACGATTTCGGCCAAAAGAGAGTCAAAACACTATTGAGAAAAAAATTCAGAGATATCCAATCGAGTAACTTTCACCCAATCGATTTTTGAAAAACTATACACCTTCCAAGTTTCAGAGGCAGTAATGCTTCGCAGTGGGGTATTCACTCCTAATGATACATAAAAATAATAAACAAGAGCTAAGACCTCATATGGCACTTGTGACGAGGTCGGAAGAGCGAAGAGCTCATATGGCATGGGCTTAGGGCACCAAACTGCGACTTTAGCCTCAAGAAGACGAACTTGCGATCTATTTAAAATCTTGAGAGGCCAATTAATTTAAAATCATCAGTAACTATATTTAAGATTTTACAGTTTTTTGGGGCAATTTTCCCATTCAGGTGATTTCTTCTAATTTCTTATAATAAAAATTTAGGAAAAATTATCATTGAAAAAATGAGAACAGTGATTCAAACCGGTCAAAACGTTTGTATAGCTATGTGTTGACATACCTGTCAAGCATTATGAAGAACACAAAACTCTTTTACCCATGAATTAATTCTAATGTTACTACTACCAGAAGACTCACCATTACTGCTCCTATCAAAACTACCCATGCCCGTGGGCAGGCTCCAGAGAATCAGCCAGAATCTTCGACAGCAATCTATCAACATAAATGAGAATGGTTAAAATGGACAAAAAGTATATGCTATTATACAAAATACAAGTAGATTAGATCTTATAATTATAACTCATGGGGGTGTAAAAGGTGGCACTATCAAGCTTATTTGCTTTTCCCCTAACGGTTTTTTCGAAAACATGATTGTCATATAATTTTGAAAAATAAAGAAGAAAAAGAAAACTGAAAAAAGAAAAATGGTAAAAAATTCAAAAAAAACTAAAAAGAAAAACTAAAAAAAACTAAAAAATTAAAAAAAGAAAAAACGCAAAAAAAAAAAAAAAGGTAAAAAACTAAAAAGAAAAAAAATAAAAAAGCTAAAAAACTAAAAAAAGAAAAAACTAAAAAAAAAACTGGGGATTGCACAAATATTTCAATACGACGGGGACACAGGGAATGTTCGATTAGCAATCACCATCAACACAGCTCAAGGGCAATCGTTAGAAACTGGCATCGCGAAAGCTTCCTGAGAATTTTCACAGCAATTAGGTGCCATGCCCGCCTTGCGCGGTGGGCATGGCACCTTAGTCATTCGTGACGACTCAAAAATCACTTGTCGGCGGCGGCTTTTTTCTTGTTGGCGGCCTTCTTGGCGGGTTTGGCGTTTTCGCCTTCGACGCGGGTGTATTCCATGACCATCGACTTCATTTCCGGTGCACCTGGCATCGTCATGAACATCGTAAACGAGAACTTGTCGTTCGATTCGTAATCCGTCACCATCCGGAACTTCATTTCGTCAAGGCCGGCAAGGGCCTGAAGGACGCGGTCAACTCCTGACCTTACGCGTATCTTCGAAGACACGGATCGCCGGCTCTACCGCAAGGAAGGGCCGGCGATCTGATTCCGGGGCTTGAATTCCAGCCCCGAACGGTGAGATAGAAGCCGCGAAACGGGCGGTTAGCTCAGCTGGTAGAGCATCTCGTTTACACCGAGAGGGTCGGCAGTTCGAACCTGTCACCGCCCACCACCACATCCTGAAGCAGTATCGCGGCGAACCGCAGAATATTGCGGTTCCGCGGCCCTTCTGGTAGGCTACTCCAGCAGTAAAAAAGTGTTTTTTTCTTCTTTCTGGGAGGGGGAGGGGGTACAAAAATGAAATTTATAAAACCCCGTCTTAATTTGTGCATATGTATTTTGTTACTTTTTCACGAGTAGGACAAAATTTTCAGAGGAGAGGGGGCTAGAAAAAAATGTAGTTTTTTTCTGCATACTTGTATGCATGGTCGGAAGAATATGGGTGATTTTGTTTTCTCTAAAATTGTTTCAAAGGACCCCTCTCCCCACAATAAAAAACGAACATTAGGGCCTATTAATGGGCCCAAAATCGATTTTTGGCCCCCCCCTAAGGTTTTCTGAAATGGCAAATCGGAGAGTAACTAAAACTTTGTTGTTTGCAACACTGACTGCTAATGCATTCTTTTAAATTGTATAGATTTGCAATCTTCATTGAGTAAACTTTCACTTTTAGTTTACCCTAGGAAAAAGAATCAAGGGGAGGAAGGTCTGGTGAACGAGGGGACCATTGTAGAATACATAAATCCTAGCATTGAGAGCACAAAGGCTTGAAACAAGTTTAAGATTTGTCAATGTATTTGTCAAATGTGTTCTTCTTGTTTTTTGGTGTGATCGGTCAAGTGAACTCTGGTTGGTCAATTACAAACTTTATTCTTAAAGTTGAACAATGTCAAACGCGAGCGGTTACGAACAGGACAGGTAATTGGCGCTGCAGTCGTCTTTAATTTTGACTTTATCACCAAGTGTGAATATAATTTGGCTTGGACATTACCCAGAAGTGACTACATTTAGAAAATTATTTCAAAAGGAAAGTTGTGATTACAGGCGCAAACAGAATGATAATGGATTTTATTAGTCGTGCTACGTAGTGATGCAAAAGATTATACAGTGTAGATCACGCAGGTCGTGGTAACGAACTGAAAGTAAGGAGCGATTTGAGCCACTAGTAAAAAATTGGATAAAAATCAAAACATCAAATGATATGGCCATTTATGCTTCTTCTAAATACATACAACTCAGTAGCCTTAAAGTTACACATCACAGGCCATGAGCTCAGAAAATTTGCCTGAAAAATGGGGAAAACACTCCCAGAAAGGCAAATGATCGTAATGAGAATTAGACCAGTCGATTCAGCATATTAGAAAACCTAAATGAAGAGGTTTCAAGATGCAGGAAAATTTCGATATCACTCCAGTTGTTGGACGAATAATGCACCGCAGTGTCCTTATTATGACTGTTCTGTAACGTATGTGTACCATTTATACTTCGACACGTTAATTAAATCAATGTCGGTATTAAAGGTGAATAACATGCAAATAGAAAAATCCATTACGGTAAATCAGCCAGTTTCACAAGTATGGAAAGTAGTTGCAGATGATTTCGCAAATGCGGCAGAGTGGATGACTGGCATTGGACACTCTCATTCCATTCCTGCCGTAGCGGACAAATCCGCTCATGCCGGGCCAGGAAGGTGCGGCTGAGTCGGGTCTTGCTGCCTGAGAATCCCCGCAGGTCGATCTTCAGACCGGGGTGCGCAAAGGGACCCAGGAGTGGCGCCAGGGCTCGCGACATGCCCGTGGGTTCATCCAACAAGCTCCACACCGCCAGCTCCTGCAGGTTGGGATGCCCCGCCAGGGCAAAGACGACGCAGCGGCTGAACAACGCGAGCCCGCCGGGTTGGCAAGAGCCATCCGCGTTCAGTCCGAAATCCGGTCCTACGACGAGGACGCGTGTGATCGGAACTCGTCTTGAATTTTCCTCCAAAATACTTTCATGTCATTCATTTTAAAACTCTCCAATAATTGTATTGTTTTATATCCTTTATTTCTACTTCTTTCTTTTTTTTTCTTTTTTTTTATATAACTCTCTGCTTATCACTAACTGTGGCCTCATTCTTGTCATTCACTGAGACAAGTCTAGATTGACTATTCTCTCTCAATTTTTTAATGTGCCAGTAATAGAATTTACCATTATGCTGTATGGCTACAACTTCTAGATTTTTGGCAATGTTATCCCATAGATTTCATTTCACATATGGTCGGCTTTGTCGCGATCGCGGGCCTGACCATGGCGATCCGCGAGAAATTCAGCGTGCATAATTTCTGGCCCGACGTGCGGCGCTACAACGCGACGATCTCGATCCTGATCTCGACCATGCCGAGCTTCCTGGCCAGCTTGCCGCCCGATCCTCGGGACCGCGATCACAGCCTAAAGAAGATGATCATCATCCCCCTGCCGCCGGATCTCGAGGCGATCAAGGAACGCTATGGCTTTGAAGTGACAACGTTTTTCAACATGACGGAGATCAGCGTCGGGATCACCGATGAGTATTTATTTATTATTATTCGATGGTTATCCCTATAAGCTTTATGTTTTGCAATATTTTATTTTTTACGGTAGATAAGGGGACAGCGATTCCTATAGGGCAGGTGTTAGTCATAGTTGTTTTAATAAGCTTTTGCGTTAAGGAACCACCATTATAGTAACAAACCATAATTCCTTAACGCAAAACATAGTAACAAAGTAACAAAAAAGGATTCTGAAAAGTATCCCTTTTTATTTATGGATTCTTATTACGGACTAGTCACTTGGCGAGGAGCAAAAAAAAAATTATGTTTTAGGGTGTCTGTTATGTTAATTATTTAAAAAACCCTCAAGGGCCAGGAAAATAGACCTTCAGGGCCTAAATTCCAATCATGATTTTTTTGGAAATTACATCATAGATGGTGTTTTCTTCAAGACATTCTTTAAGACATTTTCAAGACATTTCAAGAGTTATTTAAGATATTTTTTACGAGACATTTTTCAGCACATTTCAAGATGTTTTTTAAGACATTTTTCTTCAAGTTTTTCAAGACGTTTGAAGAAATTTCAATGCGGTTTTTTTACTCAGGACATTTTCGCGATCGATTTGTCGATGGCAACACTCGCCGCCATCAATTACACCATTGCGGCTATTGCACTGGGGATGAGTTTGAAACCTTTAGCCGAAGCAATTGGTTGGTTGCACGACGACCCAACCGATGTAACACCGGAGGAGCCATGGCAAACAGCGATATCGAACTCAGAATTGCCAGACTCGAAGACATTGAAGCCATCAGACGCCTGAAGGCTGACTATTGTGCCGGTTGCGATGATGATCACAATCCGGAGACGCTCGTCGATCTGTTTACCAAGGACGCGGTTTGGGAGGTAAACCGAAACAAACAAATTGAAAATGATAGCGATGATGATTAGGTTTTGGATTTTGACATGGATCAGGTCAGGTAAACCGAAACAACAAATTGAAAATGATAGCGATGATTATTAGGTTTTGGATTTTTACATGGATAAGGCTATTAATGCCTACCATATGTTCGAAAAATCAAACCTGGACTAGATAAGTCGTTGGAAGAAAAAGAAGTTTTTTGTCCCACCACCTGAACAAATTAAGAAACAAAGGTTCGGCGACATGTCTTTCGTAATGACAAAAGACCTACACCTTTCAATAGAAAGCAGTAAAGCAAAACACAATAAGGGAATTAGCTCAAATGGTAGAGCGCTCGCTTAGCATGCGAGAGGTACTGCTATCGATACCAAGATTCTCCATTTTTCTGTTAAATTTTTAATATCGGAGCTCGCTCAACGACATTTCAAAAGAAAACAGTAATGCAAAACACAATAGGGGAATTAGCTCAAATGGTAGAGCGCTCGCTTTGCATGCAAGAGGTACTGGGAAGGATACCCAGATTCTCCAATTTTCTGTTAAATTTTTGATATCGAAGCTCGTAATTAATTCACAATTAAAATCCCCTAAGATTGTATATTAAAGCCCTAAATACTTTTTACTTTCTAAACAGGATCCTTATTTTTTACATGACAGGGCAAATAGACGCTCAGATTCATCATTGTTATAATTTACTGGTAAATCAACATTTATACAGACACAAATCTTAACTCGAATGGCTAAATAATGATCACTTGCCTCAAACAGACTAGACCTAAGTGACGATGGTAAAAACTACCTAAGCCTCCGGACGGCCTTCCTCTGGTCTTAAGTCAGTTTGCAGGAATATATCTTTTGGGTATAACATGAACCCTCCCCCCCACACACACATAGACCCAGGGGAAAGGTCCTTAAGTTATAAAATTTGCCCATTGTTTCCGTATAGTATTTGTTATTGGGATGCATGCATACATTTTCGGATGGGGGGAGGGCAAATTTTCTGCTGAGGTTTTCCCAAGGGAAAATTTTCCATGTGGAAGGAATTTCCTGGAATTATTTAAAAAGCTATCAGAAATTAAATAAAAACTCTTTCTAAGTTTTAATGTTGCTCCTTATATTAAGTAGAAAAAAAAATTTTCCCCTGCAGCATCACAATTTCTTCGAGACGCTGCTGCATGCACGGTTTCCCAGTCACGAGTTGACCGTGCGGAACTTGTGCTTCCCTGGAGATGAGCCGCAGATGCGGATTCGCTCCAAGAGTTTTGGGGATCCCGATGCTCATCTGAAACACAGCGAGGCGAGCGTCATCCTCTTCTTCTTTGGGTTCAACGAGTCGTTCGCAGGTCGAGACGGGATCCAAGACTTCCAGCAGGGCCTCAAGGAAGTCGTCGAAAAAACATTGCAGCAAAACTACAGCGGCCAGGGTGCGCAGCCCTACTCACCGCGCGAGTGGGACCTGCTTGCCCGTTGGTACGAGCTCTCCGACCAGGAGCCGCAGGCCGAGCGCGCCGCCAGGAACTCGGACCTCGCGTTGGCGAACCTCGTGCGCCGCAACCACTGGCTCGCCCGCTGGCACGAGCGGTTCGGCACGAAGGAGGAGGCGCTCATCGCCCTCGACGAGGCGGCGCGCCTCGACCCTGAGAACGCCGACGTGCGCGCAGACCTCGACCGCCTTCGGGCCGCACCCTAGGTGTCCGTCACTGGTCGCCGACGTAGCCGGGGTGCCTAAGCAATATCTCATGAACGGCGTGGGGTATTAAGTTGAAAGTTCCAGGGTACATTGAGGAAGACAGTGAACTAACCACAATAGACTATGTTTACGCTGTTATCGCTAATAATATTACTACTGCTTCTTCTATGGCTACTACCACTGCTGCTACTACCATTGCTAAGGTTAAGGGTATTAAGATGAAAATTTCAGGGAATCCTGACGGAGATGTTATCTCTCAGGAACAGCTTAGGGTATTAACTTGAAACTTTCAGTGGAAATTAAGGGGTACGTTGAACTGAAATCGATATAGGAAACACAATTGCAAAATTATCTTCCCTCAAACCAGAATCTTCTGTTTTGTTAGTTGGACATGAACCTCATTTAACAAGCTTGATCGCAATGATAATCTCTAATGATTCTTCTTTGGATATTTTATTAAAAAAGGGTGGACTTGTTCACATTCGATGTAATATTATGAAGAGTACTATATCCGGATCTCTTCGTAGTATGATGACTCCCAAACAACTTAAGAAATTATGCAGATAGGTAATTTTTTTTAATTTGGTGAGAATAAATCTATGATTGCAAATCCCTTTTTGCCCGCGGGCAATTGCCGCATAATCGACATCTTTTAATAATGTTTCTATCCCTTTTGCCGCGCTGATATTGGCGATTCCTGCGCCCATAAACCCGGCTCCTAAGACACCAATTTTATTGATCTTACGAGTTTTTTTTTCTAACGGGTTTTTCTTTAAAGCCGTTATCCCTTTAAATAGATTTAAAAGCTCTTTGGTTTGCGGCGTGTGGGCTAAATTTTCTAAGGAATTTGCTTCTACGGAGAGGCCGTTTTTTTTCCCTTTTTCGATACCGGTTTCTTAAAAGTTTTCTGGGCATCAAACTAAACTAATCTTCGACCCCAGGTCACTCAGTGCGTTCACTAGTGGCGAATGGCAGAACGTCCTATAGATGTCAGGGTGCCTCCATATGGAAGAGAAGCGAGGATCAAAGGGAAGCCAGTCCCTATGGGCCCACAAAGTGAAACTGAGACACCTTTGGAGGTAATAAATAGAGATTGAGGAAGAATGAGGATACTCCAATGCAAATTGAGTTGGGCCCATTGGGATATGAACGGTTCCTTTCAGCTGCAAATCTTATCCCAGGAAGATCCAATGACTTTTAGGGACTGTTTCCCCCTATTTTCTAAAATAAGGCACATTTTCTAAGGCTCGTAGCTTTCGATGGGTAAGACTAAACTTGATGAAACTTATATATATAAAATCAGCATAAAAATGCGATTTTTTTTAATGTAACTAATGGTATTAAAATTCCGTTTTTTAAGAATTTCGGTTACTATTGAGCCTGGTCGTCTTTACTACAGTTACCACGAACTGTTTGAAGTTCTGTATGTGATGTTTTACTGCTGATGATGAACACTGAAAGTTTATTTCTGTTCAGATGAAAGAATAAAAAAAATGGGGTTATTCCGGATAGATGGTGACCGCAGATCTGGCTTCAAGGGGTACTTTGTCCACTCAACATTCCAGGAATATTATGCTGCAACATATCTCGCTCGCTTGTACTTAGAAGAAGAAATAGATCAAGCAAAAAAAGAGCTAGCAAGAATAAAATTTGAGCCTCAATATTCCATCACCCTTCCAATGGTGGTTGGATACTTGTCGCTTCAAGATAATTTAGAAATCCTTGAGGCGTTTTTTGAAGATCTTCATAGTTCTCCTCGAGATAGTCATCATTTATATTCCCTGTGTCCTGGTCATCATTTGTGTCCTGGTGCTTTGTTGATGATGATTGCTAATCAAACTTTCCTTGTGTCCTGGTTGCTTTCTCTTTGAGTGTCCCAGTTGTCATTTATATTCCCTATGTCCCAGTCGTCATTTGTGTCCCAGTCTGTAATTTTGTCAGTTGACAAACATGACATCACTCGACAGACACACAGACAACTTATTTTTATATATATAGATAGATAGATACGTCAGTTGACAAACATGATGTCAGTCAACACACAAACATGACGCCGTGTTGTCTCCTGAGGAATTGGTCAGCCGTGAACCGGCGCCTGAATTCACCGCGACATTGACCGACGAATTCGATGCGCTTTTGCAACGCCTGCAAGCCACTGGCGACGACGATTTGAAAGAAGTCGTCTTGTTGAAGCTGGAAGGATGCGACAACGACACCATTGCAAAGAAAATCGGTTGTGCAAGACGCACCGTGCAGCGCAAGTTGAACTTGATTCGTCGACTCATGCTGGCCGGGGCCGACGATGTCTGACCAGCAAGAAAGATCAGATCTGTCGGACGATAAACTCAAAAGAAAATACTAAAAAAAAACTATAAAAGCTAAAAAACTAAAAAAAAATAAAAAAAAACTAAAAAAGGTAAAAAACTAAAAAAGAAAAAACTAAAAAAACTAAAAAAAGGTAAAAACTACAAAAAAAACAAAAAAGAAAAAAAACAAAAAAAGAAAAAACAAAAAAAACTAAAAAAAGGTAAAAACAAAAAAAAAAACTAAAAAGAAAAAAGAACAAAAACCAATAAAAAAACTAAAAAACTAAATACTGAAAAAGAAAAAAAAAAACTAAAAAAAAGAAACGTGGTCCTTCTAAATATCAAAATTCATTAAGATCCGATCACCCACTCGCAAGTTAAAAATACCTCAATTTTTCTAATTGTTCCTCTCCCTTCAGCCCAGATGTTCGAATTGGGGAAAACGACTTTATCAAGTCAATTTGTACAGCTCCCTGACACCCCTACCAATTTTCATCGTCCTAGCACGTCCAGAAGCACCAAACTCGCCAAAGCACTGAGCCCCACCATCTAACTCCCTCAAAGAGAGCGGATCCAGTCCAGTTACGTCAGTCACGTATCTACGACATTTATATCACGGCACAACTTGAGGCCTGTTTTGGGGATACAGACCGTCAGCGGACAGCAGTTACGAAGCTCAGCAACCTCAGGCAAGGTTCACGCCCAGCCTCAGTTTATGCATCAGAGTTCCGGCAGATTGCGATTGACACCGCCTGGGATGATGTTGCCCTTCGAGACTGTTTTCGAAGGGGCTTACGGGAAGATGTCAAGGACATGTTATTGAGTATGGAGGACCCACAGAGTCTAGGGGAAGCCATCAAATTCGCAGTCCGATGTGATAACCGCTTGTTCGAGCGTAGGCAAGCCCACTCGGCTGGCGTAAGGAGGTTCTCGCTCTACAACTACGGCATGGCAACCTCACCGGTGCTTCGCTGGGTTGAATTCATATTTGGTCGTAGAAATTATCAATAAATGGCTTTCCAAATATTTCCCAATAAGGAGCAACAACTTGATTCACTACAATTTAATATGGTAGAAATTATTAAATAGACTTTAAAGGATTTTCAAACAGTGGAGGCTGATCTTTGATTGTCACCGAATCACCGATGCTCAACAAGAGCATCACAGGAGATGTACCTTAAGCTCCTTGCCTACCCATCAAAAGTTACGAGCCTGAAAAATTTGCCCCATATTTGAAAAAGGGGGAAAACATTCCCAAAACAACAAGTGATCTTAATGAACATTACTCCACCAGATTCAGCATACCAGAGAACCCTGCTGTAGAGGTTTCAAGCTCCTATGTACAAAAACGTGGAATTTTGCTTTTTTTTTTTTTTTTTTTTTTTTTTTTGCCAGAAGAAAGATCACGGTGTTTATTTTTATTTTTTTCAAGGATGATCATATCCAGCCAGTGATCATAGAAGATCAGGAGAGGGCTCATCATCGGCGCCGTGATCGGACGGAAGCGGTAGGCGGCGCGCGGTGAGAACAGATGCGCCTTGGCCTCGGCGACCTCCGGCGTCAGCTGCTGGAGCGGGGTCACGTCGTCGAGCAGAAGCGTCTCGCCGTCGATTCGAACCCGCGTGTAGCCCTGCAGGCGCAGGTCGGCGAACTCCGACTCGAAGCTCCCCTTCCGGGAGCGGGCGAGGGGCGCCATCACGACGAGCTTGGCTCCGTCACCGAGGTTCATGATCGAGTTGACGATGCCAGCCGCATCGGTGTGCTCGGTCGGGTTTCCCCTTCCTCAATTTCTCGCTCTTTACGCTATAATTTTTTTTAGAGCTTTTAAAAAAGCTTATTATTATAATCAACGACAGTT
This sequence comes from Alatinidae sp. Z8VKAUB7J3, assembly GCA_010016025.2. Classification (NCBI taxonomy): domain Eukaryota; kingdom Metazoa; phylum Cnidaria; class Cubozoa; order Carybdeida; family Alatinidae; species Alatinidae sp. Z8VKAUB7J3. The sequence continues at coordinate 102,773,382 of JAAAKM020721499.1, forward strand.
ATGTCTCATGATTCATTCTTAAATAATTTGAGCAAAAAGTTAAACCTTAGCGTAAAGAGCAAGGTATTGGTGAGAGGGCAACCCCCGTCATATAAGTAATAGTTTCTCTTTGTTTTAAGTTTTAATGTTGCTCTTTACTTTTGGGCTGAAAAAAAAACTTTTTTTTTTATTTAATTCATTCAAAGCCTATCTAGCCTAACAGTAATGAATACTAACGCATTTAAGTCTATTGTTATTATTAATGGTACCCAAAGAAGAGGTCACAGAGAAACTGCTTTTCTCTTTTGACATAATAAAATAAAAAAAAGGTTATAAATTTTGAAAAAACTTAATGTGTATCTGCCACTTTTTCTTTCTTTTTTTTTGTTCTAGAAATAGCTAATTAGAAAAAAAAAACTACGGAAAATTTTTGTTTGTTTTCATCGTTGACGATTTTCGCTTGTTTACACTTTCTCCTCAAATATATTTAATCTGTATGCCATATTGACGGAATTTTTAGCGATGGCTGGTCACCAATGCTCTGCGAATGAAGCTATTACGAAAATAATCATTAGTTATGTACCCTGATCCACCGTCCCTGTAAGGCGCTATGATTTGTCCCATTTCTGAAAACTAATTTTGTTACTATATAGTACCTATTCTTTGCTGGAACACTGTAATACTGTTAATTCTTTTTTATTTGTATACTTTCCAGGCATAAACTCTCAGCGACCATCTCCTTGTGAGCAGGGATCATGTTATCCAGCTACAGGAAATCTTTTGATTGGCCGAGATGAACTTCTCTAAGTTTTACCAGAAACCCTACGATTCAGTGAGTTGTTTCTATAAGCATTTAGTAATACGAGAATTCCCTTGAAGTACTAGATCTTTGCTTCCAAGGCCTCGTGGAGTGTTACAGCAACTGTGGCACATGGCTCTCAGTTGTTGAGTTATAAATTTGTTTGCTCCCATATCACTTCTGCAGAAGCATTATGATTATCGAGTTATGATCTGTAAGGTCAATATGCAATTAGAGAACTTCTGAAATGAGTTATATGTGTGCCAAGTAATCGTCAAGCCCTAAGTCTTAAGGTTTCCGTGTTAATGGAATATATAGGATAGAGCGCACAATTACATCATTTTGTTGTCGGAAGAGCACAAAAGCCATTTCGCAAAAACAAAGCAAACACAGAGTCTTCGGCCGCTTTGTTGTTGCTGTTTGTTTGCTGATGGGTTGAAAATATCGACAATGGTCGTCATGTAAACAAGTTGTAATACTAGAGAGCAAAGCTCCGGTCAACACGTTCTTACCAATCCATCGTAAAAAAGAAATAAAGAAACATTGTCCATAAAAGTTGCGAGACAGAAAATAATCGTCTGTAATAGAATTTTACACCGACCTTTTTAAAGATTTGAGCCCTATGTTATAAAAACCAGGCTTAACGCTGGATGAAATTGAAATTAACGTGAATTTCAGTAATTCGCGTTAATTGAAGTCACGCATATGCACCTGGCAATGCTTTATGTATTTACGTGTCTAAACTAGAGAGCAGATCAGGTTTGACACAGCAACTACTGTTTTCAAATCTGTGAATCAACTTTGCCCACATTACTGGGCACAAACGTTTCAAAGACAGCGAGAACAGGCAGTGAGGACGCTAAGAAAGTTTGATCTTGGTGATTTTCAGAATATTTAACCGGGACACAAGAAATAAAACATATTTTGCCGCTGGACCCGTTCATATATGAAAACAGGTTCATTTTCATCGTGATTTCGTGGTGATTTTCAAAAATTTATCTAATGATTGTTTTAAAATTAAGGGTTTCATTACACTACTTCATTTTCGTCAGTGTAGGAATTTGTCATGGGGGGAAAGAATTTCAATGAAGGGGGCACAGGATTCTCTAGCGTTATTAAAAAAAAATGAAAAAATAAACTAAAAATAAACTGAAAGTGAAAAATTCAACCGTAAAGTATTCAAAACGGAGCTTAGATAGGAAAACAGAATGGATAACGCCCATGGAGCAATCATTATCGACCTATGTGAAATTTAGCAGAAATAATGGTGTTTTCATCACTGCTAAGTTGGGGATATGTAGCATCGTCCATTTGTAAAATTCAATGCATAAAGTGGACCCGTGTCAGAGGAGAGATCACGGGTGATCATTTATTTGTTTGTTTGTTGTTTTTTTCTCGTTTTTTTTTCCAAGGGTGTGATCATATCGACCCATTGGGCCTAGAACAAAAAACTTTAGCATAGAGAGAGGGGCGTTGAGGAGGGAGCAGCTCCTTTCATATATGGAGTACTTTCGGTTCGTTTTAAGATTTAATGTCGCTCCTTACTTTCAGTTAAAAAAACTTGTTTTTTATTTAACTTCTTAATGTTTTAGAATTATTGGATGATTTATTTTGGCTCTCCGCACATGAATAATTAAAGCAAAATTTGTATATTAATAAATTTTTTTGACTAAATGGATATCTAATAATTCTGATCGGACAATTTCGAGAAAAAAAGGAGCGGGGAAGGAGGCCACCGAGTGTGGCAGAACTCTGCAGCACATATGATATTCTAATATTACGCCAGGTTGTTGAGAGTGGGCAACCCCTCGAGTCTACTTTAAGGGTGAATTAATGTTATCGTCAGCAACATACTATAGGATTTCAGTCTACTGAAGACTTACTCTAAATCTGAGTTACCCTCTAGCTATTAATCACTGCATAGATCATATAGAAAAAGATATTAAAATGCTTTTTTAATATAGATGTTCATTTAAGATATTATCCCTTCAACACAATTTTTGGATTAGTATAGGACTTCGAGCAATTATTTAAATTTTATTTGTGTAAATAGGTCTGCATGAAGTAAAAATCCGAAAACATGTATTTTTTTATTTGTAATTTCCACAAGTTTTTACCGCACCCTGACAAATAATGAGGACCAGACCGCAGGCACGCACGCAGGGGAGGGATTCTCTCCCCCAAACTTACCAAGATGCTTAATTTTCACTGCGTTTAATATTCCCGTGTTTTTCTGGTATTTCTTGCGTAAGAGTTGAACCTCACCCCCCCCCAAAAAAAAATCTCGAATAATAATTTCTTTAATTTTCTCCTCTTCTGCTAATATTTTATCAACAGTTTTGGTGCTCATTGCGGAATGAGCACCTGCTAATTGCAGGTGCTCATTGTCAGCAGATGACTTTAGTATGAACGCTAATCAATTCGGTATTCGTGTCATATTATAAGGCTTTATCTGGATACGGTTGTCGTTTTCAGGTCAAGGGGGCTGAAAACCTCCTGTTTACACTTTTAGACAATGCTAAATCGATTGCCTATATTGGAATCTACTGTCCTTGCATTTTCCTCATTCGGAAAAATTAATTTTTGTGGCACGAAGTAGCAGGATCATCACGGAACATCTGCGCATCGACTTGCCGGTTGCCGATGGGCGGCCGCAACAGGATCTGTCGCAAGACGTGCTCAAGGTTGCCGTGGTTGAGCGGCATGGCAGGAACGGCAACGTCGGTGTCGGTTTCGTCAAGGGCTTCGGAATGCAGCGCGGTGCCATTGCCTCCACCGTTGGGCACGACAGCCACAACATTTGCGTTGTCGGTGCGGACGAAGCGGACATGGCCATGGCGGCCAATCGGCTTGGCGAGATCGAGGGCGGTTTCGTCGTCGTTGCGGACGTGTGTTGCTCCGCAACACAATTGCTCCGCAACACAATAAATGTCCTATTTGCGCCAAAAATCCCAAGAAACCATTGGAAAAATTAAACATTTCACAAAATTTCGGGGGGGGGGGCCGAAGGCCCCCCCCCTGCGTACGTGCCAGTTCCTGATAGCGATTTATTTTTCTTTTACATTACAACTACTACATTTTTAACTTTATTTCCGCAATCAGATTTAATGTAGCTCTTTACTTTGGTTTGAAAAGCTTTTTAAGGAAAATGTTTTTTGCAATTAATATTACATAGACCCAGCTCAGTTGGTAGAGCGGCGCATTCGTAATGCGTAGGTCGTAGGTTCATATCCTATCACCAGCACCATTTTGCAAACTCAAAAACCCGCCAAGGCGCAGAAAACCTGCACTTTCGGCGGGTTTTGTGTTTTCTGGTCAGGTTGTGAAGAAAAGTCCACTCAATGCTTTCACATCCCCTGAAGAAATCAGATGACCAGAAAAACGCGCAAGAAGTGCTCGATCTTTGGCAGTAAACTTTGCAACAGCCACAGGGTTACGTTCAACTGAACCAGCAATCCCGTCCAACTTCAAACCCAAACCCTTCCAAATTTCAAGTTATAGTCACAAAATTGCATGTATACATCGCACAACATAATATCTACGTAAACTCTACAAATGCAAACCCTAACGCCTCCAAAGTTTGAATTACAGCGACAAAACACACACATGTGCACATGTACATGTATGGGATGGCTAGACTAGAATTAAAAAATATTCTATCTCCAACCTGTTGTTCTTTATGTACCACTAAATGATGAGGTCTTGTGTATGTGCTTGCATGCAGTTGAATAAATGTGTAAATACACATTTCATTTCTGCAAACCTTTGATTAGCCTTGCGATATTATTGTATTGGTATGTTGTTGATGTCCTGATAACCAAAATGCACATGGCTCAAAATATAAATCATTGCACTGATAAAAATGGATATAATAACTGACTAATAAAGAAGCAGAGTCGCATCCAAGATTTTTCTTAGTGGGGGGATTTACAAAAAAAACTTTTAAAAACACATCAAAAATTTTTTTATATTAATTTTTTTTATTTTAAAAGGGTCGGTAAAAATTCGGGGGGGGGCAATTCCGTTATTCCCCCTCCTGGTAACAGTAACTTCATGGACACTTGCTACCGCTGATGACTTCTTGGACTATTTTGGTGATGACAATCTAGATGACAAATATCTTAATATCTTCACCCTCATGATGCCTGTATCAATTCTATCTGTTCCTTTGTTACGTATCATTGTGAATCAATTTGGTTACTATGGAGGATTTCATTTTTGTAATGTCTGGGCATTGATCTTCAACGTCATTAAGGTAACCAGCACCAACCTTAATGTTCAGATCGTTGGGTTTTTCTTTTATGCTCTATACCGGGGTTTTCTCGGGGTCATGTTGATGCTTAAATCATCTGTATAATCTCCAAGAGTTTTTTCCATATGTCCAGGAGACTTTTTCTTTCTCGTTCGATTCTGTGGTCTCCCATTGCCTTTCCTTTGCTCTTTAAGACAAGTACGTCAAACTGATCCATATAAAGGGGGATAGAGCCCAGCCCTGCTTAAGCCCAGATTTAATACAAAACCAGCTGCTAACCTCTTTTCCTACCTTAACTGCGGCAGTGTTATTCTCGTACACAGCACTAATCACTTTAATGTATTTTTCTGGTATACCATACATCATATACTACCCTACCCTAAGGGCACTGGGGGGTTGTCTTCCTCAAACGTACAATTTCGTGACCTTTCAATTACGTTGAACAAAATGGCTATCAAACAAATTGGTATTGGGTGGGTTTGGGGAAATGGTGGGCGTGGGAGGGGAGTTGGTTGCCCTCAAAGAACTTTCGACTATTATAAAGTACACTGGCTCTTTCAATTTTCAATCGAATGAGCTCTTTTTGAAGTTTCAATGACAACAAATGGCCATATAAAAATTTCTATCAGATGCATTTAGGGAAAGTACGAGGTGAAGGGGGATTAAGATTCTTCGACTTTTTACGAAATAAGACATGCTCGTAGCCTTTGATGGGTAGCACTAAACTTAATGAAACTTATATATTTGGAATCAGCGTAATAAGCTAATTCTTTTGATATCTAATTGGTGCGTTTTTTTAGGGTCTCGGTTGCTATTGAGCCGCGTCGTTCCTTACTTACAGTTCGTTACCACGAAATGATTGATAAAGAAGAAACAGTCATTGGATTTAACTGGCTAACACTCGGCTCACGCTTGGATTGGATAACGCTCCGCCCGCTCAATGTTATTGGTTAGATATTTCAAATATTATGTAAAGGTTCTGAAATGCCACAGCCACTTCGTTTCTACCAGATTTTGACTTGTCTTGATGAATAAAAAAGAAGACCAGCGTCCAGGCAGTTACTCGCGAAGTTTCTAACTCGTGAATGGGCCCAAATCTTATGTAAATTAAAGTTGATATTTGAGAAAGATTAAAACAAAATGTTTGCGGTCAAAAATTATTGCTCCAGCGGCGCACCGCTGCTACTATTTTTTGCCCCCGGTGCCACCGACCTTCCCTTATCGGCATGGTGTCGAAGTCCAGCGTTCGCCGTTCGGTAGATCCTTCATGGCAATGCTCTCGCGCGCGCCGGGCAGGTAATCGTCCACCAGGAACTGATGTAAGCGCTCATACGCCGGTTTGATCTGTTCGGTGTACGCGGTTACGGCGGCTTTTGTGAGGCGTTCCTGATCTTCAGCGGAAACCGCTTCGGGGTACTGTTGAAAGGCGCGCAGCAGCGGGCTTTGCAGCGTTTCTTCAACCAGTTGGTTTTTCACCTGCTGCGGCACGTCGCGCAGCGTAACCTTTGGCGGCGTAATGCCCTTTTTCGTTGGATAGGTTTACTATTTGATCAGTGGAGAAGTGTATTTTGCTCAACAAGCAAGAACAACTAGTTGGTAACAAGAATACCGAATAAAAATGTTGTCGCGACAAACTACCTTAGTTGTGACTCTTGGTGCTGCTGTTGCCGCTGGGGCGGCAGTATGCGGATGTCTGATTCGCAGCAGTCAGGCTAGAGCTCGAAAGAATAACCATTCTTCGTCAAAATCGTTGCTCAGGCCACGAATGTCTGTTGAACCGGCTCAGCATCGAGCTGTTCGTGTTCCAATCAGAAAAGCCCTTGGACTAATCCGTACATTAAGGAAATGACTCGTTAAAATCGTTCCATCGAAAAAAAATATAAAGAGGATTCATATATAATGTGTAAATTCTATTAATATATATGATGCTGTGATTTTGTGCTGAATTTTAAGGAAAGAAAGAAATTATTTATTTTGTTCATACCTCATTTATTTCAAGGTTCTGTCACTTTATTATTAGAAACATTCTGAATATCTCCTCCTAGCTTTCTGTTTTTCGCCTTCAGTTCTCTCGTTTCAGTAACTTCGCCGTTTTCCTGTACTTATACAAGATTTCCGATTTTCCCCTCCAACTCCCCCAATCTCACCAGATCCGGTCGTGATTTAGAATAAGAGCTCTGAGACATAAGATCCTTCTAAATATCAACTTTTATTAAGATCTGATCACCTGTTCGTAAGTTAAAAATACCTCATTTTTCAAATTTTTCCGAATTAACCACCCTCCACTCCCCTCCAAGATGGTCAAATCGGGGAAAGAACTACTCCTAATTTAATCTGGTCTGGTCCCTGATACGCCTGCCAGCTTTGATCGTCCTAGCTTATCTGGAAGTGCACGTATTGTTTGTTTTTTTGGTTCTTTTTGTTTATTGATGCTAAAGTGTGACTTCAGCACATTTGGGCTTGTAATATCCGTTTATCAGTATTAAATGTCATCTCTTCCTTATTATAATTTTTGTTCAAGCTAGAAACTAAGCAAGTGAGCAGGAACTTATTTCAAGGGGGAAAAAAAAAATTTAGTTTTTAAAGTTTCTGTTACTATTGAGCCAGATCGCTCCTTACTACAGTTTGTTACCACGAACTGTTTGAAATCCTTACATGTCCTCAGAGCACAGCTTACAATTCTTTTTTTAATTCTTTAAAGACAAATAAAACACATTGGACTGTTACCCCTTTACCTTTGGATTTTATTATTTGTGTTACGAATACAGTTTTTTATTTGAATTTTTATTATTTCTTTTTCCTCAGGATCCAAAACTGGATAATGGTGAGCATTACAGGCTGACTGAAAAATTTTATCTTGCTTTTTGTCTTTCTGTTTCCATGATTCCATGAATGATCTGTGCGTCTATGTGTGCGTCTTTCTTCTGATTCCATGAATGATCTGTGCGTCTATGTAAAAACTCTTAAACACGGACTGGTTGCGGCCAAGCAATATCGCCCCATCGCTTAGCCTATTCGACCAGGAACATCTCCGAAATTGTATCACAGAATTTGATCAACCTCAGTGAGCGCAGTCGGCTATTGGCTGAACCATTTCATGATCGACTGTCACGGGTTGAGCGGAAACGATACCTTCGCCGTGACCGTAGTCGCCCCAGTTTTATCTGAGCATTCTCTCCTCGTACGCTTAGTTTCCGCGTTCGAGAGGTTGATAATTTACCTCTTATAACGCAAACGCCATGAGGCAAGTGCTTCTCAAGTGTCGCGGGCAAGTGCTTGGCGGTCTGGGCTGGGGACTCGGCAGTTTTCCAGTAAATAGAGGAGGAACTCCGCTTTCTCCTGCGACACGGGGATTTGTTCGAGCAAGGGCCTGGCTACCGCAAAGTTCTTGAAACCTACATTCTCGCAGTATCGAGAAATTCCCCATGAGAGCCGTTGGTGACTTTGCGAGGTGTCAAGGAGCTCGCGCCATCCAGAAACGCCAGAGGCAGCCATGAATACCGCGGCTTGAGATTTCATGAACTCAATTTCGTTGGCGTAGGCGGTCAGCTTTCTGGCAAAACATGAAGAATTCCACATTTTTGTAGATAGAAGCTTGAAACTTTTACAATAAGGTTCTCTGATACGCCGAATCTGATGGTGTGATTTTCGTTACGTTTTCTATGACTTTTAGGGGCTGTTTCCCTCTATTTTTTAAAATGCGGCAAATTTTCTCAGGCTCATAACTTTTGATGGGTACAACTAAACTTGATGAAACTTATATATTTAAAATCAGCATTAAAATGTAATTCTCTTGATGTAGCTATTGGTATCAAAATTAGATTTTTAAGAGTTTTGGTTTAACAGTAGAAGAAAACGGGTCTATATCCATAATTTAGTTTTGTTTCGGTTTATATAGTCCTTTTTTGGCAGCCTCTTCTGTAGGGTTTCGGAGCTCTTCCAGTAGCTGCTCCATGGAGTTCATCAGAATGGCAAGTAATCGGCAAAATCAACATCTGTGATGGCACGATCTCCGAATTTGAGCCCAAAACTGAGACGTGAAGTGGTTTTTGCCATAATGTAACCTACGATGACATTGAAGAGCTCTGGGGCCACTGCACGTCCTTGGCGCATCCCTGTCGTGGTTTGATAACGAACGGGAGTCGTATGCTCAATGTAGAAGTGAATCGGGTTCTTTGGAGGCGAAACTGCTAGTTTTGGATCTCGCTTTTCCAAGTGCCATCGATTGATGAATCTCACTTGAACATCATCCGCGTCATACTTGCCATAGTCTGAGTATGACGTCGTGAAATATCCGACCCGCTGATCAGCCACTCGCGGCTTGTAAGTTGGATCTTTTGTAAGACGGCTAATCGAGTAGTGAAGTGTCTTCAGAGTGCCATCAGGCATCGGAGCACGAAATGCGATTTCGGCGTTCTGGCATAAATTACAACACCTGGCTCCGGGTCCTGGGAGGTTTTTTCGGCACCAGAGATGTTTTTATCTGACCTTTGAACTATTTTTAACAAGATGACGATTTCAAAAATTTTACCTGGTGCATTTGGGGAGAGGGGGAGGGGGCTAATTGCCCTCCGGTCTGTTTCCACTCTTAAAAACTGAACCAAACTTTCATTTTCCAATCAAATGATCCCCTTTTCTCCAAATCCACCCGTTAAAAATTAAAAATTGAAATAGAACGTTCAATTTCTACCGCTTTACCTTGGCAGAGTTGCTTATTCATGGCACATGAAAGTAAAAAGAGATTGCTTCAAAGCAGAACTTTCTCTTTTTTTAATATGATCCAATCAAAAGCTACGATAACATAATTACTAGTTACACTACTTACAATATTACTCTACTATACCATTAAAACGATACCAGAGGGAGCAAAGGACTGTGTCTACTCTGCGGCCATAACATGAAGTTAAAAACTACTAATAAATACGGAGCAAAAAAAAGAACAATACCAGACAATACACATAACTACCCTACAATAAAGCTACGTCCCCCTTGCAGGGACGTCATGTTTGTCGACTGACGTCATTTATTATAAGATGACACTACAGACCGAGAAACAAATGACGACCGGGACACAGGGAATATAAATGAGATAAAAATAAGTTGTTTGTCTGTTGACTAACGTCATGTTTGTGTGTCGACTGACGTCATTTATTATAAGAGGACACAAACAGACCGGGACACCGGGACACAAATGACGACCAGGACACAGGGAATATAAATGAGACGCCGGGGGCACAGGGGGATATATAAATGACGACGGGGACACAGGGAATCTTCGATTAGCAGCTTAATGTATCATAGCCATTGTGCTGCCTGTGAAACTTTCTGTTTGATTGCTGTAAAATGTACAATTCTATTATTATTCCTATTAAATTCCTGAAGATAAAACATGACTATTTAAATCAATTTTCTTGTAGTATTCAAATCATTTTAAATGAGTTGATATCTTTTGCGATAGCCAAGAATTGCATTCAATTATGGGCTAAAATTTATTATATCTTTAATATTTGGCATCTCTTCCTCACTTTGATCATTGAATATTGAATTTGGAATTCGTGTTCTTTTTCTGTTCTACAGGATAATGAGTAGTAGATATAGATCGTAAGTTTTCGAATTGCTTTTTGTCAAGATTTGCAATTATCTTTACTTTCATCCACTCATCCCTAGAGCTTTTATATAACTTGGAAAAAACAGGAGTAGGAATAGTGGACAGGACACCATCAAAATCTTGCTTAAAGATTTTGCGTTACGTTTATTATGATATTGTTATGTTGTTCTATTTACCCTCTCTCAAGGCCAAATATTCTTTTTGCTATCATAAGCCAAGTTTAATAAATATCCTATCGAAGTATTTATTATGATAAGTCTAGTGAAGTAATAGCACGATTAATGGCGACAGAATAAGAAATTGCTCAAACTGAGGATAACTTGAGAAAGGCCATTAAAACAGAGGTGTTTTTTGCCCTATCCACGATTAGTAAAACGAACATCTTGGTAAAAACATAGTTTTGGAAGTCTATCAATCTATTATTGCGGAATATACCACATAATCTACTCAAATTGAAAAGAAACTAAAGTCTAGTGAAGTAATAGCACGATTAATGGCGACAGAATAAGAAATTGCTCAAACTGAGGATAACTTGAGAAAGGCCACTAAGCTGGGGCTGGCCCATGCGCATCTGCTTTCAGGAAACCTTGATTCCGCAGGTTTCTATTTTGAAGGGCTGGCAGAGAAGATGGGGCACAATACCAGCCTCAAGTCACTCCACGAGTTTTATGAGCGTATGGTAGACTACTACCGTGCACGTGGCGACTATGAGAGTGCCCTTACGGCCATGGACAGTACCTATGGGCTTTTTGAAAAGATGAACACCAGCGACCAGGCCGATTTGCAGAGAAGCTATGAGTCGCTGTTTAATATGAAAGCCGCACAGCTGGAAACCAAAGAATTGGATTCCAAATATATAAAATTCACGAAGCTTGGTGTAACTCATAAAAAGCTACGAACCTGAGAAAATTTGCCTGTTTTCGAAAAGGGAGGTAACACCCCCTAAAGTCAAAAAATCTTAATGAAAATTCCACCATCAAGTTCGGTGTATCAGATAGCCCCAATGAAGAGGTTCCAAGCTCCTATCTGTAAAAATGTTGAATTTTGTATTCTTAGTCAGAAGTCAGTCTCTCCTAAAATCGTTCAATCAAAATGTTGACCCCCCCCCATCCATGCCCCTGGAAAAATATTCTAATTGCTTATATAGTCGGTGATTGATGTCATTTTGTTGGGAGTATTTAGTGTGAGGAAGCCTTTTGCTGGACAATAAGTAACTACTATAAAACAGACTCTCTATTTAGGTATTTGTTAATTATTGAAAACACACAAGTCCTTGTTCTTTTACGGAGTCACGTGGTTCAAAAAGCCAAGCAGCTGCACAAAATGAACGAACCAACCATTTCCCAGAAAGAGCTGGGAAATTAACCGGTGACATCGCCTTCCCTATATTCTGGTTGGAGCGACAGAGACCCTCAGCCGATAAATGCAGCAGTTTTACCGACTCGTGCAGTAATTTTACGGTGTGTGATACAGTTTTTCATTCGGCTAAAAGACATAAAAATACGGATATAGCGTCTAATGAAACCTCAATCTAGATTGGTAAATGTTGCGCTTTTACCTATTTGTTTTGTGAATGTACGGACGCTGCCAAAATTTTTCCTTCTGTTAAATAAAAAGCATAGGCTACTAATTTTATGCTAGTTTTTTAGTTTTGTTGACGTTTTTGACAATTCATCTCCAGCCTCCCCCCTAATGATGTCCCATCTCGCCACCCGGTTCTGGGGCAAATGCAGGTGAGGTGTTCGAGTATAATCTTGCGCGATCGTCTCTTGTTTAAGCCGACCAACCGGGTAGGCTTCGAATTGCGGCACCTCTGAAAGCCCGTCAGGACCTGAATTGGCAACGAAACTGCACACACCTTACGACGGTTCATCAAAACCATTCACGATTGCATTGCAGCAGCTCGATCTGAATGATTGGATCGAAGTTGACGAACGGCTGTCGGAGTTTCTTGCCGAGAAGGAAAGCCTGCTTTCCGGCAGTCGCAACAAAGTGATTTTGTTACATTTGAATATGACAAATCTGGGTTTTTCTTGGTTTCCGAAGCAAAAGAATGAGTTTAATATTTCTACTTTATGTGATATAAATTAAGCAACAAAAGTGCTACTTTTGAATCAGAAGAAAATAAGGATCCTATTGATATGTGAATGAAATTCAGACACAAAGGGATTAATATAGGAAAATGGAATAATTGGTCTGTTCAAAAAGGTGTTATTGAAGGTAAATCAGTAACTAATAATTTGAAGCACTTAAGAATTTTAATAAAAAAAAGCAAGTTCAGTTCGCCGCTCAGCGCAATCTGTACGAGGTCGCCCGTCACGGCGATCACGTCCGGTTGCTGCTCGGCTACTGCCGCGACAATCCGCGCAAGCACTGCCTCCTGGTGCAGCGCTTGTCGCCGCCGGGTCCAGGACAGGTAACCCAGCCGGCGCTTGCCCCGCAGACCCCAAAAGGACGCTTCGTCCAGCGCGCTTAAGTGCGGATCGGTGAGATGGATCAGGCGCAATGCTGGTTGCTCCGCAGTTTGGCGGGTATCATGTAAATAACTAGTTTTATTAAAGTTTTACGGCTTTGTATTTTATGCTCTGATCCATCGCTTCTCTCGATTTCATATTCCAGATCATATTGGCCATGAGCGTAAGCGATTAGCTCTCCATCTCTAAAATTACAATAAGCCGGATGCGTAATATCCAAAGACGAAATAGTCGGCGGGCTGGGCTCCGGGATGGGAATAGATATAATTCGGTAATAGGTGCAGGCCGATTCGCCTGGATAGCGAATAGATATCGTATAAGTATCATGGGTCAGATTGTTAAAAACTTTGCTGCTTTGAAACTGCCCCCAACTACCGCTTCCACAAGCTAGATTTTTTTCCAGAGGAATAATCAAAGGATAGAAAAAATTTAGGTCTTGTTTTGCTGTTCGTGTACCAAACATTAAACTGTTCGAATAATGCGGTTTGATCCCACTTTCTAGACCTATAATGAAAGAAAGATTAACATAATTGGGCAATGTTTCACAGACAGAGGATGACAGGTTGCCGAAAAATGGGCTTTGTGGCGAGCCATATGTGACTAGAAAAAAAAGTAGATCGTTCCCTAATGGGATAAAACGAGATCATAAGAAAGGATTTAAACGAAATTAGCCGACAGACAGACCGACAGAATTTGCGATCGCTATATGTCACTTAGTTAATACCAAGTGCCATAAAAAAAACTATTCATGTATCAGTAAACTACTGTGCACACTGAACATAGATGTATAAAGTGGCCTATATATGGACAATAGTAGCTTCCAGCAACAGTAGATAAGAATACTGGGTACCTGTCTGTTAAACGAAACATGCTCAAGAATTACGTTCTATAACATCTGTTGAACCTCTGAAGAACCAGTTTACTGTCTCTATTGACAATTAAATAAAAAAAAAACAAGCTGTTGTTATTCACATTTAAATAAAAGCTTGGAAGAATAGGAAGATAAGTCTACCAACCAAGAATTAGAATATTGGAAGCTACATTGGTCAAGTATAATTCTGCAGCGTGGGTGCTCTGAAAAACGGAGGAGGATTTCCTAGGTGTTTTCCAGAGAAATTGTCTGTGGATTTTTTCGGTGTCCGTTTGACTGACCATATTTTAAAAAGTAAGCTGTACGAAAAATGGGGTTTAATCGCATTTTCTAGGGCTATAATGACGTAAAGGTTGAGATGGCTAGGCCATGTTCTGCCGGTGGTTCTGCAACAGCAGCCGCAAGACCAGGTGGCGGTGCAGCTGAAGCGGCCGGTGGCGGCTTCGGTGGCGGTGCAGCCGGCACGTTCAACTAAGCGATTTCCATCTCGCCCGCTGGCAACCTCGGTTGCCGGCGGGTCCAACCAAGCTCTTCTTAACAGCAATAACAATTGATTACAGCAGCTGTTGAGAAGTGGCTGGATCCAAGGAGTATGCCATGAATAATTTATACTATAGAGCGGCTGCAGATGGAGACTTCAACCGAATCCCGCTTGGACAAAACCGCTTTTAATAGGTTCAAAAAATGAGATTAAATTTTCACCGTCCTTTGTAATTATAAATCTGAAAGCAATATTAGTTAAAGACTACTCTTGGTTCAATTTAAAATGCGAAAATAAAACAACGTCTCCTGGACTAATCTTAGTTGTATTCATGCCCGAAAACCTCCGTTTCGGAAGATTTTTCTACTGCTTGTTTAAAAATAGAAAAGTTAAAGCTTAAAGTTTTTAGGACAGTACCACATTTTCGTCTACGTTGCCATTTTGAGTTGTTAGCACAGAAGTAAAACTTTGGTACGTTTAAATTCCGCGCCGGTTGTCAGAAGACCTTTATGCGACACTGGTCGAAGAATCTATATTAAAAATTACGAAAAATAATGAGAAATGTAAAAACCTGTCAACCCTCCCACATTTTTTTTTATCTTGGAAAAACGTAAAAGAAAATCCATTCTGGAGGACGGTGTATGCTCCTAATTTTCCAACTTCTAATTGGTCTTCAAGCACAGATTTGATGGCGTCAGCATTGTAAAATTCAACCGTTCCAATGTCGCCAGGAACCAGAATCTGGAATTTATCTTCAGGCACTTGGGGCATAACTCACAACCGTCACACCCTGACTCTGGGGGCATTCGGTCCACCCAAAGGCCTTATCATATGATCCCCATTGCCATAATCTCTGTACCTTTCAACCACATAGAACAAAATCGCTATCTCAAAATTTTGATTGAATGTTTTTGGAGAAATGGTGAACGTGGGAGGGGTGTTAGTTGCCCTCCAATTACTTTTGACTATTTAAAAGGGCACTAGACCTTTCAATTTCCAATAGAACGAGCCCTTTTGAACTTTCTACGACAGCTCCTTCGATACGCAGTTCCTGTAATGCTTCCGTTTGAAAAAGACTTTAATTTCTAATCTTTTTCCCTATTACTCCGGAAATCCCCTCTTCCGTGGGAACTCTTTCCCTGAAATCCAAACACGCTGAAAATAGCCCCTGCGTAATTCCCCGGAATCCAAGTGTAAAATTGATTTGCCAGAATTAAAGTAAGACAAAAAAAAATAATTTCTTATAGAAATTCTATCAAATCCACCTAGTTTAAAATTTCTCCTGGGAAGTCTCCCGGAAATTTCCCTCCCCAAGAAAAAATATCCCAATGGAAAACCCCCCGTTTTTTAGAGTTTCATTTACTATTGAGCCGGGTCGCTCCTTACTACAGTTTGTTACCACGAACTGTTTGATAATATTCTCCAATATTTAAATACATGAATAAAGGAAAATGCCGTTTAAAGCTGCTAAAAAAAACAGCCATTCATTAATAATCCCTTTGATTGGAATAATTTTGCCAACCTGCCAGGAATTAGATTAGCCAGAATTCAGTGTATTTAGCAGAAACCATTGTAGCCGTTAAGAGTCATTTTTTTTTTTTTAATTGTATTGGTTATTTCAGGTTATCCCTGATTTGCTAGATGTTTTTCAGAGAAATTGCCTATAGATTGTTCTGGGTACCCGGCTGACTGACCGTATTTCAAACAGTAAACTGCACGAAGATGTGGTGCAATCCCGCATTCTAGGGCTATAATGAGAAAAAGGTGGAAATGGCTAGGTCAGGTCCTATGGACGACGGACAACAGATTACTAAAGATTGTCCTTTTCGGTCAACTGTCTATAGCTAAACGGGAAGTAGGTCGTTTTCGGTTGGGGTAGAAGGATGTAGTAAGGAAAGATTCCAGGAAAATGGGGACTTCTGGGGATGCTGTTGGATTCGATTTCGATCATCCTGCTGACGGTGCCCATCTTCGCGCCCCTGGCCGGCGGCATGGACCCCTTCGCCTTCGCCATCTTCGGCATCCTGGCGATCGAGGCGGGGCTTCTGACGCCGCCCTTCGGTCTCGTGGTGTTCGTGGTGAAAGGGACGGTGCCCGACCCGGACGTCACCCTATCGGACATCTTCCGTGGCTCGATCCCCTATTGGATGTTGATGCTGGTGACCATGGTCCTGGTTTACATGTTCCCGGAACTCGCCAGTTGGCTGACAATATTTTTCACTAGCTAGATATTCTTGGAAACAATTTTTTAATCTTTTTGTTACAACAGACTTTTGATTCCTTTTAGCCCTTTAAGGGCTCAATATCTAATTTCCCCTGAAGTGATCATTAAATTTTGAAATAGCATAGTCTACCTAATCCACCAAGTGATGTAATGATTTTTATCCTAGCTAAATTATGCTGTCAACCATAAATTTACCTCTAATTCTTAATAAGCTCCCCCTCAAGGCAAAGCTTGGCAAAATTCACAAGCTAATTGTAGATTATCTCTTTCAAAAATGAATTTTAACTATGGGACACACTTAGATTACATCTGTTTTCATCCACGAAAGGAGGGAAAGAATAGAGTTGAGTAAGTAAGCAAGTGAAGCGGCTAGGTACTCCGGCAAGCTGGTTGTGTAAATTGAGCTTTTGCCAATACGTGCCTATAAATGTCAACGAAAACTATAATTCTTGGAGCAAATCCAGGAATGAAATAATATACAAGGAAATGACTACTTTACTTTGGCCTGTCCTAGGTTTAGCCGCTCTAAATCTAAGATTTACAAAAATACCATGGATTTACTGCGTATATGCCCATGCTTGTTAACAATTCATACATTTCATCACGTGAAAAGCACTGTTTAAGGAGGAGGAGACAATTAAAATCGTCAATTATTTGCACTTGAATCAATTGGTTTATAGAATTGGCTAAGAATCTATGAGAATCTAAAAAACGCTTTTTATTCAAGTACATATTTCTATTTTCAACTGTAATCCATTAAAATTCTAAGAGCAGTAGCTTCTCAGTCGATACGGGTATGATATTACATGACAAATACTTATCTATCCACAAACCATTTACAACTTTTCCTCTCGGGAACCAGCCATTTCTATAGCTATTCATACTTTCTAGTATTCAAAACTGATTTAAGCAAAAAAGTAAATTCTATTTACCTGAACTTTGTTAATACTCAGCACATCAGAGCTCTATGATCAATCCTTAAATGTATTAAATAAGGAAAAGATTTTTTTCAACTGAAAGTAAGGAGCAACATTAAAAATTAAAATTAACAGAAATCACCCCGTGTATGGGGGGGGGGGAAATTCAATCCTTGATCCTCGCTCTTTGCGCTAAAGAGAGTTCTTTTAAAATATTTCTCGCTGTCAACAAACGTCATAGCTTCATGAAAGGTAGCTATCCATCTGAAATTTCAGCTTAAAATTAACTCTAGACACTACTAGATGGTGATCTTCACTTTTATATCAATAACAGTGCTCCTATATACCCTAGTATCTTGTGTTTATCCTGCCTGTCTTTGGCTTACATTAATATAATCAATAAGGTTAGCTGTCTTATCCTTATGTGAATAGCATGTTAACTTATGGGCCATTTTATAACTAAATACTGTATTGGTTATAACTAGATTATTATACCAACAAAATTGCAGCACCTGGAAAAATACAGTAACTTCACCCCCTCCCTCCAACCATCTCACCAGAGAAAATTATCCCTGAAAACGTCGGCATACTTCCTAATAACCCATTCTATATGTAAGCAACGGCAAAGTTCATAATTTGCAGCCCTTCCCCTGGGGACTTTGGGGGATTAAGTCTTCCTCAAAGGCATAGTTACTAGATTTTATGAGTATGCTGAAGAAAATGGGTATCTCAAAATTTTGATCCGGTGACTCTGGGAAAAAATGAGGGTTGGAGAGGGCCCAGTTGCCCTCCAATTTTTTGGAAGAGATAAATACGTTAGAACAAGGTCAAGTTTTTAACCCAATTCATCTGTTTGTATTTTACTTTTAAAAGACTTACAGAATTAAACAAAGTGTTCCATGGACCCAAATATGCTAGCCCAAGTAAATGTACGTTTATTATTTTTAGATTTTTTTTTGTTTGTTTTGTAATGTGTACATTTGTACTCTATCTTTTATATATTAGAGTATTTTCGTTCTAATTTAGTTTTAATTTGATGGGTTACTAGCTTAGTTTTTATGGAATGGCCCTCCTTTTTGAAATCTTCTTATACCACCAGTAGTAGTAGTAGTACTACTACTACTACTACTGCTACTACTAATACTACTTCTACTACTTCTACTTCTACTTCTAGTTCTACTACTACTACTACTTCTACTACTACTACTGCTGCTGCTGCTGCTGCTGCTGCTACTACTACCAATAGTATTACTACTACTTCTACTACTACTACTACTACTACTACTACTACTACTGCTGCTGCTGCTACTACTACCTCTACTACTACTACAACTACTACTACTACTACTATTACTACTACTACTACAACTACTACTACTATGTAAGAAAATATACAGATCTAAGCTGTCAAAAGAGCATACCTGCAATATCTGAGGTACGGCTAAGAGTGTAAATTAACGACTTCAGGAACGTAGTTGAAACTTCATAAAACATTAAACGAAAAGATAAGGCAAATTTTAAATTTCGACATAGAGGGGCCAAGGGTAACAAAAATAAGGATAAAAAAAAATGTTTGAATTGAAAAATGATTGCTTTGATTCTTAGCATGAAATTTTCTTTTTATATTGATCTGATTACAATGTCAGAACTTGAAGCCACTTCAATTTATATTTATAATTAGATCTTAGAAAAGTTTTTCAGAATAGGTATAATATAACACAAGCATAAACTTAGGATTTATGACTGTAGTAGCCTTATCAAAAAAACGAGACAAAATATCACGGCTAATGGCTTAAGATGCGACACACAAAAAAGACCCCACTTCCTTCCCCAAGCTTCCATAAACTAGACAGCATATTGTATAGATTCTCTTAAACTACACTTTTCTCAAAGAGAAGAGATACAGCGCTATTGATCGATAATTTCTCAGATAAAATAGAAAGGGCTCCAACATCGAGTTCACAAATATATAGCCCCGCTCTTCCTAATAGTTGAACGCTAGACTGTCATTGAAAATGACATGACAGACTGATATTAAAAATTTAATGAGTACGTATCCTTTAGTCTATAGTCCTCTATACATCTCAATTATGGGGAGGGGTTTAATTCTTACTTCATAATATGCGGGAAGACTCTAATTACCACATTCTGACTGCAATTCTACTATACTCTACCCCCAGACCCTCTAATGTGAAAACATATAGTCCAAATTATATATTTCCCTTCATTTTGCCATACGTCACTTTTATCGACACCGCTCAAATCTACGATGCTTTCACACCGCTTGTACTGTTTTCGTTAGAGGCATACGGCTTTTGCGGCCTCGGCGAAGCGCCCGGTTATATTGATGATCACGGTCTGGGTATGAATAGCCCACTACCGATTAACACCGCGGGTGGCGGCCTCTCCGAAGCTTACATACATGGCTTTAACCTGATCAGCGAAGGGGTTCGTCAAATGCGTGGTAATGCCACCAACCAAGTCAGCAACGCCTCCAGTTGCCTGGTCACCGGTGGCGGTTGCTCTCCCACCAGCGGGTTTAATGGCCTGCTCTGCCGTTTCCTTTTTCAAAATCCTCAGTCGTTCTGATGACTCCCGTTTCCATTGCGGTAACTCGATTAATTTTTCATTGAGAATTTCTTCCAGGTCATCAATAAGATCATAAAAATACTGACGTTTTTCATCGGAGAGTTTAGCGAATTCTTCATCATCAATGGGCTTGCCATTAATTATTGGGGAGAAACTGATGGTGCCGTCTTCTTCGTAAAGCGCGACATCCTTCTTTTGAGCATAGCTTTCGATTTCATCAATAACCTTGTCATAGCGGGGATTTTTTTGTTTGGGTGTGGGGTTCAGGGGAGGGGGCTTTGACTCTTTGTCTTAACTCTACATTTTAAAACAGTAAAAACTTTAGCGTAAAGAGTGGGGCGCTGAGGAGGAAAAGCCCCTTTCATATACGGAGCAATTTTTGATCGTTTTAAGTTTTAATGTCGCTCCTTACTTTCATTTAAAAAAAACTTGTTTTTTTTTGTTTAATTACAATAAATAACAGAGTCAAACTCAAAACGAGTAAACCCCTTGAAAAAATAACGGGCTCCATGGTGAAATTTAGCTCAATTGGTACCGTAGCCGATGTGGTCCCCTTGATCGATGAGAATCGCATCATCGTTCGCAATGGCTTGAAAACAGTCTTGCGCAATCCGCCTCTCGGACTCAGGAAGCTTATGGAGGCGACCAAGGTCAGTGAGAAAAAAGAGCTGACGGCCGAAGACTTCGGTTTCATGTTAGCCCCTAAGCTCAATGCCGCTGGGCGCTTGGGGCAAGCTCAACTTGGTGTGGAGCTATTGATCGATCACGCCCACATTGTCGGCCGTGATCACCCAGCAGGACTCGCTGATATCCTAAAGTTTGGAGGAATAGGATGACAAGTCTACAAATCAAGGTTACAATATTGGAAGCTACAGTGAATACAGCGGTTAAACATGGCTCTGAAGCATGGCTGCTCCAAAGAGCGGATGAAGATTTGCTAGATGTTTTCCAGGGAAATTGCCTACGGATTGTTCTGAGTACCCAGCTAACTGACCGTGTTTTAAACAGTAGGCTGTACAAAAATTGTGGTTCAATCCGGCTTTCTAAGTCTATAATGAAAGAAAGGTTGAGATGGATAGGGCATGTTCTGCGGGTGATAGATTCTTCTGTCCTGACAATTATTCGGTTGGCGATCCCTTAAAGGAATGTAAGAATATCCTTATATTTCTTCCATTTATTATATAATTTAATTTTTAGATTTAATGATTTAATCATTTTTTAAGGAATGTAGCCAGCTTATTTGATGGTAGGAGTGCATATAAGTGGGAAGGGGACTACCGGGTCCAATCTCCAGAAATATTTCTCTGACTCATAAATTGGTCTTAAAAATATAGATAAAAAACATTATTCCCCCTCCCTTATAAAAGAAAAATATGTTGGTAAACCCTCCTTGTTGGAAATAAACATAAAAATTAAATTTTCAAGTAATGTGCTATAGGCAATTAATATCATTATATATCAAATATTCAGTTTAATTCATTAGTTCTTTCCAAGGCTGTTTAAGACAAATATAGTTTCACTATAAACAGGAGTTCGGGGTTTGTCTCCCTCTTTCATAATATAAATTCTAAAGCCTACTGCTTCATTGATTCTTTACGGAAACGAATTATATTACAAATATTTTTTTTTGCACTTATTAGAATGTTGGAAATAAACATAAAAATTAAATTTTCAACTGATGAGCGTAGTCTAAGAAATTATTTAGGTACAAGACCAGGGCCGTTGGGAGTTTGAACTAGGCGCTAATGATAAAATTCATTATTTCTGCATAAGAAATCCGCACAGGCACTCAGCCTGTTTGATCCTCGATTCCTAGGAATTATTCCTCTGTAGCTCCTTCTCCCACGCAGTATCGACTATCCCGTTGGTGAAACTCCTTGTTTTTATGCTAAGTGTGAATGTTTTCAGTAACTAAGTTTTGGCAGAGATCCCTCCATGACAGAATGTTCAATCTTAACAGCGGGGAATTATCTCTCTCTCTCTCTCTCTCTCTCTTTCTGTTTACTGAGGTTTTCAACTTAAGACTCTATTTTGTTTCTGAGACATAGGTGTTATGGCCTTTTAATAACCTGCCTCTACATCATGTGTTTCAGTTTAGTTCACTACTCTCTGTAAGTTTCACTGTAATACCTTTAGCTTTAGTAGTGCTAATAAGTGATAGTAGTAGCAGTTGCAGTAGTAGCTGTAGTAGCAGTATTACAAGTGATAGTAGTTGTAGTAGTTTGCATATTTTGCCTAATTTAAGCCCCCCCCCCCCTTCTGTTAGTTTTTTCAACACCTCTATTGGTTCAATACTCCCAAAATTTTTTTCTGCTAGTACCGAAAACTCAGTGCAGATCAATCCATTCAAAGCTTCCATCTTTATGCCTCTCCAAGAAGTCCCGATTTCCTTTAAATTCTTTATTGGTTGACGACTTCTTTTTTGTTTTGCCCTAGTTGGTTGGTTGAAGAGGACAATAAATTTCTTTTTTACAGGATCTTTTCCAGGCTTTTTTTTGGAATCACAATAGATATTGTTTGTAATAAACTTTTGCTTATAAGGTTAACTCATGAAATTTTTTTAAAAATCAAAACAGATTTCGAGTGCTAGAAAGTATAATGAAGTCAAGAATAAAGTAAAAATTTATTTTAATAATCAAATAAAAGTCAATAAAAAGGATTTTGATAAAAATCCACAATTTATTTGAGATTTAACCGGTAAACAGAGTGTTAAAAAAGAATGAAATATTGATATTTCGATTTTTTTTTTATAAGTAAGAAAAAAAATAAAAGAATTTCCAAATATCCCAGAGAACATGTTTAGAGAAGAAGAACATGACAATAATCGAAGCATTCAAGACGACCTCGATGATCTCGACGACGACGACGCCTTCCTTGGCGAGGAGGACGACGACGAGGACGACGACGATGATGACGACGATGATGACGACGACGGCGACGACGACGGCGACGACGACGACTCGGACGATGATGAGGACGAGGACGATGATGATGATGGCGACGAGGACGGCTAGAAGAAGCCCAAGGGCTGGTTCGACAAGGCGAAGGACTGGGTCAAGTCCAAGTTCGGCGGCAAGAAGGGACCTGCGAGTCGCGACTGCTCGGTGTGGGGCTGGCGCAAGCTGTGAACCTCCTCGTGACGAGCGGATTGCGCGTCGTCGGGCTCGGCGTCGCCGTCGGGCTCATCGGCGCAGTGCTGACGACGCCCCTGCTCGCAGCGATGCTCTTCGACGTGGAGGCGTCGGACCTCGGCGTGTTCCTCGGCGCGGTCGCGCTGCTGATCGTCACCGCGCTCGTGGCGTGCTACCTGCCGGCGAGGCGAGCGAGCGAGCTCGACCCCGTCACGTGCCTCCGGAGCTGAGGGCGCCTGAGCCAGGAGCGAGCTGCTGGCAACGCGATTCGTGACGGGTGCCACCCAACGAGGTGCTCGATTCCTCCGCTCGCGGCGAGGGAGGGGTGCTGCCCGTGCTCCTCGACACCAACCAGTCCTCGCTCTTCGTCGCCGCTTTCGAGTGCGAGCCGGTCGGCTCACGCGTCGTGCTCTCGCTGCCCGGCAGTGCGCTGGGCGAGGGCGCGAACAACGTGGTCGTCTACGCACAGGCCGTCGAGCAGCTGCCCGAAATCGCCACCGGAACCCCCGTCGACCCGACCCCCGGCATGCCGACGGTCACGCTCGATGATGACGGCAAGCCCTCGATCAAGATAACAAGATTAAAAATGTTGGGTGTTAGAGACATTTTCGGCTAAATGCTGCACAAGAATAGGAATGATGAATAATAGACAGTTTATTTAACTAAAGGAATAACAAGCCAAAAAGAGAATTTCAAAGTTTTGAAAGCATGCAAAAAATACTTTTTTTTGAAAAGTTGGAAACGTGATCAATTTTTGTTTTAAGTCAGAGACATGTGAATGTGAATTAGATTTTTTTTATTAAGTCCGAGAGAGAAAAATAGGATTTTATATGAAGATCAAACACGTAAAAACTTTTTTAAGCTAGTTTGTTGGGCACAGACAAAAGATGATGACTTGAGACAGCTATCCCCGGGGGAAGGACAGTCGTATATGAACTTTTGCCCATTGGGAACCGTACATCTATTTTTCGGGGGAGAGGGGGAGGGGCTTCGTTGGATGATCTTCCCATCAAGGAATTTCACATTCGGAAATAAATTGTCCGTGGAGAGGGAGCCAGATTTCCTGGCATTGTTTAAAAAAGTCAGAAATTAAAATAAAAGTTTTTTTCAATTGAAAGTAAGGAGTGACATGACGACTTAAAAATTAGAGAGCCGTGAGCAATCGTCATCTTCATCTTGTTTCGAAGTATGGCCCAACTGCTAGCAACCGTCGGGAGACGGGATTTCAGAGAGGTCCATTGATCATGAACAGTCAGACAATTGGACTTTTCCTGGCCACCGCGATTTCTGCGGTCTTCTTTTCGTTTCCGGCCTATGCCTATCTGGATCCGGGAACCGGCAGCATAATGGTCCAAGCGATCCTTGGCGGGATTGCGGGCGTTGGGGCTGTTGTCGGGCTTTATTGGCGCAACGTTAAGAACTTCTTTGCCCTGAAGGCAA